>CAWUFW010015908.1:0-335682 GCA_963921515.1 Calotriton arnoldi
ATCTGCTTCACATGGGTACCCCCACTTTTTGCTGATGCTTCACTGTTTTTCGACTTTTAGTCTGGCTGGGGCCCTGCTAATCAGAACCCCAGCCTAGCTGCTTCCCCTCTCTAAAATGGTTTCCATGTGCCTTAGGCACATCTCTGATTGGAATCTGAGTGCCCTTATAAGTCCCTAGTATATGGTATACTATGTACCCAGGGCATAGGTACCTCAGAGGCCTACCAGGGGCTGCAGCATGTATTGTGCCACCCCTGGAAGTCCATCCAAAATGACACCACAGGTCTGCTACTGCAGCCTGGGTAAGGTGGTGCATGCACTCCCTTACTGTGATATAGGCTACCTATATCACTACATACATACACACATATAAACCTATAAGTCACTCCTATGGCAGGCCTTATCAATCCTGAAGGCAGAGTGCTTGGTTCCTATGTGAGAGGGTGCCCCTGCATGAGCAGAGCCCCTCTGCAGCATTTGGAGACCCTTCTCTGATGCTGTTTGTAGTGCAGCCTGACCATATACTCTAAGCGCATTATAACCTCGCGTTAAATGCTAACTTTGGGATGGCTGCACGGAAACATGTCGTGTTTGGTGTCAAACATCTTGGAATACTACCCCCCCGCCAGTTCTGGCGGTGGGGGTAGCATTCCACCCTTCTAGAGGGAGAGACATGCACACACCGGCCTGCCCGGTAACTTCTTTCCAAGCCCTGGCATCACAAAATGGATGCCGCTGCCACAGACACGAGTCTGGCCTCCTGCTCCTGACCGAAACTCCGGCAGGGGAGGCCTGGACAATAGGTTTCCTGTCCCCAGGGAGGTGTAACCACCTCCCCAGACAGGATAGTGTGTATTGGGGCTGGGCGGGAGCACTCTCTGGTGCTTTGAAGTCCTGCACTGGGGGCACATTTGGTGTCCCTGTGCATACCCCAGTTCAAACCGGCTCAGGGGCTTCCAGCCCCTGCTCTGGCACGAAACTGGACAAAGGGAAAGGGGTGTAACCACCCCTCAGCCCTGACCCTCCCATAGGTGGGTCCCCAGAGTATGTCCAACCCCCTAACTTGGTATAAGTATGGGACCCCAGTCCTTAGGACTTTAGATTTACCTGGACGAAACTCTGACTCAGAATCCTGGACCTTCGACGCTCTACATCAAGATTAGAGGACTGAAGAATCTCCCTTGGGGTCAAGGAGTGACTCCCCTGCTTGGCAGGCACCAAAGAAGCTATTGTCCGGTCTGCATCGCTGAAGCTCCTGCCGGACGCCAAAGTCTTTGCATCACCAGAGGTGGATTTCTAGACTTCACCGAGGCTGCCCTGAGTCCCCAGCAAAGCTGAGGCCCGTAGCTGTCGTGGGTAACATGGAACCATGACCCCTGGACACCGAGCACATTTGCAAGTGCAACCTTTTTCTGGGCTTCCACGAAGTTTTGCTTTGGGCTCCGAGTAGTCCCCGCCTCCAGCACCGACTGCACCGAAGATCACTGGCCTCCACTCCACGAGTGTCCCATGAGCCAGCTCTAAGTGCGTCCACTTGAGGCTCCTTTGTGGTTGCTAGTCTGTTGGCTAGTAGGCCCTCCCAAAGGCCAATCTTCCTCTGCTTGGGCTCTCTGGTTGCTCCAGGCGTGCCCTGACTTACCTTCGCTGGGTGAGTCCCACAGACCTTGCTGGTCTGCACCATCGTCCTTCTTCCATTTCCACGAGACTTGCCGTTGCCAAGGCTTGTTGGGTCCAATCCGGTCGCTGATACCTCTGCAATCGACAGACGTCGTGGGACAGCTCGAATCCAGCTCCTGGTTGTCATTGACGCCTCCTGGACCTCGTGGCTGAAGAGTCAAGATGACCGTCAACCTACCTGAAGCACTCAACATCGGTGGACATCTGCTCATTGCCTTCCTGGTCACTGGCTAGTGACCCAGACTCTATCCCCTCTGCTTTCAGGTTCTTCAGATCTTCGATCCACCTTTGGATCCACCCGAACACTTTCGACTTGGCCGCCAGTAGCACTTTGCAGCAGATCGCCATTGAAAACGACGACGAAACCCGACCCCGAAAGACACCTATGCACCCGGCTTCCCTGGGTGAGGTAACTCGAGTACTCCGGTGCTCCCGTGGGTATAGACTCTAGAACAACCCAGTTCTAAAGGGGTTTGCTCCAAGTCCTCCCCTAAGTGTCCCTTTTCTTTAAAATTCCAACCGCGACTTTCCCCATAGAAGTCAACGGCGATTCGCGGCTGTGTTCTCACACTGCACGCGTCCCCGTGGGTCCCCTGTGTCACTACCTTGGGTGGTTCCTTGTGGTCCAAGCACTTCTACAGGCTCTAGGCCCTGTGTCTAGCTCAGTCGTGGTTCTTATACCACTTTATTGGTATATGGTTTGGTACACCCCTAGGGCTCAAACGTGTATTTGTGCTAGTACTGTAGATAACTAACTTATAACTTATGTATTTCGAACTCTAGCCTCATAAAGAGACTAGAGGGGTGTGTTTAGCAATAAATACATATATTTTTAATATATACCTGGTGTGGTCCTCTTTCATTTGGTCACTCAAGAGATTATAGACTGGTAAAACAAGCTGCTTTACATTCCTTCAAGACTTAGCCTGAAGGCTGCTCTCCATAGCTACCACTAGGATAGCTTTCAATAAAGGTTGTCTTTAACCTATCTCCAATAAGGGGTTGTTTGGACTGGTGCAAGGTGCCCACTATAATTAGTGGACAGCATATGCCAGGCCAACTTCTCACATTGGTGTGCAGCGTGTGGGATTCCAGCTTGCTATTGTTTTACCAGATAATCTCAATTGAATTGATCAACTGAAAACCACTAAGGGTACCTAAGGTACATATAAATCAAGCTTAGTGTACAGTAAGTTCTACTGAACTTAGAGTTGTGTGTTAAGGGATAGCACACCCTTTCTACAACTCAAGAGAGTTTAGTAGGCCACACTTGAGTAGGTAGTGCATACACCACACCTCACTAGTAATGTCTTCAAAGCCAGGACCCAGTGAGTCCTTGCCAGAAGCCAGTGGGCTTCTTCCCTCCAAGTATGATAAACTCCCATTCTTGGAATTGAGAGCATTATGCAATACTAGGAAGCTGAAGGCAGGCAAAAGTGCTAGCACCCAACACCTCAGAGAGGTGCTACTAGCTGATGATCTCAGCAGGCCCCTAGGGCCTGAAGGGGTAGGCAGAGAGGGTGGGGCAGAAGATGAGGAAGCGGTCAGGGGTGAAGAAACCCAGGCCCCCCCCTCTGAAACTGGCCAGGAAGGTGAAAATGACCTTGACCTGGAGAACCCAATTCCTCCTGTGGAGGAGGAGGATCAGAATGACCTCCCCTTTGTCCCCCAGGAAGAATTGTGAGTGTGCCCAGAAGGTCTAGATCTCCTTCTCAGGAGTCTAACCACTCTGACACCTCAATAGGGACCTCTGTCTCTTCTCATAGGAGAGAATCCTCTCATGACAGGAGAAAGAGACTGATTCAGTATGAGCAAGCCCAACTTGAGCTCAGAAAACAGCAGTTGGCTATAGACAGGAGTCCCTAGATCTCTACAAAGAGAGAAAAAGATGGGACTAGAGTCCCATGGTGGCAGCAATTTCCCCAGAGATAGGGAAAGGTCTTATGACCATAGAAACCTGAGCAAGATTGTCCCTCCCTACCAGAGTGGGGATGACATCCACAAATGTATAACTGCTCTGGAGAGGGCCTGTAAAGTACAGAGGGTCCCTCAGGAGCAGTGGGCAGAAATCTTGTGGCTCTCCTTTGCAGACAAAGGTAGAGATAAGCTCCTCACTGTTAGAGAGGAGGATGCTGATAATTACACAGTCTTGAAGAGTGCTCTGATTGATGGGTTTGGCCTAACCACTGAACAATACAGGTTAAAGTTCAGAGATACCCAAAAAGCACAGACTCAAGACTGGGTGGACTTTGTTGATTGTTCTGCCAAGGCTCTGGAAGGTTGGTTATTGGGCAGTAAGGTATGTGACTTCACAGGATTGTACAATCTTATCATGAGGGAGCAGATTCTTAATAATTGTCAAAATCAGCTGTTGCATCAGCACCTGGTGGACTCTGATCTGACCTCTCCCCAAGAATTGGGAAAGAAGGCAGACAAATGGGTCAGGACCAGGGTGAGGCAGAAGGTACAGAACCAAGGTGGTGACCCTAAGAAGCAAGATTCTAAAAACTCTGATAAGGGTGGGGAGAAGGGTAAAGACCAAAAGTCTTCACAAGGCCCCCAAAAATCTTCTTCAGGTGGGGATTCACAGTCTAACAAGGGAAAAGGCCAAAAGAAACCATGGTGCAAGGTCTGTAAGCAAAAGACCCACTGGACCAGTGATTGCACCAAGTCCAAAGACTCTACTCCAGCCCCCACCAATGCCCCTAAGGCACCTGTTCCCCCTAGTGCAGTTACAGTTGGTGGTGGGAGTACACAGGCCAAGGGTTTAGTAGGGTTGACCCTGGGTAAAGAGATGAGCTCTGACCTAGTCAGAGAACTCACTCAGGCTGCCCTAGTCTGTGATGGAGGCATGGATGTGACCTCCTCTGTGAGTCCCAGTAATCTGGGCAAGTACAGGCAACAGCCCTTAATCAATGGAAAAGAGGCTTTGGCATTTAGGGACACAGGGGCAAGTGTCACCATGGTGACACAAGACCTTGTGGATCCTGGGCAGATTATACTTGGTGAAATATACCAAGTGACCAATGCTAGCAATGTCAGAACAGACCATACTGTGGCAGTTGTTAACGTCTCCTGGGGAGGGGTAACTGGCCTTAAGAAGGTTGTGGTAAGTGCAGACCTACCAGTTGAATGCTTGCTTGGCAATGATTTAGAAACTTCAGCTTGGGCAGAAGTGGAGCTCAGGACCCATGCAGAAATGCTGGGCATCCCTGCAGATGTGTTTGCTTTGACCAGGTCACAAGCCAAAATGTCTAACACTGAACAGGCCTTGGATTCTGGAATAATGGACCAAGTGCCCTCCAAGAAGAGGAGTAGTAGGGTAAAGGCAGTGCCTTCCCCTTGGCTCAGAAGGAAGATCAGTCTCTTGAGGGGGATGATCTCAGTCCTGAGGAAGGAACTGTCCCAGAGGAGCTTGAACCTGACCAGGTTGAGTTCTTGGGGACAGGGGCCCTTCCAGGGCAGATCTGAGCCAGGAGCAGCAGAGCTGCCCCTCTCTTGAACCCCTCAGACAGCAAGCTGCTGCTGAGGCTGCTGGGAAAGCTAGTGGGCCCCACACAGTGTATTGGGATGATGGACTCTTGTACTCAGAGTGTAGAGACCCCAAGCCTGGTGCCACCAGGAGGTTGGTTATACCTCTGAAGTTCAGGGGCTTCCTATTGACCCTAGCCCATGACATTCCCTTAGCAGGTCACCTGGGCCAGAACAAGACTTGGGACATAATTGTCCCTCACTTTCACTGGCCCCACATGTCTGAAGACACCAAGGAGTTTTGTCGCTCCTGTGTAACCTGCCAGGCCAGTGGCAAGGCAGGTGGCACTACAAAGGCCCCCTGATACCACTACCTGTGGTGGGGGTTCCCTTTGAGAGGGTGGGGATTGACATTGTTGGTCCCATGGATCCCCCAAACAGCATCTGGGCACAGGTTTATCCTGGTGGTAGTGGATCATGCCACCAGGTACCCAGAGGCTATTCCCCTTAGGATCACTACAGCACCTGTGGTGGCAAGAGCCCTCCTGGGAATTTTCTCAAGAGTGGGCTTCCCTAAGGAGGTTGTATCAGACAGGGGTGCTAACTTTATGTCTGGATACTTGAAAGCAATGTGGAAGGAGTGTGGAGTGACTTACAAGTTCACCACCCCCTATCACCCACAATGCAATGGTTTGGTTGAGAGATTCAACAAAACCTTGAAGGGCATGATTAAAGGGCTCTGAGAAAAGCTTAGGCGAAGATGGGACATACTCTTGCCCTGCCTTTTATTTGCATACAGGGAGGTGCCTCAAAAGGGGGTTGGCTACAGCCCTTTTGAACTTTTGTTTGGTCACCCTGTCAGGGGTCCATTGTGCCTGGTGAAGGAAGGATGGGAGTTACCTCTCAAGCCCCCAAAGCAGGACATAGTGGACTATGTACTTGGTCTCCGCTCCAGGATGGCTGAGTACATGAAAAAGGCAACTAAAAACCTTGAGGCTAGCCAGGAACTTCAAAAAGCCTGGCATGACCAAAAGGCTGTGCTGACTGTTTACCAGCCATGACAGAAGGTGTGGGTGTTGGAGCCAGTGGCCCCAGCAGCTCTCCAAGACAAATGGAGTGGACCCCATACCATTGTTGAACAGAAGGGTGAGGTTACTTATTTAGTAGACCTAGGAACACCCAGGAGTCCCCACAGGGTTCTCCATGTCAACAGGTTAAAACCATATGTGGACAGGGCAGACATGGGCTTGCTCATGGCTACTGATGAGGGACAGGAGGAAGAGAGTGACCCACTCCCTGACCTGCTCTCACAGAACCCTGATGATGGGTCAGTGGATGGTGTAGCCTTGGCAGGCAGCCTCACTGCCCAGCAGCAAACTGATTGCAGACAGGTGCTCAATCAGTTCAGGCACATATTCTCACTGACACCCAGTCAGACCACCTGGTGCACTCATGAAGTGGACACTGGGGACAGTCTGCCTATTAAAAATAAGATTTATAGGCAACCTGACCATGTCAGGGACTGTATCAGGACAGAAGTCCAGAAGATGTTGGATTTGGGAGTTATTGAACCCTCAGATAGCCCTTGGGCTAGTCCAGTGGTCCTTGTGCCAAAACCTCACACCAATGGTGGGAAAAGAGAGATGAGGTTTTGTGTGGACTACAGGGGTCTCAATGCAGTCACTAGGACTGATGCCCCTCCAATACCTAGGGCAGATGAGCTAATAGACACTTTGGCCTCAGCCAAGTATCTAAGCACATTTGACCTGACAGCTGGCTACTGGCAGATCAGACTAGCTGATGATGCAAAGCCAAAGACAGCATTCTCAACCCCTAGTGGGCATTATCAATTTGTGGTGATGCCCTTTGGTCTGAAGAATGCACCTGCCACTTTTCAGAGGTTGGTGAAAACAGTCCTTACAGGTCTGGAAGCCTATAGTGCAGCATATCTAGATGATATTGCTGTCTTTAGCTCCACCTGGGAGGATCACCTGTTCCACCTCAGAAATGTTTTGCAGGCCCTGCAGAAAGCAGGCCTGACTATCAAGGCCACCAAGTGCCAGATAGGGCAGAGTCAGGTTGTGTACCTGGGCCACCCTGTGGGTGGAGGCCAGGTTCAACCCTTGCAGAGCAAGATCAAGACCATCATGGACTGGACTGCTCCAACTACCCAGACTCAGGTGAGAGCCTTTTAGGCCTGACTGGGTACTATAGGAGATTTGTCAAGGGGTATGGATCAATAGTGACACCCCTGAATGACTTAACTTCCAAGAAAATGCCCAAAAGGTTCAGTGGACAGTTAGCTGTCAAAAGGCATTTGATGACCTAAAGCAGGCCATGTGCACTGCTCCCATTCTACAGAGTCCTGATTACTCCAAGAAGTTCATTGTCCAAACAGATGCATCTGAATTGGGGGTAGGGGCTGTACTGTCACAATTGAATGATGAAGGTCAGGATCAGCCAGTAGCTTTTATTAGCAGAAGGCTGACCCCTAGAGAGAAACGTTGGTCAGCCATTGAGAGGGAGGCCTTTGCTGTGGTCTGGGCTCTGAAGAAGTTGAGGCCATACTTGTTTGGTACTCACTTCCTTGTTCAAACAGACCATAAGCCCCTCTTATGGCTAAAACAAATGAAGGGTGAAAACCCCAAACTGCTTAGGTGGTCCATTTCCCTACAGGGGATGGACTTCACAGTGGAACATAGACCTGGGAGTAACCATGCCAATGCAGATGGACTCTCTAGGTACTTCCACTTAGAACATGAAGAATTAACTGGGCAAGGTTAGTTTAATGTCCCTACGTTTGGGGGGTTGTGTAGGAGAGTAGGATCTGCTTCACATGGGTATCCCCACTTTTTGCTGATGCTTCACTGTTTTTCGACTTTGGTCTGGCTGGGGCCCTGCTAATCAGAACCCCAGCCTAGCTGCTTCCTCTCTAAAATGGTTTCCATGTGCCTTAGGCACATCTCTGATTGGAATCTGAGTGCCCTTATAAGTCCCTAGTATATGGTATACTAGGTACCCAGGGCATAGGTACCTCAGAGGCCTACCAGGGGCTGCAGCATGTATTGTGCCACCCCTGGAAGGCCATCCAAAATGACACCACAGGTCTGCTACTGCAGCCTGGGTAAGGTGGTGCATGCACTCCTTACTGTGATATAGGCTACCTATATCACTACATACATACACACATATAAACCTATAAGTCACTCCTATGGCAGGCCTTATCAATCCTGAAGGCAGAGTGCTTGGTTCCTATGTGAGAGGGTGCCCCTGCATGAGCAGAGCCCTTCTGCAACGTTCGGAGACCTTCTCTGATGCTGTTTGTAGTGCAGCCTGACCATATACTCTTAAGCGCATTATAACCTCGCGTTAAATGCTAACTTTGGGATGGCTGCACGGAAACATGTTGTGTTTGGTGTCAAACATCTTGGAATACTACCCCCCCGCCAGTTCTGGTGGCGGGGGTAGCATTCCACCCTTCTAGAGGGAGAGACATGTCCACACCGGCCTGCCCGGTAACTTCTTTCCAAGCCCTGGCATCACAAAATGGATGCCGCTGCCACAGACACGAGTCTGGCCTCCTGCTGCTGACCGAAACTCCGGCAGGGGATGCCTGGACAATAGGTTTCCTGTCCCAGGGAGGTGTAACCACCTCCCCAGACAGGATAGTGTGTATTGGGGCTGGGCGGGAGCACTCTCTGGTGCTTTGAAGTCCTGCACTGGGGGCACATTTGGTGTCCCTGTGCATACCCCAGTTCAAACCGGCTCAGGGGCTTCCAGCCCCTGCTCTGGCGCGAAACTGGACAAATGGAAAGGGGTGTAACCACCCCTCTGCCCTGACCCTCCCATAGGTGGGTCCCCAGAGTATGTCCAACCCCCTAACTTGGTATAAGTATGGGACCCCAGTCCTTAGGACTTTAGATTTACCTGGACGAAACTCTGACACTGAATCCTGGACCTTCGACGCTCTACTTCAAGATTAGAGGACTGAAGAATCTCCCTTGGGGTCAAGGAGTGACTCCCCTGCTTGGCAGGCACCAAAGAAGCAATTGTCTGGTCTGCATCGCTGAAGCTCCCGCCGGACGCCGCAGTCTTTGCATCACCAGAGGTGGATTTCCAGACTTCCCCGAGGCTGCCCTGAGTCCCCAGCAAAGCTGAGGCCCGTAGCTGTCGTGGGTAATGTGGAACCGTGACCCCTGGACACTGAGCACATTTGCAAGTGCATCCTCTTCCTGGGCTCCCACGAAGTTGTGCTTTGGGCTCCGAGTAGCTCCCACCTCCAGCACCGACTGCACCGAAGATCACTGGCCTCCACTCCACGAGTGTCCCGTGAGCCAGCTCTAAGTGCGTCCACTCGAGGCTCCTTCGCGGTCGCTATTCCGTTGGCTAGTAGGCCCTCCCGAAGGCCAATCTTCTTCTGCTTGGGCTCCCTGGTTGCTCCAGGCGTGCCCTGACTTACCCTTGCTGGGTGAGTCCCACAGACCTTGCTGGTCTGCACCATCGTCCTTCTTCCATTTCCACGAGACTTGCGTTGCCAAGGCTTGTTGGGTCCAATCCGGTTGCCGACACCCCTGCAATCGAAAGACGTTGTGGGACAGCTCGAATCCAGCTCCTGGTCATCGTCGACGCCTCCTGGACCTCGTGGCTGAAGAGTCAAGACGACCGTCAACCTACCTGAAGCACTCGACATCGGTGGGCATCTGCTCATCGCCTTCCTGGTCACTGGCTAGTGACCCAGACTCTGTCCCCTCTACTTTCAGGTTCTTCAGATCTTCGATCCACCTTTGGATCCACCCGAACACTTTCGACTTGGCCGCCAGCAGCACTTTGCAGCAGATCGCCATTGAAAACGACGACGAAACCCGACCCCGAAAGACACCAATGCACCCGGCTTCCCTGGGTGAGGTAACTCGAGTACTCCGGTGCTCCTGTGGGTATAGACTCTAGAACAACCCAGTTCTAAAGGGGTTTGCTCCAAGTCCTCCCTAAGTGTCCCTTTTCTTTAAAATTCCAACCGCGACTTTCCCCATAGAAGTCAACGGCGATTCGCGGCTGTGTTCTCACACTGCACGCATCCCCCGTGGGTCCCCTGTGTCACTACCTTGGGTGGTTCCTAGTGGTCCAAGCACTTCTACAGGCTCTAGGCCCTGTGTCTAGCTTAGTCGTGGTTCTTATACCACTTTATTGGTATATGGTTTGGTACGCCCCTAGGGCTCAAACGTGTATTTGTGCTAGTACTGTAGATAACTAACTTATAACTTATGTATTTCGAACTCTAGCCTCATAAAGAGACTAGAGGGGTGTGTTTAGCAATAAATACATATATTTTGAATATATACCTGGTGTGGTCCTCTTTCATTTGGTCACTCAAGAGATTATAGACTGGTAAAACAAGCTGCTTTACATTCCTTCAAGACTTAGCCTGAAGGCTGCTCTCCATAGCTACCACTAGGATAGCTTTCAATAAAGGTTGTCTTTAACCTATCTCCAATAAGGGGTTGTTTGGACTGGTGCAAGGTGCCCACTATAATTAGTGGACAGCATATGCCAGGCCAACTTCTCACATTAATTGTCACTAACTATACTTACAAGGGAATTTCATTTTCACCAGGCTCGATTGCCTATATAGGGGATAAATGAGATTGTGATCCAGACTTCAAGGGTTCAGCTGGAGACTGCCTTTAAATGAAAAAGTATATATATCCCTGGTAAGGACTCGCTGAGTATAGAAATGGATTATTCTCATCATAGCATTATTACAGCATAGAGATTATAGCATATAAACATGTCCCGACCATGAGGCTCAGTTGACCCGGGTCTTAAAAAAATAATATAGCCTTGCTAGATATTCGCTAAATATTGGTACATTACACGAACTGTAAGAAACAAGTTCTAACCATACGATTTGTTATTCAAAAGTTACTAATCTGCAACCCAAGAATTCAAGGCATCAATGGGTCTAGATCCTGATACTATAAAGAACTAACTTGGAGCACTCCGGTGGAAAAGCCTTAAACCCTTACTTATGAATCGCTCATGCATGACGAAAAAATCGGGATAATAGCACTTCATTGCAGGGCACTACAATAGAGAGCCCTGCTTTATTTCGAATCAAGTGCTCACTTGGCTGCATTTGGTTCAGAATAGGTACTTACTAGCGCTTGTGCTGCTGTTGCAGAGGACTCCTCTCATTCGGAAATCCGGAAAAACAAACCACCATGAATGACGCTCTTTTATACAATCTAACGAACTACCGAAATACGTCTGGAGTCACGTGTATTACGTGATTTGCGACGTGCTGATGGAAATAAACTCCACGTTAGGCTGTGTAATTTATGGAGATAGAGGACGGACTAGATGATTGGCCGCCATATTAGAGTGGAATTCTTTACTGAAGGCATTTATTACATTCTATTTTAGTATTGACAAAGCGTGAAGAAACATAAAAAATCTAGTGCCTGATGAGTTATTAAAGATACAGTACGTGTATGATGAGACCCCATAAATAGATATGTATGGTGAAGTCAGACGCATGGGCGTGTTGAGATGTTAATTACATGCAACAATGGTATATAAAGCAAAAACTCCTATATTTAATGTATGTTGCACAGCAATCTTTGTTTTTTAGTGTTTTCTGATTATGGGGTTATCCACGTGCTAAATTAAAAGGCCTATTAGAGCTCTCTTATAATACAGTTCGGATATAGTTGTAAATGTCAAGTGTGATTACACACCGAGATTTATTTTTCAACATAAAAATGTTATCCTTCATATGGACTACACAGCATAAATTGCTTAATTAAAAACTACTGTACAAGTTAAGTGAAGGGAACTGTTTCAGTAATTTTAATGCATACTGAGTGAAACAGCATGCAGTAGTTTATGTATAGGGATAGGGCTATAATATCCATATTATCTTGCTCAACTGATTTTATTGAAAATATTTTTTATTTCAGAAATGCTATACAAGTAAAATGGAACGGCCTCAAAGAAGGCTGAAGATGGTTAATGCCTTCTCAGATTACAAGCTAGTAATTAAATCTTATGGCTGGTTCCCACGGTATTTCTTGGTTCAGACCCTTCTTAAAGGTGTCTAATGTAAAGATCCAGTAAACCTCTTGTCGCTTTCTGGTTGCTTCATTATCCTGCCCTTGTTTGGATTGGATTTTCTCAATAATGAACCACTGAATATCATCTTCTGTGTGGTTCAATGCAATATAGTGTTGCACCATGGGGGCTGCCAGTTTCTTGGTGCGAATGGCTGAGCGATGCTCAGTCAAGCGTGAGTTAAGGGTACGCGCTGTCTCACCCACATACCCTAATCCGCAAGGGCAAATTAAAAGATACACTATGGGGCCAATTCCGATTCGGGCCGGAAAACGTACCGACCGACTCGGTGCCGGAATTAATTCCGACCGACACGTACAGGTGCAGGCCGACCCGCAAAGTACGATGAGAAGCGTGCAAAATCCGACTGACTCGTACGGAACACAAGCCAAACGACCGAGCCGCGCGGAAAACAGCCATCCGGCCGGAAAACCACACGAATCGAACCGACCGACATGCACCAGGAATTAACCCGAACGAAACGTACCCGCAAAGTCCGACCCGCGCAGTACGATGCAACGCGTGGAAAACACGACCGAGTCGCACGGAGCCCAAGCCGTACGACCGACACGCATACAAAACTGCGAGTAGAAGCAACCCAATACACCGCGACCGACGCGTACGCAGCATAGAAAACAGCACAAACACAGCGTGAACGACTCGGAGAAGCTCGTACGAGACAACTGCAGGGTCCGACTCGGTCACAAGAACGTCTCCTACATGCACAAAAAGTACAAAGGGAAAACACACAAAAAAAGACCAAACAAGCAATTACAAAGCCAATAAATACTGGGGGGGACAGGGAACAAAGACACACCCACAACTCCACCCATATAAAGGACACAAATCCCTACCATGATCCTTTGCAAATTCAAACTACCTGCCAGCACTGAACAGACAGCAACCACACACCCACCCACAGCTCATCCATCACACAAGCCACACACCATCAGCACCTCAACAAATAGCACCCTCACATACACCCAGCTAAACACACACTCACACACCCTCACCTGCACACCAACACACACATCACTCACCATCACCACCCATCACCATGCCCCCAAAGAAGAATCATAAGTTCCTAGATAGTGAATTGGAAGTCCCGGTAGATGAGATACTCAGGGTAGAGCCACAGCTGTTTGGTACACTGGTCCAACAGACACCCATGTCGCAGAAAACCAAGATGTGGGAGAGGATTGTCGACAGGGTCAACGCACAATCACCATGTTTGCGCACAAAGGGAGACATCCAGAACAGGTGGTATGACGTGCGCAGGAGGGTCAGGGAGCTGTTGAAGAAGGACTACCTCTTGAGCCAACACACCGGCAGTGGCCCTCCTGCCAAACCAGTATACCTCAGGCCCTGGGAGGAGAAGGTGCGGGCCATCCTACCACCAGTGAGCGTATATGGACTAGAAAACATCCCAGAGCCTGGTGAGTACATAACAAATCTACACAATATTGTGCGACAATACACACACATCACTGTCAAGGGAGAGTCAAACCATGCACCCTTAGCAAATACACACCAACCAGAACAGAATCATCCCAAATTGTGTATGTCAGTCAGATAAACACAACACATGCCATCTCATAGTGATATGTAACTGTGTCATCACATGTACAAACACAACTACAACTACAGCTAGGCAGTGGCAGTAATATAACTAACAAACACATCCAGACATGTAGGCACCACTACAACACCACCTCACAGTGAAGCCCACTGAAAGGAAGGAATCCTGTGTATGCTGGTCAAGTCAGTGTAGCCAATAGCATCATGGGAGTTGTAGTCACAGACATTGCCCACCATCACAATGCGCACATCAACACCACCATGAACCATGCTCACATCACAGGGAGTGGAAAACAACTGACAAGATGGCTGACACTGGCTACTGCTGTGGGGAGCACAAGATCCTGCTGGCAACTGTGCACCAACCAACAGCAGGACACCACTGACTGACATCCTGAAAGACAACTTGCACTCCCTGCACGGAAGCACGTTCCATGGTGGAAAATCTGGCTGGGTGGGAAGGAGGACTGACAGCACTGACCATAGTTACCAGCAGCTCCACTCACACACCCCCCTAACACAAACTCCACACAACTCACCTGGGAGAATGCATTGCCTCACACTCTAATCAAATATCCCATAAAGAACCACAACCCTGGGTCATGCAGTGTGAAGCACAGGGACACACATGTGACTTGCAGCAAAACTAACCCCAGGATAACACTGTCAGCCATCGTGTCAGCACAGGCACACAACCCCACAGGGAAGCAGAATCAAAAGGAAGGAAGCATGGGCATGCTGGGAAGTGGGGTGGAGGCAATAGCATGATGGGAGTGGTAGTCACAGCCCAACATCCCCCACCCACATGGCCCAGCAAGCTCACACCCAAGCATGCACACCTCACAGGGAGTCAAAAGCCACTTCAAAGATGGCTGACACTGGTGCTCAGTTGTGGGGAGCACATGGCCCTGCTGGGAACTGGGCACCAACCAACAGCAGGACACCACTGTCAGCCATCTTGCATTGCTCTCACACTCACACACAGTGAAGTCCACCCAAAAGCAAGTAAGTATGGGCATGCTGGGAAGTGGGGTGGAGGCAATAGCATGATGGGAGTGGTGGTCACAGATATTGGTCACCCCCACAACTGTCCCATCAACACCACCCTGAACCATGCGCACATCACAGGGAGTGGAAAAGAACTGACAAGATGGCTGACACTGGGTACTGCTGTGGGGAGCACAAGGCCCTGCTGGCAACTGTGCACCAACCAACAGCAGGACACCACTGACTGACATCCTGAAAGACAACTTGCACTCCCTGCAATGGAAGCACATTCCATGGTGGAATATCTGGCTGGGTGGGAAGGAGGACTGACAGCACTGACCATAGTTACCAGCAGCTCCACTCACACACCCCCCTAACACAAACTCCACACAACTCACCTGGGAGAATGCATTGCCTCACACTCTAATCAAATATCCCACAAAGAACCACAACCCTGGGTCATGCAGTGTGAAGCACAGGGACACACATGTGACTTGCAGCAAAACTAACCCCAGGATAACACTGTCAGCCATCTTGTCAGCACAGGCACACAAACCCACAGGGAAGCAGAATCAAAAGGAAGGAAGCATGGGCATGCTGGGAAGTGGGGTGGAGGCAATAGCATGATGGGAGTGGTAGTCACAGATATTGGTCACCCCCACAACTGTCCCATCAACACCACCCTGAACCATGTGCACATCACAGGGAGTGAAAAGAACTGACAAGATGGCTGACACTGGGTACTGCAGTGGGGAGCACAAGGCCCTGCTGGCAACTGTGCACCAACCAACAGCAGGACACCACTGACTGACATCCTGAAAGACAACTTGCACTCCCTGCAATGGAAGCACGTTCCATGGTGGAATATCTGGCTGGGTGGGAAGGAGGGCCGGATGTCAACCAAATACAACCAATGCAGACCATGTACACACCCCAACATTCATATAGAAATGCCCAAAGTATGCAGGACAATGTGCTACACCAATATCAACCTCTGACTGTGACAACTTAGGACAATGCAATGTACAGGCCCGCATCCAGAGGTACAGTCACAACTGTCATGTGTGTCAACCATTCATGCCTGCAGAAACATAACATACATTGTGTGTGTCTCCCAAAAACAGGTGATGATGGGGACACAGCAGCAGACGCTGAGGAGTCCCTGTCCCAGGCTCAAGGGGAAACGGAGCTCACTGGTGTGGAACAGCCTCTGCCCTCCTCGGATGACGAAGACCTACCTGGCACCTCCGGGAGCAAGTCATCATGCAGCACCAGCAGGACCACCAGCTGCACCCCCTGCACCCACCCCTCCAACGACTGTCAACACACATACCACCCCTGCTGACACGGACAGACCAAGGAGCACCACCACCACCAGCACAGGGACCCTGGACCAACGTGGGGCTATGGACACCAACACCACCAACAACCCCCAAGGGGGCCCAGGGTCACCTGTGCGTGCCACCTCAGGTACTGCACGTGTCGCCAGGGGTGGTGGAAGGGGTGGGAGACATAGGTCACTGATCGCAGAGGGGTCTGGACTGCATGATGACCCACAACTGGTACGCATAGCCAATGCGTACCAGTCCAGCACCGGAGACCTCAGCCAGGTAGTGGGGCTCCTCAGGGACATTAAACAGCAGCAGGCTGCCCATCATGCCCGCTTGGACTCGCACATGTCCCGCGTGGAGTCCAAGTGGGACACACTGCAAGAGATGACGGCGGTGCATAGGGACATATTACAATGCCTCCGCCAGATGAGCAGCAACCAGTCAACACCTCCCTGTGTGCCCACAACATCTGGTGCTGAAACAACTGCAACTGCCACAGGGAGGGAGGATGACTCTCGCGGAGAGTCCCCTGCACCGCAGCAGCCTGAACTTGAGGGTCCCGCCCAAAGAAGAGGGGTCGTCCGAGGAGGGGCAAGTGAGAGGCCGATGGCCATGTGCAACCCCCAGGAAGCCAAAACCTGTACTGGATAATCACCTTTGTGCGCAAACTGTTCACCCTGTTGACTGCAACACAACTCCCCCACATGACATGGGGAGTACAAGTTGGACCAATGTATCAGATGACTGTGGACTTTATTCTGGACATATCTGCTACCAGGACTTCCAATTCATCTAGGAACTTTGGATTGCAATCAAAATGTACAGCACCCACCATCCTGTGCACTATACACACACATGTATGACAATAAACACACTAATACACCATACCTGCCTCTGTTGTGATTCCAACGTGGTTCCTGTCATGGAGATGATGACCTGCGAAATTACACTGTGCATGCTAACTGCTACAGCAAGTACAACACAGGCATGTGAGTCATGGCAACGTGACACATATGAGGGAGACACATCACCAGGGCTACACAACATATACACACCTAGCCCATCTGACTCATCGCCTACAATAATGTTGCCAGGAAATACGGTGAAATGCACAGACACAACACCTATTCACAGTCTCTGTCAACTAGCCCACTGGTGCAGTAAGCAAATGTCAGTCAGATGTGTGACCACAGACAACGCACATCACAAAGTGAAGCACAGGTTTATTACACATTTGCAACATGTTGTAACCACTACAGATGCAAGGCAATCCCACCTGGCAGCGGGCACACAGTCAACAAGTGTAGAAGGAAGGAAGTCCATGGGTGTGGCGCACATCACCTGTAGGGAGACGACAGCTACCACCCTTGAAGTCGAATCACGGTGTCGGGGATCACAGTTGACCAAACCACTCTGAAAGTACCCTGTGAAGGACAGAAATGAAACACAGTCAAAAGCACTGAAGAACAGGACAGAACTGCAATACTCATGCCCAATACATGTCACAAGGTACCCAGAACCAAGTTAGCATGTCAACACTGTTGGGGAGTACAGACTACCTGTAAGGACACATCGCTACACGCATACAGTCATGTAGCACATGGACACACTCAAACAGCACCAGAGCACCACCAACACATATCATGCATACTCACATCATTGACATGACATCTCTGGATACTCACATTCAGCTGAAGAAGTTGGTGATGAGCTGTGTGCGGACATCACCATCATCATCATCATCACTGGCATCGTGGTCCAGGCCAGGATCCTCCACAGGTGGCGGATGTTGGTCATCGTCATCCAGGATGAAAGGCAACTCCTTCCGCACTGCCAGGTTGTGTAGCATGCAGCAGACGATGACAATCTTGCACACCTTTGCTGGGGCATATGGGAGGGCCCCTCCTGTCTTGTCCAGGCAGCGGAAGCGGCTCTTCAGGAGACCAAATGTCCGCTCAATCACTCTCCTGGTCCGACCATGTGCCTCATTGTAGCGCATCTGGCCTGGTGTCACAGGGTTCCTGAGGGGCGTCAGCAACCACGGCATGTTGGGGTATCCGGAGTCACCTACATACAGACAATTGCACATTAGCTGAGTTGGAAAAGAGGGTGGAACACTACATTGCAGAACACACACAATGGCACTAAGTCAGTACACACCAACAAGCCAGGCACGCTGGTTCCGCATCTGTGACATCATCCTCGGGATGCGACTACTCCTCATCACGTAGGCATCGTGTGCAGAACCGGGGAAACTGGCACAGACGTGTGAGATGCTCATATCTGCAAGACATACCACCAGTGCATTGACCGAGTGGTAGTGTTTGTGGTTCCTGTATGCCTGCTCTTGGGCCTGTGGTGGTACCAAAGCAACATGTGTCCCATCAATGGAGCCAATGACATGCGGCATCCTTCCCAGGGCATAGAAGTCACTCTTCACGTCAGTGAGTTGTTGGAGTCTAGGGAAATAGATGTACTGGTTCAGGTAAATCAACATAGCCTCCAAAACATCGCGGAGCACACGGCTGAACATGGTCTGTGACATCCCACCAGCAGTCGCCACAGTGTGTTGAAAGGTACCGGTGGCAAAGAAGTGTAGGGCTGCCATCACCTTCACCTTGGGGGTCAGCGCTGTAGGGTATGTCCGGCCAGCTTGCAAATGTGGGGCCAACCGCACCGTCAACACCTCAATCAGCGGCCTGGTGAAGTGGTACCGTCGGATGCTGTCCCGTTCCACCATAGTTGCAAGGTCAGGGAATGGTCTATGGACAGCTGGTGCCCTGCAGTGCATAGGTGAAGAAAGAAAGATTGTCAGTCACCCCACATATGTGGCATTGACCATACTCAATATCACATGATACATCATTATGAGGCACAAGTACATGAGGTGTGCAGTTCCGTAAGGACATGTATGGCACATACATGGCCAACATCTAACATCACAGTTCAACAAGTGGCATCAACAAGTCCCAGGTTGTGCCATGGGATATCATGAGGCCGTGTCACAGTTCCCATCTCCTGCTGCCACGTTCCAAACACACCCCACAGTGACATGTGAGGACAGATGTGCCCCAGGCATCACAGCTCAACGACAGGTAGATTCCCAGGGACCCTGTATTGCCACATGGACACTGGCATGACATGGTGTATCATGAATACACCACAGCAAAACAACCATGACCCCCACAGGTAGTGGTCCCTGTTGCCTCTGCAGGACAGACATGGACGTCTGTGACACACACACGTACAACATCAAAGTCCATGCACAAACAACGTGGATGTGGAGACTGTCTCCCATTGTGCACATGGAATCAGAGACATTGTAAACACAACATGCACACAGACTGTGGAGGACCATCACTATTGTGGCAATGGGTCACCCTGGGACGTACATACAGTCACACATGGGACTCAGGGGGTATGTGACATGACATACACATACACCACAGTGAAATGTGACCATGCCACATGCACAGAAATGAACAGTTGCACATCACAGTGGTCATGTACATGAAACACCAAGGATTCTGTCCCCATGAACACGTGCACAGCCTGGGAGTGGTTGCCCCCAAGTGCCACCCACAGAACAACATGTTCACCCCATACACGGAATAGGTAATGCAGCCTTACATGCCTCAGGATACAGTGTGGACAGGGTGTGGTGTTGTAGGTGTGCCCCTCACTCCCTGGGAAGTATATGTTGCTGGCATATATTTACCTGTGACAGGCATGGTGACATATGCCAGTGACTTGTACAGGGACGCGTTGGACAGCAATGGACCGATCGGTGCGCACACATTGGCCATTGCTTTCAATGTGAGCGTGTACGCGTTGTATTCGCAATACGCGTTGGACAGCAATGGACCGATCGGTGCGCACACATTGGCCATTGCATTCAATGTGAGCGGGTACGCGTTGTATTCGCAATACGCGTTGGACAGCAATGGACCGATCGGTGCGCTCACATTGGCCATTGCATTCAATGTGAGCGGGTACGCGTTGTATCCAGATACGCGTTGAACAGCAATGGACCGATCGGTGTGCCTGGCCGGCCCATTGCATTCAATGTGAGCGGGTACGCGTTGTATCCGCAATACGCGTTGAACAGCAATGGACCGATCGGTGTGCCCGGCCGGCCCATTGCATTCAATGTGAGCGGGTACTCGTTGGATCTGCAATACGCGTTGAACAGCAATGGACCGATCGGTGTTACCGGCCGGCCCATTGCATTCAATGTGAGCGGGTACGCGTTGTATCCGGGTACGCGTTGAACAGCAATGGACCGATCGGTGCGCACCCATTGGCTATGGCCTGGCCTGGCAACGGACGCGTTGTCAAATCTTGAACGAGTCTGATGCTGGAAATTCAGTTGGTCACCCACAACAATGTTGCAAATTCATGGGTGTCATGAAGTTGAACTTTTGAAGGATGCTGTGGGCGTGTGTAAGTGGTGCAATTCCATGGATTGGCCAGATTCAGAAGATGCTAAAGACTTGGACCTATCACTTTGGACACATGGGATAGTATCTGCCTCTGCAGCACACATATAATGCTGGCTGTTCCCCTGAGAGCTCACTTGCCTGCACTACATGCTCCAGGACGACATCTGCCACCACCACTGCTGCTGTATCTGCACCCTCTGGACCCTGCAATGGCACGTACTGTGGAGAGAGCCCCAGCCTTCAGCACTGAGGAGAACCAGGCCCTGCTGGACAGCCTCCTTCCACAGTACAGCAAGCTGTATGGGAAAGCAGGGGAGCAGGTGAGTGTGCTGTCCACTGCCTTACTAAATGTGCATGTTGTCTGACTAGCAAGGCTAACAGTCTGCACGCCACTGGCTAGCAGGCTCACTGAGTAGTTGTCACCCCCTATAGTGTGTAGTTACATGCACTGAACAGGTATAGTGCAGTGACACAAGGTTTTACTTCCCAGGCAATGATACCAGTAGTAACTGCTGGCATACTGTCCATAGCCATCGTTGCACTGCCTGTGTACATCATGTGCCCCTGTGATTGAGACATGTATATCCAACTGTGTAATGCACGGATATGTTGCATGTGTAGTAATGGCATTCTCACTTTGTCATCCTCACAGGTTGATGCCCACCAGAAGCAGAAGATATGGCTGACCATCGTCCAGGCAGTGAGATCCGTGGGGGTCTACAAGCGCCGGATCCGCAACTGCCAGAAGAGGTGGCAGGACCTTCGGGGCTGGACCCGGAGGATCGCACGGGTCCAGCTGAAGCTGTCGCCTCCTCGCAGGAGGGGCGGACACCGGACCCTGACCCCCACATGCTCAGGATCCTGGTGGTGGTCTTCCCTGATCTGGATGGGCAGCTGAAGGCTAGAGAGCAGCAAGGAGGGGGTGAGTCCATGACTGCATTGTGAACTTTGTCTGCCATGCTATGTGCCCTCCTCTGGCCTGGTTGAACTTCCACAGTACATCAGTCATGTGGTCCAGGACCCATGTCCTCGATTGTGCACTGCCCACTCCTCATCTGATACCCAGGTGTGGCCCTTGCAGTCAGGGAATTGTGTCACTTGGGTACTGTGTCCTTGCAGTTTGCTTGACTCAAGGTGGGGGACAGCATCTGTTCCCCTAACTCTGTGGTGGGCATCATGGGTGGGTCCTTTGCTTACACAATGCCTGTGTTCTGACATGTAATCTGCGTGTTACTTTGATATGTGGTCCAATTGCTGAGCTGATCCACCACATGTGCCTGGGGTATCTGGCACACACCCATGCTGCGGGTGGGAACAATGCTTGGGCCCCAGGAGTGTGTATATTACGTGTGTCACACATACTTAGCCAGCTGCCTACTGTCCAGGGCTCATCCCTCATTCATGTGGGGCAGGACAGTCATGCCTACTCCAGGCCATACAATACACTCTGTACTCCCACTCCTGTGTATCAGCTGACACGTTGTGCTCAGTGATATGTCCCCTCAGGTGTCTGCCTCTGTGTCAGTGTGCTGTGGCTTCGTTGTCATGACTGCTGGGGTGTCTCTCGGTTGGGGCTCAGCATGCCACCGGAGATGTGACCATAGGAGACGATACTTGGGTGACACATAGGTGTTTGATCACCTGACCGTGCAGACTGGGGTATGTGAATGTGAAGTTCAGGCAGCTGTCTCCCATTCACAGCAGATTGTGAGGTGCTCAGGTTCAGAGGGTTGTGTTACAGGTCTCCCATATGTCCAATCGGTATGACGTGGACAGATAAGGGTTCAGATGATGTGGTGTGTGGGGGATGTACAAGTGCACTTGTTCAGCTCCAGGACTTGCATTCCCCATGACCTACTATTGTGACACAGTGCAGACTGTTGTTGTCTGGCTGCCCTGCCCATGTGACTGGAGACAGTGATGTATGACTTAGCAGGCATGCCTGTGCCATGGCATGTAACTTCCTATGAGTGATCCTGCAGGGGAGTGACATGTGCTACATGCACACCATTGTGGCAATGGCTAACAGGACATGGGTGCATCATGGTGTCTGTCGCTGGTATGCATCACATGCATTTCATGTTTGACTCTGGGCATCCCTTTCATCCGGACACCTGTACTGACTCAGTGGCAAGAGTTGTGATGTGTGCATGTTCACATGCTTCACCGTGTTTTCTGCACTGTACAACTACTGTGTAGGTGGTGCATGTGTCCACACTGGGGTATTGCCATCCAACAGACACCAGACAGATGGGTGCAAGGCCAGGAGGGATGTGAGTGCCATGGTTGACCATCAGACTGACAATTGGCTACTCCTATTCTGTTTGGGCACTTTTGGCAATGTTCAACTAAGGATGCCAGGGCTTGCTCTGTAATGTGCTGTACTTACTGTGGTGTGTGCGTTGGGTGCAGGTGACTGATGTCTGTCTGTTTCCCTATTGTTTGCAGATACATCCACAGCCACAGGAGGGGACAGCTCCACGGACCAGGAGGAGCCACAGAGCCAGACTGGGTCAGCAGCCGAGGAGTGGTCGGAGGGACCCAGTGGCACGGAGGGTGAGGGGAGCCACACCGAGGAGTCCTCAGCACCATCCACCTCAGCTGAGGACCACAGCAGCTCGGAGGATGACTCCCTTGTGGATGTGGGTGTCAGCAGCCACCACACCCCAGCTAGTGTTGCTGTCCCCACCACCACCGCCCTCTCATCGGCTCCCATTCCCGAGGTCCGTGGAGGCTCCCATGTTCGGGAGCGTGTCTCCTTCGGGCCAGGCACCGCACCCCCTGCCCCTGTGTCCCCTGCTGCCCTGAGTGAGGAGTCTGTGTACCTCCTTCGCCAGCTCCATGTAGGGGAGACATCGATGCTGAGTGTCCTCCATGCACACACCACTCTGTTGACTCAGCTGGTGTCGTTCATGGAGGGCATCTCATCGGGCATGTCTGCCCTACAGAGGGGCAATAGGTCCATGGACTCCTCCCTGACGGCAGCAGTGTCCCTCCTCCAACAGTCCCTCACCCCTCCTGCCTCTGCCCCATCCACACTCCCCAGCACCTTACCTGTCCCAAGCACACACACACCGGCACAGGCACACACCAGCACAGACACGAGCAGCACACAGACACACACACCACAAATAAGACGCACATGCACGCACAGTCAGGGGACTGAAACCACACTCACAGGGGATGGGGCCCAGGCACACACACACGCATCCATGAGCACTGCGCAGTCCTCAGTTGCCTCTCCCTCCAAAGCCCCCTCCCTTGCCTCACCTGCAACCCCAAAGACACAGCGGCTCTTCCTCAGTGACCTCGGCCTCTTCCCCTCCGATCCAGCTGATCCAGCATTCAGGGGGAAGAAGAAGCCCACCCACATGGAGCGGAGTGCCCTTCGCCCCCGGACACCCTCCCCCAGGAGCAGACCGATTGACGCCCCCATCCGCAAGTCCCCCCGGACCCGGAAGAGCAAGACCCCGCCGCCGCCCTGCAGCTCAGGCACCAAGTCTCCTTCCTCCATCCCTCAGGCCCCCACTCCACAGGTGCCACCACCACACCCTGCCCCAGGTTCCCCCACCCACAGATACACCATCCCCAAAAAGATCCGGCCTTCTCCCCTGCCACTTGCTCTTCCGGCCCCACACCCCCCGCTGCGCTTGTCTGTGCCACTGGTGTGGAGACTGTGTCCTCCCCTCTGTCCTGCCCACCTTACCTGATCCCCATTCTCCTCCCCTGGAGGTAGGCACTGCAGTGGAGTCCACTACCACCCTGTCTGACTTGGGCACTGCAGTGGGGGACCTGTCCACTCCATCTGCATTGTCCACTGCAGTCGTGCCGGCACCCACACCATCAGTGTCATGCCCCCCAGTTGTGCCGGCACACACCATGTCAGACACCTCCACTGCAGTTGTCAGTGGCTCTTCAGCACCCACCACCCCTTCCCTGCCTCCTTCTGGTGAGCCCTGATCCTGTCCCTGCGGTGCCTGGCCTGCCCCCCGTATACCCCTCCGAGGGGATTGTCCCTGGTTTTTATCAGTGCAGGCATGCGTAGGGTGACATCTGCCACTGTCACCCTGTTTTGACTTTCAGGATGGACTGGCCATTGGCCTTTGTTTCTTTTACTGGACTTCAACTTTTGAACCCACATATGCTGAATAAAGCGACTTTCTGTTCTCTAGTGCTTTTGCTTCTGATGTACATGATGTTGATGATGCTAACCATGCCCTTGCTGCAGTGATGGTGATATTTGGTCTCATGAAAATGAAGTGTTACTGTTCAGGAACCCATGTGGTCCAGGGGAATGTGTCCTACCCTGTGGTGTATCCATGTCATCCTTAGCAGCATCTGAGGGTGTCATGTTTTCAATATTTGGCAATGGGATTTCCTACTTACATTAGCAATGTCACATCTGTGGCTTCCACCCCTGCACATCTGTTGTGCTTGCCATTGTTCAATTATTCTACTTCCCTGACCGTGTGGCCATCTCCACTGGACATGCAGGTTTGGGCATCAATGGGGAAGGACTCATCTGTGTTGTCAGTGCAACTTGCTATACATGTGTGTTGGATCTGTGCTGATGATTTCGTTGACACTCCCATGACCAGGCTGATGTGATGGGAGCCTTCATTTGGTGCAAATTGTTGACTGTGTGACCAAGTGTTCTGCTGACATGATGGAGCCCTACTGTGGCAACATATGGCACAGCTTTCCTCACACAGGAGTGGAGTCCCCTCATGGCAGTGTGTACTCCTGTGACATCGCCTGCGCTCAAGGTGTGTGTTGTATGAGCATGTCTGTGTGTTCACTTCCATTTTGCTGTGCATGCTGGGATCCCTAGTGGTGTTCCTGTTTGTGATGCTTGCTGAGTTGACCTATGTTCCCCAAAGTCTTCTCCCTGGGTTCTCTGTGATGTGGGTGCATGGCACATTACTGGTCATCAGGGTGTCACCCATAGGTGTGTTGGCTGTGAGGGCTGAGTTTGTGGGCAGACGCAGATGGGTCACAGTCAGGATTCCCCTTGGCACTTATTGTTTACACCTGTCATGTGATTTCCAGTTTGTGTTAGCTTTCAGTGATTGTGACACGTTGTGTGAGTGACTGCTGGCACTCCTCAGGGTCAGGGCTGCAATGTTGGTAGTTGTCTATGTGTGTTCTTTGTGGGTGACCTTGGCTTCTTCATTGGTGTGGGACTGTGGCTGGGATCCCATTGGTTGGTGTGGTATTGCCGTCATGTCCATGTACAGCGTAGTGTGCAGTGTGTCAGACATTCAAGAGTCTTGTAGAGTGGCCATGTGTGATGTGTTTCTGCACCTTGGTTCCCACCACCACCCATGGGATTGTCATGGGTGCATGTGCAATGTCACCAGTGCATGTGAGCTTCACTGCTGCACATTGTTGGAGGTCGAGGTCGAGGTGTGTGGTGTTGAGTGTGTGCAGATGAGAGTTGTTGCACGGCTAGACCCCTGCCTCCATGTTGGCCTTGGCTTACTGGCCGTGCTGATTGATTTGTGCTTGTGTAGGTGTGATGGTAGTTTGTTGCTCAGGACACATGACTGTGGTTCACAGTGTGAACGCCATCTAGCTTTGTCATCACAGTGGGATTGTAATGCAGCCCAGGGTCACCACATTGTGGGGACCCTTGGGGTAGTGCTGTGGTGTCTCTGTGTCTTGCTGTGTCAGTTGCTGTTCCTACATGCTTGTGTGACATGTGTGATTTGTGCTCCCTTTCATCTAACAATGCCTGATTGCCCACATAGGGGATTTGGATCCATGAGTTACCTTTGTGTGGCACTGTATGCACATCTGTGTAATTGGTATTCAGGCCTCATCATGTGTTGTGTGGTTGCCTGGGGACACTGACACCCCCCCCCCTCACCTGTTGTGTTTGCTGTGCAGTGTGGGTCTGCCTGTTTGTGTTTGTGCATCTGCACCACTGCTTTGGCATGTCTTTAGTGTGCCATTGGCTGTATGTTGTTTGGTGGGTTTCCCTGCTGTCCCTGGGACTCCTAGGTCATCAGTCAGCACAATGATCATTGTTTGTGTGTCCCATTGCTGCCATGGTATGGTATCTGTTCACCTCACATCTACAGTCTCCACAGGGTATCTGCATTTGTGTGCCCATTGGTGCAAATATGTGGGTCTGCATTATCATGGTCACTTCTGTCATTGTGTCATTGATGAATGTTGACAGTGTCAGCCCCCATGGGTGATGTTTGTCTGCACATGGCCAAAGGTATGTCTTATTTGCACTGCAGTGTTTGCCTCCCCCAATATATGTTGCTATGGGACACAAGCACTACTTTGCCACTGATGTGTTTGTTGTTCTGTGACCAGGAATCATCCATGCAGTTTGGCAGTTGCAGCTTTTTCAATGTCAACACTTACATTTTGGTCACTGTGATGATGGGGGTTTGAACCCCATTGCCACAATGTTCAAGATGTGCTTCAGCTATGGGCCCCACACTTACCTTTTGGTCACTGTGATGATGGGGGTTTGTAAACCATTGCCACAATGTTCAAGATGTGCTTCAGCTATGGGCCCCACACTTACATTTTGGTCACTGTGATGATGGGGATTTGAACCCCATTGCCACAATGTTCAAGATGTGCTTCTACTATGGGCCCCACACTTACATTTTGGTCACTGTGATGATGGGGGTTTGAACCCCATTGCCACAATGTTCAAGATGTGCTTCAGCTATGGGCCCCACACTTACATTTTGGTCACTGTGATGATGGGGTTGGACCCCATTGCCACAGTGGTCATGGTCTGCTTGCATTGTGGGGGCCACACACATTTATGTGTGGCACATGTGATAGGGGGTCACATTGTATGTTCAAAGTCATGTTCAGTGTTGTAGCCATTTGACACAGTCTACACACGCTTGTCATGGTGTTGGGGGGATGTCTTTATGTTGCATTGTTTATGTTGGTGTGTGCTTGTTGTGTCATGTATTAGCCATCCTGTGAGTGGGGGTGGTAGTAGTTGTAGGCATCTGGCACCCTCTGGGTAGAGGTGGTAGTAGTGACAGGCATCCAGCCCCCCATGGGTAGAGGTGGTAGTAGTGGTAGGCATCTGGCACCCCCTGGGTAGGGGTGGTAGTGGTAGGCATCTGGCACCCCCTGGGGAGGGGTGGTAGTAGTGGTAGGCATCTGGCACTCCCTGGGGAGGGGTGGGAGTAGTGGTAGGCATCTGGCACCTCCTGGGTAGAGGTGGGAGTAGTGACAGGCATCCAGCCCCCATGGGTAGAGGTGGTAGTAGTGGTAGGCATCTGGCACCCCTGGGTAGGGGTGGTAGTAGTGGTAGGCATCTGGCACCCCTGTGGAGGGGTGGTAGTAGTGGTAGGCATCTGGCACCCCCTGGGGAGGGGTGGGAGTAGTGGTAGGCATCTGGCACCCCCTCGGTAGAGGTGGGAGTAGTGACAGGCATCTGGCACCCCCTGGGTAGAGGTGGTAGTAGTGACAGGCATCCAGCCCCCCATGGGTAGAGGTGGTAGTAGTGGTAGGCATCTGGCACCCCCTGGGTAGTCGTGGGAGTAGTGACAGGCATCTGGCACCCCCTGGGTAGGGGTGGTAGTAGTGGTAGGCATCTGGCACCCCCTGGGTAGAGGTGGGAGTAGTGACAGGCATCTGGCACCCCCTGAGTAGGGGTGGTAGTGGTGGTAGGCATCCAGCCCCCCATGGGTAGAGGTGGTAGTAGTGACAGGCATCCAGCCCCCCATGGGTAGAGGTGGTAGTAGTGGTAGGCATCTGGCACCCCCTCGGTAGAGGTGGTAGTAGTGGTAGGCATCTGGCACCCCTGGGTAGAGGTGGGAGTAGTGACAGGCATCCAGCCCCCATGGGTAGAGGTGGTAGTAGTGGTAGGCATCTGGCACCCCCTGGGTAGAGGTGGTAGTAGTGGTAGGCATCTGGCACCCCCTGGGTAGAGGTGGGAGTAGTGACAGGCATCTGGCACCCCTGGGTAGAGGTGGTAGTAGTGACAGGCATCTGGCACCCCTGGGTAGAGGTGGGAGTAGTGACAGGCATCTGGCACCCCCTGGGTAGAGGTGGTAGTAGTGACAGGCATCCAGCCCCCCATGGGTAGAGGTGGTAGTAGTGGTAGGCATCTGGCACCCCCTGGGTAGTCGTGGGAGTAGTGACAGGCATCTGGCACCCCCTGGGTAGGGGTGGTAGTAGTGGTAGGCATCTGGCACCCCCTGGGTAGAGGTGGGAGTAGTGACAGGCATCTGGCACCCCCTGAGTAGGGGTGGTAGTAGTGGTAGGCATCCAGCCCCCCATGGGTAGAGGTGGTAGTAGTGACAGGCATCCAGCCCCCCATGGGTAGAGGTGGTAGAAGTGGTAGGCATCTGGCACCCCTGGGTAGGGGTGGTAGTAGTGGTAGGCATCTGGAACCCCCTGGGGAGGGGTGGTAGTAGTGGTAGGCATCTGGCACCCCTGGGAGGGGTGGGAGTAGTGGTAGGCATCTGGCACCCCTGGGTAGAGGTGGGAGTAGTGACAGGCATCCAGCCCCCCATGGGTAGAGGTGGTAGTAGTGGTAGGCATCTGGCACCCCCTGGGTAGGGGTGGTAGTAGTGGTAGGCATCTGGCACCCCTGGGGAGGGGTGGTAGTAGTGGTAGGTATCTGGCACCCCCTGGGAGGGGTGGGAGTAGTGGTAGGCATCTGGCACCCCTGGGTAGAGGTGGGAGTAGTGACAGGCATCCAGCCCCCCATGGGTAGAGGTGGTAGTAGTGGTAGGCATCTGGCACCCCTGGGTAGGGGTGGTAGTAGTGGTAGGCATCTGGCACCCCCTGGGGAGGTGGGAGTAGTGGTAGGCATCTGGCACCCCCTGGGGAGGGGTGGGGCAGTGGTAGGCATCTGGCACCCCCTGGGTAGAGGTGGGAGTAGTGACAGGCATCCAGCCCCCCATGGGTAGAGGTGGTAGTAGTGGTAGGCATCTGGCACCCCTGAGTAGAGGTGGTAGTAGTGGTAGGCATCTGGCATCCCCTGGGTAGAGGTGGGAGTAGTGACAGGCATCTGGCACCCCTGGGTAGAGGTGGTAGTAGTGACAGGCATCTGGCACCCTGGGTAGAGGTGGGAGTAGTGACAGGCATCTGGCACCCCCTGGGTAGAGGTGGTAGTAGTGACAGGCATCCAGCCCCCATGGGTAGAGGTGGTAGTAGTGGTAGGCATCTGGCACCCCCTGGGTAGAGGTGGGAGTAGTGACAGGCATCTGGCACCCCCTGGGTAGGGGTGGTAATAGTGGTAGGCATCTGGCACCCCCTGGGTAGAGGTGGGAGTAGTGACAGGCATCTGGCACCCCTGAGTAGGGTGGTAGTAGTGGTAGGCATCTGGCACCCCTGGGTAGAGGTGGTAGTAGTGACAGGCATCCAGCCCCCCATGGGTAGAGGTGGTAGTAGTGACAGGCATCCAGCTCCCCATGGGTAGAGGTGGTAGTAGTGACAGGCATCCAGCCCCCATGGGTAGAGGTGGTAGTAGTGACAGGCATCCAGCCCCCCATGGGTAGAGGTTTGTAGTAGTGGTAGGCATCTGGCACCCCCTGGGTAGAGGTGGGAGTAGTGACAGGCATCTGGCACCCCCTGGGTAGGGGTGGTAGTAGTGGTAGGCATCTGGCACCCCTGGGTAGAGGTGGGAGTAGTGACAGGCATCTGGCACCACCTGAGTAGGGGTGGTAGTAGTGGTAGGCATCTGGCACCCCTGGGTGGAGGTGGTAGTAGTGACAGGCATCCAGCCCCCATGGGTAGAGGTGGTAGTAGTGACAGGCATCCAGCCTCCCATGGGTAGAGGTGGTAGTAGTGGTAGGCATCTGGCACCCCTGGGTAGGGGTGGTAGTAGTGGTAGGCATCTGGCACCCCTGGGGAGGGGTGGGAGTAGTGGTAGGCATCTGGCACCCCTGGGTAGAGGTGGGAGTAGTGACAGGCATCCAGCCCCCATGGGTAGAGGTGGTAGTAGTGACAGGCATCCAGCCCCCATGGGTAGGGGTGGTTGTGGTGACAGGCATCTGGCACCCCATGGGTAGAGGTGGTAGTAGTGACAGGCATCCAGCCCCCCATGGGTAGAGGTGGTAGTAGTGGTAGGCATCTGGCACCCCCTGGGTAGGGGTGGTAGTAGTGGTAGGCATCTGGCACCCCCTGGGGAGGGGTGGGAGTAGTGGTAGGCATCTGGCACCCCCTGGGTAGAGGTGGGAGTAGTGACAGGCATCCAGCCCCCCATGGGTAGAGGTGGTAGTAGTGGTAGGCATCTGGCACCCCCTGGGTAGAGGTGGTAGTAGTGGTAGGCATCTGGCACCCCTGGGTAGAGGTGGGAGTAGTGACAGGCATCTGGCACCCCTGGGTAGAGGTGGTAGTAGTGACAGGCATCCAGCCCCCATGGATAGAGGTGGTAGTAGTGACAGGCATCCAGCCCCCATGGGTAGGGGTGGTTGTGGTGACAGGCATCTGGCACCCCATGGGTAGAGGTGGTAGTAGTGACAGGCATCCAGCCCCCATGGGTAGAGGTGGTAGTAGTGGTAGGCATCTGGCACCCCTGGGTAGAGGTGGTAGTAGTGGTAGGCATCTGGCACCCCTGGGTAGAGGTGGGAGTAGTGACAGGCATCTGGCACCCCTGAGTAGGGGTGGTAGTAGTGACAGGCATCCAGCACCCCATGGGTAGAGGTGGTAGTAGTGGTAGGGCATCTGGCCCCCATGGGTAGGGGGTGGTAGTAGTGGTAGGCATCTGGCACCCCTGGGTAAGGGTGGTAGTAGTGGTAGCCATCTGGCACCCCCTGGGGAAGGGTGGGAGTAGTGGTAGGCATCTGGCACCCCTGGGTAGAGGTGGGAGTAGTGACAGGCATCCAGCCCCCTGGGTAGAGGTGGTAGTAGTGACAGGCATCTGGCACCCCTGGGTAGAGGTGGGAGTAGTGACAGGCATCTGGCACCCCTGAGTAGGGGTGGTAGTGGTGGTGGGTATCCAGGCCCCTATGTGTATATGTGGTATTGGTGATGGCCATCCCGCCCCTATGGTGCTGCTGTTGCTGGTGTAAGTAATTTCTGCATCCCTCTGTGTGTGTGTGATATGTCGGGTACGTGTAGTTTGTTTTTGTGCTTGGTGTCTGACTTACCTTCTGCGCCGTACGCGTCCGTGCCTGTTCCGGTAGTAGATGTAGAATATTGGTAGGATCGGCACGATGGGATTCATAGTTGGTTCGTCTCGTTCGTCTTTCTCTTTGCTTCGCCTCGCCCTCGCCGCTGGCGTGTTCGTCTCGTAGCCGTGGATCGTGTTGTGGCGCGAATCGGAGCTTATGTGCACCTCTCCCGGATGCTTTGACGTGCCGTGGCGTAGCGACGGGTTCGGCGCGTACGGAAAGCGCATCGTACTTGTCCGGCCGGACGGGGCTGCATTTTGGCTTCCGTGCGACTCGATTCAGCGTTTACGGATCTTGCTCGGTCGGTGAACAGGACCTGGATTGGGTGAGTACGACTGGGTCGGAATCTATGCAATTGTGCGCATCGTACTTGCTCGTTCGGAAGAATGTGCGAATTGGTCGGGAAACAGGCATTCGCCTGGCTTTTTTCCCGGCCGAATAGTGTTGGGTGCGCCTCCGACCGAGATCGGAATCGACCCCTATATCTTTAGTTTTGCAATTTGTCATTCCTTTCACAATAATCGTCTGTCCATTTAGTTGTACACTGCCTGTCTCTAATGCTAGAGGGCAGACCCTACATGTGCCACATTTGAATTTACCTGTGACTGGTAAAAGCCCAACAATACTTCTCTGTATTGGCTTTTGTATCTGGGGCATGCGCGATCTCACTACTAAGTATTTGAGGTTTTTGTTTTTGCGATAAGCAAAAAGCGGTTTTGGTATTCTATCCTGCTGTTCCTTGTTTGCGTTCAGGATATGCCAATTTGAAGAAATTATTTGTGAATTTGTGCATTCAGCATGGAGTGTCGTGTGACAAACACTAATTCAGAATTGTTCTTTCTACTGTGATTTGTTAAGAGGTGCTGCCTGTCATAAAATCTAGCCCTCTTATAAGAGTCTCTCACTAATTTGTGAGGATACCCTCGTGCCACAAATTTCTCTTTCATGACTGAAACTTTAGTATCGAAGTCATGGATACTGGTACAATTTCTGCGCAAACGCGGAAATTGCCCAAAAGGTATGCTGTTTTTAATGTGATGAGGGATGAAAGCTGTCATAGTGCAATAAAGTATTGCGTGCTAATGGTTTGGTGAAAAGATCAACCGCCAATTTTCCTGTGACATGCTTAATGATGATATCTAAAAACTCTCTCTGGATGTTACTGAAGGTGAAAGTGAAGTGTATGTTGATGTCGCACAAATTCAACCATGCTAAAAATTCATTTAGAATGTCTTCAGTATCTACCCAAATGAAAAAAATATCATCTATGAAGCGGGACCACTTCAAGATGGATTCCAAAAATTGCGCCACTTCATTGTAGATATATATGTATTCAAATCTGGCCATATAAATGTTTGCCACCGTAGGTGCGCCAGAAGCGCCCATGCGTCAAGTCAATTATGCTTGCTGTCCAGCAGCATAATTGACTTGACCCAGCGGGTATTTCACAGAATGAATCTAATTAAGTGCTGACTCAGAAAAATGTGACCAACGTTTGATACATGAAGAAGTGCAGATATGATTAAAATTATATTTGCACTTATGACCCTTGAAGCACATGTTAAACTTTTCTCCATGACCAGCCAATGTGAGATTATGCTTTGGTACAGCCTACAGTGTAAATAACATTATGCACAATAGACTTTCAGTAAAGCACTACAGACATATGCTATCGTCATAAAGAAATGGGAGCATATGTTTCTGAATGCCCAATTATATGATAAATGCTGCAGCAACAAATGATAGATGGAATGCTGAATAAATCAAACATTCACCCCAATCAAGAGATCTGGGTTAAATCCATCGTTCATTTGTTCACTGTGCCACCCCAGTTTGGACCCAGCCATATGTAAATCAGTCTTGACCCTGCTCCTCATGAGAACAGTCCAGCATCCGAACTGCCAAGTTGGGTCCTCCCTGGACCAGAAACAAGCATCCTAGGACTGGTTTTGGGGTATCACCCCTCATCAGCCAGGCTAGATTGAATCCAGTGGCACAGCGAGCATGGGACACACGTCTGGGCATACCCATCCCACTTAGGGCGAAAAATGCTGCAACAATAAATGATGGACAGAATGCTGAATAAATCAAACATTCACCAGCAGTTTAGGGATCTGGGTTTAATCCAGTGTTAGAAACCATTTGTCACAATTTCTTTTTAGGTTTCTTTGATAGGCCCAGCTGGGTGACAGAGTGACCCACTGTGATGAGCAATATGCAGTCATTTTTAATATTAGTTTACAGGGTTAGTCGAGGAATGATAAATGCACATTTCAATGTTGGCTGGCAGGGAGAAGTGCAGCTCAATGTAGTGAACTATGGGCACCTATTAAAGACTTGGTAGTCTTAGTAGTATTGCAGGATGCAGGTAATTAGTATTGCACATTTATTAATTAGAAAAATAATAAAGAGCATGTTTTAATTCAGATGTGGCTTAAATTGTTCAAATGTTATACTAAAAGTTCTACACCTATGTAACTTTAAGGGAGAGGTGTTGTGCCTACAGACATGAATTTAAAATACCATTTTTATTTGGTTTTGATTTTGGCCCTAACCTCAGACTAATCCGTGTGCATGCAGAGGACTAGGCCTGTTCCTGGACATCATTGAGGTCCTGGACCTGTCTTATTACCTGGAGGGATGAACCAAGTGTGCCCTCATTGTACAGACAGTGAATTGCAGTCTATCGCAATGGTGGTAATGTACAGTGTTTGTGACCAGACTGATTTATCTGTGACATTTGCGTGGAAGCCTACTGGCCTGCTTCTTTGTGTGAAACCAGATCCTGGCACTAACATCCCAAGCATGAGCTGTGCTTTTTTCTGTATGTGGCTTGCATGGTACATGTATGATGTGTATGAGTTAACCAGAGTAACGGAGGCCTATGGGATCACTTTTGAATACCCCAAACCTTGCCCTGTGCAAAAGATGGAGGTGAGGTTGTTTTCCCAGAGAGTGGAAGTGTGCTTCTAACATTCCCAAAGGTGGAGGGAGAAGACCTAGACACTGAAGTGGGGAAAGAGGAGACAAGGCTCTTCCAGAAATATAATGAAACCTTTTCTCGGGATTAGCAACTATATGGTGAGTGTAAAGAGTTGGGCTGCAGTCTTTGTTGTTCAAGATAAAAGGGGCCTCTTATGTGTGGCCATCTTTTGTTTTTCCCTTAATCACTCTTCAGTGTGGCTGATGACAGCCAAGTACAGAAAGCTCACACCTCCTTGTGCCTCTGTTGTGGGAGATTCGGGCTGAAGACTAACCTACTGTGAGGAGCATCACTCTGTACAAAGTATGTGTCTAGAGAGCAGCCTGGAGAGGAAACTTTAAAAAAAATATATATATTTATATATAAGTTTTCAATATCAGCATCTACAAAAGCCAACAATACTGTTTAGTCATTGACGTAAGTGGTACAATAGATCACCAAAGAAGGGAATACCATTACAAGAAAAGGGAAAAGAGAAAGTAAAATTGCGATATAATGCACATTGGACTCCCATATAAGACATGTAATAACACAGTAACACTTCAGGGGGTACATTCCGCAATACCATACATGAAAGGGAGTGTCACCAGTAAGGAACAGTCCAATTTAACTCACCTAATCCTCATCAGAGTCATCTGCAATGGATAATAAATAGTTCCTGAGTCGTTGCCAAATATCCTTGGGTCTGGAAGTAATTGATTGCAGAGAGGCATATAGCTCAGAAGTGGTGTCACAGTAGGATAAATCTTTTAGCCATGTCGTCTTTGTGGGGGAAGTAGAAGCTCTCCAGTTAGTGAGATTTGTCTCTTGGCAAGTACTAACGCAATAGTAGTGAAGCATCGTATTCCCAATGACAGCTGCTTACATACCTCAATATGGCCATTAGGGTCTGACCAATGATTAAGGATAAGGTGGAATAGACGTCGCTCCAGAAGGTTGCTACCACCCCACACGACCATGTCAGGTGGAAGAAATCAGCATGATCCACTCTACACATAGGACAGCAATGAGATTTGGTGGGATCAAACTTAGCAAGGGCATCTGGTGTGGTATAGTCCCTGTTTAGGTACTTATAATGCAATATCGTATGACGGTGGTTGCACAAAATTAACTTGGACTCCATACAGCAATAATACCATTTCTTATGGGGAATTGGAATAAACAGGTCTCGCACCCATGCAGCTCTAGATTTCTCCACCCCGGTGGGCCTTAGTTGCAAAGATGCATGATATATTTTAGAGATTAGGTGACCATTATCAGGAGCAGCTATCACAAGTAAGAGTGGAGGAGAATAAGCCGGCTCAGATGGGTTTGTGGGCAGCACATCCGGAAGAGTGCTGTGCAAATGGTGAAATATGAATGTCTCCATGGTCGAAAATCTCCCACTTTGGGCTAATGCTGAAATGGTTTTAAGCATACCGTCTTCAAACAAGTCACCCATTGTCCTCAAGCCATGTGCACTCAGAACCCGCTGTACCAACTGTTCCAAAGTGAGCAGGAGCCAGGGATTGCCCACCAAAGGAAGATATGGGGAATACATGGTGTTGCCTCCCAAATATCGGAGCAGTTTGCTCCAGGCCCAACTAGTAGTGGCGAGCCTGTGTATGGCATTGGGGTCTTGTGCCACACTGCAAGGTAAAATAGTGTACATCGGCTTTTGCGACAGTTGGGTACAATCAGGTTTTAAAAAGAGCAGGCAGGAGTCAGGGTGATACCAATAAAAAGCATAGTGGGCCTGAGCCACATAAAAATACAGCTAAAATCAGGGACACCAAGGCTGCCATGTTCATACGGGAGCGTGAGGACCTCCGAGCGGATAAGGGGTCGCGATCCGGCAAAAATTGACCGAATGAGGAGCTTGCGTAATGTGGTGAAGAAACTATTTGTCATAGGAATTGGGATGTTTAAAAATAGGTATGAAAAATGAGGTTAATGTAACCATCTTGATAATGGCTATTCTCCCCATAATGCTCAGCGGGAGTCGTGTCCACCTTTCCACTCAGAGCGGGCCATAGTTACACCATATTACCTTAATGTGATTTCTATGGATTTGGATGCCTAATAACTTAACAGTCTGGGCACCATTGTAAGGGAACATCTAGGCCACTCGTTACTGTGTCATCCTGAAGTGGAAATATTTCAGACTTTCTCCAGTTAATTCGGAGGCCCAAAATAATCACCAAAACATTGCACCTCACGAATGAGTGGAGATGAATTGACAGTGGGGTCGCGAACAAAAAGCATGATATCATCGGCATAAAGTGAGGCCAACAGTGGCCCCAGTGGGAACCTCAGGCCCCTGTGTAGCTGCTTCTCCTGCAGGTAGCGAATCAGGGGGTCCATGGCAATTATAAACAAAATAGGGGACAGGGGGCACCCCTGTCGAGTGCCACGTGAAAGAGGGAATGGCTCTGTGATCATACCATTAAGTTGTAATTGGGCCATGGGTTTGTGATAAAGTAAACACATTAATGAGTGAAAACCGTTGGGGATGACCAGCTTAGTCAGGGTGGCCTGGAGAAAGGGTCACTCAAGGGAATCAAACGCCTTTTCGGCATCCAATAGTACCACTTCCAATGGAACCAAGGGGGAGATTTGATTGAGTGTGGCAAAAAGGATATGCAAATTAATAGAAGTAGAGCAATGCGGGATAAACCTGAATTGCATCAGAGAAATGATGCGGTCCATCAGCAAAGAAAGAAGAGTAGCCAATATCTTAGCCAGAATTTTGTTATTGTGATTAATAAGGGAGAGGGGCCTATAGGATGAACAAAGAGTTGGGGGCTTGTTTTGCTTGAGCAAGAGAGTGATTATGGCTTCCCGCATCGTGTGTGGGAGGGCACCTTGTTTGAGTGATTCAGCGTATACTTCCAAAAGATGGGGAGTTAGTGTGCTTTGTAGAAGTCTCCTGTGAACCAATTCAGCCCTGGAGCCTTAGTGCCTCCCAAAGCATTGATAGCTTGCAAGATTTCCTCACATGCAATCGGGGAAGCCAGAAATTGCTGTTGGCTCACCTCAAGCCAGACCATGGCAATGTCAGATGAGTAAGTAATCAACGCATTATCATCTCCCCCAGGACAGGCCGTGTAAAGTGTTTTGTAATAGTGCATGAAATCCGCCAACATGGCACCACAATCTGTGACTTCAGTGCCATCAGAGCGCACCAATTTGGTCACATATGTAGCTTGATGGGGGGTCAGAGCAAGCGAGCCAGTGTCCTGCCGGGATGTTCACCCTCACTGTACCTACGAGCTTTAGCATATTTCCCAAGGTATTTAATCTACCGTGCCGTGAGTTCTTGGAAGTCTTGCAGAAGAATTGACCTGTCTCAGAGACCGAAGCATCGCATCAGTTTTGGCAGAGTTCAAAGAGGGAAGTGCATTCTCTACTTTGGTGAGGTCCTGTCGTATGCTACTGAGAATCCCTGTATGTTTTGAAATACAAATTCCCCTAATGTAGGCCTTGAAGGCCTCCCAAATAGTGGAGTGTTTCTAGACAGTTCCAGCATTTATGGAGAAAAATTAGATAATGGCCTCACGCACTTCCTACTGGAATGCTATGTCCATCAAAGCATCAGTGGGGAAACGCCAGTGGTGGACCAATGGACCAATGGAGTATACGTAGGAATCGCTAGTGTGATTACCACTGGGGCATGATCCGACAGTGTGTGGGGAAAGTGGGCAATCATGTGAAGCCATAAGAGTGCAGTGCAAGACAAGTACCAGTGGTCTATGTGTGAAAAATAGTTATAATCTTGCTGACAGGGATATTTATCGCGCCAGGCATCAATTAAATGAAACAAGTCAAGCATATCCAGTAGCGTCTGACGCAACCTGGGCTTAGCAATGAGCGGAGAGCCAGTAGAGTCCAGAGCAAGTTGACAAGTGAGGTTAAAATCCCACCCATCATAATATGATCAGCCTGGTAAAGACTTACCTTTGCAGATAACTCCAGGAAGAAATCTGGTCAGTGTTCAGGGCATACACAGGAATGAAAAGTACTAGTTGGCCTAGCAGCTCTCCGAACACAATAAGATAGCAGCCAGCGGAATCAGTGGTGAGATTGAGCAGGTGGAAGAGGACTGATCTGTGCACCAGTATACATACTACACGCTGAGTAGGAGCTATAGAAAGAGAAGTATTGGTGGAGCCCCAAGTGGAGCGTAATTGCAGTCTGACCTAGGAGCCAAGTGTGTTTCCTGGAGGAAGGCAACTTGAATCACATGGCAGCGTGAGAAGACCAGCATCCGCCTACCTTTCCTAGGATTATTTAACACCCTAATGTTCCACGCCATACATGAGAGTTGTAGCGTCGGATCTCTAGTACTTAAAAAAAGTGTGGTGTGTTGAATAAAGGGGAATCAACGCTGTCACCTTGTTGATAAAGTTCCAACTGTACCACAAAAGAGTAGTGCTGATCAAACAAACAAAAAAAAACAGTTAACATTTTCGCCCACCCACTCCAGCCATATGGACAACTGGAGAACCCCTGTAACCGTACTGAAAAATAATAACCCAAACATGCTGGAATACACCAAGGGGGGTGACAACACCAAGGGGAGCAAGTCAAGGCACTCATACAGCAAATTAACTAGTAAAATACATCATGCAAAACGTAGAGAGCCATCATCCACTAGTGAGATAGCAGATTAAGCAGAGCAGCCAGTGTAGTGCAATACGCAATATAAGACGGGAGACCCTTGCGAAAGAACTACAAATAAGCTGCATATGTAGATAATCAAGAAAAGCATACAATACAGAGCACACATAATATCTTAGGACCCCTGTCCATTGGGGGAAGCAGAAGGTGAATTTGTAGGGGCTGCAGCACCAGGACTGGCAACGAAGAGGTCTTTCCAGAGTTGTGGGTCCTGCAGAAGCGCACAGCATCCTTGGGATTGCTAAAAATGTGATGTCAACCATTTGATTCCACTCGGAGGCATGTCGGGTAAAGCATACCATATTTCAGGCCAGGTTTCTGGAGAGATCGCTTGACATCTGTGAACTGACGCCGGGCCTCTTGAACCATTGGTATGTAAGCCGGGTAAAGTGATATTGTAGAGCCTTGATACTGCAATTGGCCCCTATCTCGGGCCAGGTGGTGAATCCGGCTTCGGGCAGGCTCCTATTGTGCGGTGCGCTCTTTCAACTATGTAGGTGCCCATGAAGACTGTTTATCAAAAAGCTCTGTCAGGAGATGTTCCACGAAAATGTCCATGCAGCCTGTGTTTGTGTACTCTGGAATCCCAGCTATGCGTAAGTTATTACGTCGGGGTCTATTTTCTAAATCTTCATTCTTAGCATCTGAGGTTTTCAAGATGCTTTTAACATGCTTGAGGCGCTTTGTTGTTGTAGCATGCTCGTCCTCCACCTCGGAAATCCTACGTTCTGCGCCCTGTATTCTGGTGCTATAGCGCTCTTTGCGCTCAGTCATGGCATCTAAACGATGTTGTCAAGACAAAGAGGAGCCCCTTGAGACCAAAGGAATAGGGCACTATACAGTGATAAAGAAACAACCAAATTATATTATCCAATCATCGACCATTCTATACATTTCATTCAACCTTATTTTTTACCTCCAATTCAATCTCGTCCACACTTCAAAAGATTAAGCCATATATCACCAAAGGACAATCAGAACACAAAGGATTATACAAAAGTATAAATCGATTTATTAATTAAAAACTCTTAAAAAACACACGGTATGATTAAAAAAATGTGAGTAAATGTTAAACACAATTTATAGCATTACCAGTCAACAGTGTTCACATTAGCCCAAAATATTATCACAAAATATAAGCTAAATAGCTGTAAACAAATAAAAAGGATAGAGAGTACATTACACAGACTAACACAATATGTCATTTACGTGGTACACATCCGGATTACAACAATGGCAAAGGCGTGGAACCTGGTATTGTTAGATTTATCAAATACTCATTGGCCACAGCCCTTTTCACAGATTGTGTGCTTTACTAGGCGTCGACGCGTTTCGATGGATGTATTATACCACCATCTTTATCAAGACAAAAGTTCTGACTCTCTTTTACATAAAACTTGAATAATGATTAATTAAAAACACCTGTGTGATAAAACGCAAAAATCAATCAGTCGATCCTAAGATACAACAACTTATAAACTAACATGTTAGTAAAGGATTGAACATTCTAAGAATCCCCAAAACCAATTCATAACCCTTCCCACGGTTATATCTGGAGCTTTACAATAATCCAATGTGCCCCTTATTCTAAGACATAATATGCAGAAACCCCAATGGTGACACAATATCATAACAAAATTCGAGTGATATAAGTCAACTTTAGGAATAACTGTCGGTACATGAAAGTCGCTAGAGATTATCTCTAGTCATATATGGCAATCTTATCACCATTCATACACTCCCACAAAATGTATTCGTAATTCTTACTCGAGATCATTTATGCACTCATATGCCCACTAAACTAAGCGACCTTTTGCTCCCACACATTAACATTAACTCATAAAACCCTCACCTCATATAGGCGAGGAGAGTCGCTCCAGATATACTGGGCAAAAGACTTCCAAGAAACTGTTGGGACGTAGTATCCTCTGCTATATCCAGAGAGCACTAGAATATATCAATAGATACATAACAGTATAATAACTGTAATCTACACATATTAGGTAGTCAGATTATATTCAAAAGTTGGATAAAATAATATAACCTCACCTTAATGTTCCCTAGTTCAGCCAGTACAAATATATTTGTATTATTAAATATGGCAGGTGGGCGTATAACATTCCACACCAGAACTTGAGCGGACTCTAGAAGACACACATAGAGTAAATCAGAGGCCCGCAAAACAAAATGGGAATAAATGTAGTATGTCCAATAAGCATCGGCCATACACCCAAATGTACCTGCTTCTTCTGCACGGCAGTGTATATTTGAACTGTGAATTCTTTTCACATGGGGCCTTGTTGGCTGGTTCCCCAGAACCAACGTATTAATGTGTCATCCACCCAAGTTCCCTTTTATAATTAGGGTCTATGAGAAAGGTAGAGAGCACATGTTACCAGACAGATTTAATTTGGTGTATAGCTGATGGCAACTACTATTTATTGCCCCTATTGGTCCTATTTCAGAAGGGGGCCATTATACAATGAATCCCACAACTATTAGATGATACTAGTCCAGGCACTACAATAAATAAATGCAAATCCCTAACATGCTATTAAACTGGCGACTCCATATCTCTATAACCATTTGCAATAGGGGCCATATAAGAGTATATCCCTATAACGTAACACTTATTCGGGCACTACGATAAATCAATGCCGGTCCCTAGCGTGCACATTTAACTGGCGGCTCCATGTCTCTCTAACCATTATATGTACACTTATGGGCGGTCAAATACCTGCGCCGTAAATACGCCAATCTGTAAAGACCTTCTCCTTTGTAAATAAATTAATTAAAGAAGTTCCCTCTAGTGCACCCGTCCACCTCAAAGTTACTCTATTCTACGCTGGTATCGGTGGAAACTAAAACAGAGGAATGAATAAATTATCCTATGCGGATGATTTTTCTGTATCGCTACTTACTTGAAATGGACGCACGCTCTTACGTGGTATCGTCTCCACGAGTAGTAATTAATAATCGTTGATATAGTATCCGAACGGTATATTTATACCCCTTCAAATCATTAACATCGTGACACCTGATTATAATATCCGGGGCCGACCTCACTATACATGCGCCATGACCCCTGATAAACATTTTTAACCAATTTCGGGTTGTTAGAACAAAGGATCTGGCTTACATATGGCAATATCGGGCGCAATGTTTGAACGTGTCGGGATTACATATCCTGCGTATTAGGCACACAATATCCGTGCCACTACGCTATCCGCATGAGTTGTCGAGTAAATACTATCCTACTAGATACTTATGGGTAGAGACCCCCTAAAAGTAATATTAATTACAAGGAATCATTAAATGCCAACCGCGACTGTGAATTGATTTACTTCAGTGACTTCAATCATAATGTGGTTACTGCCTTGCATATGGCTGGCGGCGAGCTCCATCTTGGGACATATTAAACTAAATATATAGCGCGTTCTAATCTGGTGCCTCTAATTGAGTTTCAGTTCTTATATGTGAAGACTAGAGCATTGCTTTTCATATAGTCAGGGATAAATCGCCATTATCAGTTCTATAAATTTGAACTACTGATAGCCCCCTAACTCCTATATAACTATACCAAAACTAATATTCTTACAAGAGCAAACCAGATTATAGATAAAGAGAAGGCGTAATCTATGCATAAAAGGACAGTTACCTTAGAAGAGAGGATACTAGGGGTAAAACTGTCTCTCTCAAGTGTACTGACCGATAACTGCCAATACTCTATACTTCAAAGCTCATTTATGTAATGAAAGACATCCAATCTTCTCTAGAATTTAGGCCCTTATTAATAGTATCTAATCTGCACATATACCATTGTTCCCTCATTATTCTGATCTTTTCTACATTACCTCCTCGTCTGTTGTACTTGAGAGAGACAGTTTTACCCCTAGTATCCTCTCTTCTAAGGTAACTGTCCTTTTATGCATAGATTACGCCTTTCTCTTTATCTATAATCTGGTTTGCTCTTGTAAGAATATTAGTTTTGGTATAGTTATATAGGAGTTAGGGGGCTATCAGTAGTTCAAATTTATAGAACTGATAATGGCGATTTATCCCTGACTATATGAAAAACAATGCTCTAGTCTTCACATATAAGAACTGAAACTCAATTAGAGGCACCAGATTAGAACGCGCTATATATTTAGTTTAATATGTCCCAAGATGGCGCTCGCCGCCAGCCATATGCAAGGCAGTAACCACATTATGATTGACGTCACTGAAGTAAATCAATTCACAGTCGCGGTTGGCATTTAATGATTCCTTGTAATTAATATTACTTTTAGCGGGTCTCTACCCATAAGTATCGAGTAAGATAGTATTTACCCGACAACTCATGCGGATAGCGTAGTGGCACGGATATTGTGTGCCTAATACGCGGGATATGTAATCCCGACACGTTCAAACATGGCGCCCGATATTGCCATATGTAAGCCAGATCCTTTGTTCTAACAACCTGAAATTGGTTAATGATTCCTTGTAATTAATATTACTTTTAGCGGGTCTCTACCCATAAGTATCTAGTAAGATAGTATTTACCCGACAACTCATGCGGATAGCGTAGTGGCACGGATATTGTGTGCCTAATACGCGGGATATGTAATCCCGACACGTTCAAACATGGCGCCCGATATTGCCATATGTAAGCCAGATCCTTTGTTCTAACAACCCGGAATTGGTTAAAAATGTTTATCAGGGGTCATGGCGCATGGATAGTGAGGTCGGCCCCGGATATTATAATCAGGTGTCACGATGTTAATGATTTGAAGGGGTATAAATATACCGTTCGGATACTATATCAACGATTATTAATTACTACTCGTGGAGACGATACCACGTAGGAGCGTGCGTCCATTTCAAGTAAGTAGCGATACAGAAAAATCATCCGCATAGGATAATTTAGTCATTCCTCTGTTTTAGTTTCCACCGATACTAGCGTAGAATAGAGTAACTTTGAGGTGGATGGGTGCACTAGAGGGAACTTCTTTAATTAATTTATTTACAAAGGAGAAGGTCTTTACAGATTGGCGTATTTACGGCGCAGGTATTTGACCGCCCATAAGTGTACATATAATGGTTAGAGAGACATGGAGCCGCCAGTTAAATGTGCACGCTAGGGACCGGCATTGATTTATCGTAGTGCCCGAATAAGTGTTACGTTATAGGGATATACTTTTATATGGCCCCTATTGCAAATGGTTATAGAGATATGGAGTCGCCAGTTTAATAGCATGTTAGGGATTTGCATTTATTTATTGTAGTGCCTGGACTAGTATCATCTAATAGTTGTGGGATTCATTGTATAATGGCCCCTTCTGAAATAGGACCAATAGGTGCAATAAATAGTAGTTGCCATCAGCTATACACCAAATTAAATCTGTCTGGTAACATGGGCTCTCTACCTTTCTCATATACCCTAATTATAAAAGGGAACTTGGGAGGACGACACATTAATACGTTGGTTCTGGGGAACCAGCCAACAAGGCCCCGTGTAAAAAGAATTCACAGTTTAAATATACACTGCCGTGCAGAAGAAGCAGGTAAATTTGGGTGTATGTTGTTGCTTATTGGACATACTAAATTTATTCCCATTTTGGTTTGCGGGCCTCTGATTTACTCTATGTGTGTCTTCTAGAGTCCGCTCAAGTTCTGGTGTGGAATGTTATACGCCCACCTGCCATATTTAATAATACGAATATATTTGTACTGGCTGATCTAGGGAACATTAAGGTGAGGTTATATTATTTTATCCAACTTTTGAATATAATCTGAGTACCTAATATGTGTAGATTACAGTTATTATACTGTTATGTATCTATTGATATACTCTAGTGCTCTCTGGATATAGCAGACGATACTACGTACCAACAGTTTCTTGGAAGTCTTTTGCCCAGTATATCTGGAGCGACTCTCCTCGCCTATATGAGGTGAGGGTTTTATGAGTTAATGTTAATGTGTGGGAGCAAAAGGTCGCTTAGTTTAGTGGGCATATGAGTGCATAAATGATCTCGAGTAAGAATTACGAATACATTTTGTGGGAGTGTATGAATGGTGATAAGATTGCCATATATGACTAGAGATAATCTCTAGCGACTTTCATGTACCGACAGTTATTCCTAAAGTTGACTTATATCCCTCAAATTTTGTTATGATATTGTGTCACCATTGGGGTTTCTGCATATTATGTTTTAGAATAAGGGCACATTGGATTATTGAAAAGCTCCAGATATAACCGTGGGAAGGGTTATGAATTGGTTTTAGGGGATTCTTAGAATGTACAATCTTTACTAACATGTTAGTTTATAAGTTGTTGTATCTTAAGACGACTGATTGATTTTTGTGTTTTATCACACAGGTGTTTTTAATTCATCATTATTCAAGTTTTATGTAAAAGAGAGTCAGAACTTTTGTCTTGATAAAGATGGTGGTATAATACATCCATCGAAACGCGTCGACGCCTAGTAAAGCACACAATCTGTGAAAAGGGCTGTGGCCAATGAGTATTTGATAAATCTAACAATACCAGGTTCCACGCCTTTGCCATTGTTGTAATCCGGATGTGTACCACGTAAATGACATATTGTGTTAGTCTATGTAATGTACTCTCTCTCCTTTTTATTTGTTTACAGCTATTTAGCTTATATTTTGTGATAATATTTTGGGCTAACGTGAACACTGTTGACTGGTAATGCTATAAATTGTGTTTAACATTTACTCACATTTTTTAATCATACCGTGTGCTTTTTAAGAGTTTTTAATTAATAAATCGATTTATACTTTGTATAATCCTTTGTGTTCTGATTGTCCTTTGGTGATATATGGCTTAATCTTTTGAAGTGTGGACGAGATTGAATTGGAGGTAAAAAATCAGGTTGAATGAAATGTATAGAATGGTCGATGATTGGATAATATAATTTGGTCCAAAGGACACTGTTTCTTTATCATCTAAACGATGTGTCAGGGCGCTGAACCTGGAATCAATAGCCTGACACTGTTGCGGAGCTCGGACATGATTGTGGCAATGCCATCCAGGGGAGGATCAATTGCAGCCTGCTCGGTGGCGTATTCTGAGCCTGTAGGCGACCGTTGGTGCAGCAGTGTCTTAGCCCACTCAAAATGTAGCTGTTTTTGCTTGGGGTCCCCACGTCCCATTCTCCAGTAAAGGGAGGTACGACACTGACACTTGCGCCCAACCTATTCTGTGGCAAGTAAGCAAAAAGCTATCAGGACCAAGACAGTTATCCCAGACAGAAAAGCAGCTGTGCGCATACACTGCGGCTAGTGTAGGTCAGCAAGGCCACAAAATAACAGGGCTAGGCAGCGGGAAGGGGTGCACCAGTCCATCGCCAAGTGCGGCCCAAATTTCAGTGAAATCACCTCAGAAATGGATGCCTCAACCAGCCATTGAACACAACACCAGGGTCGATCCAACGTTTAGTAACCGTGCAGTGTAGAGGGCAGAGGGGACATGAGACTGGCCCAATCACCTCCGTACCGGTCTATAGGTGAGCTGCTGTAATTAGGTAGATTTAGGAGGGAGGGTGCAGCATTGTGACAGGCAGTCTGCGGCAGCGTTGTAATAAAGGGAGGCCTCAAGGGCCCACAGTCAGCCCACATTCAGATCGGCCACGCAAGTTGGCCGGGGCGGGTCCCACACCAGCCGCTAGTTGATGGTGGCACTAGGCCGCAAAGATCAGCCATCCGCTGGAGGTCCAAACACCCGCTTAGTGGCCGTGCACTCACCTTGCAGCCGATCAGAGGAGATGGTCATGGGCTGCAGCTCTGGAATCGCCCGGCACCGTGCCCAGATCCCTGGAGAGGATACTTATAAGGAGAACCACGCAAAACTGTTCTGAAAGTGTAGACAATGGATCCACATATCCAGTCTGCTTTGTCTGTATACATGGGGACCAACTGACCCACTTGTTGTGAATAAGTACGCTAAAACTCCTTAAAGTACTCAGACTCCTTACAGTACTCATCGGACTGCTTTGCAACCCAAGCTGTAGTCGTCCAGATAGGCAGCTTCCCAGAGATGAGGGGACACCACCTGGTTCGACCCCTTGCTTCAAGAGCTAGCTGCCTGTCTTGAAGAACCTAGAAGCTAATCTGCTTGCTGAGAGAGAGAAGAAGACCGCCAACCATGTTAGAGGGGTGACTCTCAAAGAGGAGCGAGGTTCAGTGTTGTTTCCAATGCAGTGGGTCTACTGAAGTGGAGGACTGTGGAGAGCGTTCTGGTGACCTGGCGTCTGCAAGCCCCAGACTCTCCAGTGTGATTCCTAGTTGGATTCATGAAGGTTGTGGCATGACCTGAGCGACTGCACCTGAATTGATGTAGCCTGAAGCTGCTGCACCTGCACCCAGTCACAGAGTGATCCAGAGCTGCTGTGTTACCAAAGTCCTCAAAGTGCGTGAAGCTGTGGTCCACCATTCAAACAATGAGGCTGGGCACGGCCTCATCATCTGCTTGAGCCTGGCCATGCATGAACACAAGAATCCAAAGCTGAACAGCGCAAAAGGGGCTGCATCAAGCACTCGCCAGACCGGTCGTGAGAGAATCCAGCACTCCCCTGAGCAGCCATACCTGATTGAAGTTGCATCTTCCAGATGCAACCACTGAGGAGGCGAAGATGAACTGTAGGCTTGCACTTTTCCCAAAAGAGGGTGAGCAAGTGAGGATTGAAGGACCCATGTAGCCACCCAAGAAGTGGATTGAAAGAGACTTCTTGGTTGAACCAGTGAAATCTGTTTAAAACACTGTGCACTAACAGAAGATTATGGGGTTAATATGCAACTGAGCTAAATCATGCTAGAAGTGGACTCAGGGATGGCGCGGCCTGGACCTTAAGGGGGTGGGTGTACTCTTCATTAGATTAGGGTGTTTTATTTATGTAATCATGGGAACATTCGGGAAAATTATACAAAATTATGCATATTTATGCAAAATGCAAGGGCATTTGACCTCTACCCTCCATGGAAGTGGTCCAGGATTTACAACAGTCAAGGCCTGGAGTCATTTTCCTTCAGGATAGGAACGGAAACTGATCACCTTCAGATTTGTAGGAGCGATATTTGAAGAGCCTTCTACATAGGAATAAATGCTTCGCTGAAGAAAAACAATGGAAATGAATAAAATGTCCATTTGCACAGGAGACTCCATTCCTCCTGTGTGGAGTTCTAAGCTATTCAGAACTCTGTACAAGGGGAATAGGAACTGTTGAGACATGTCACATGACATTCCCAGTACTAGGCCTAGAAGCCTCCACTTGGGCAGCTTACTAAATGTTCAATAGGGAATGGTGTCACAAGGTGAAACAACACAAACGTGCGGTCAGGCAGGGATGTACATCTCCACTTGTACTATTACATTTTTCTTTCAGAATAGGTTCCATTGTGCATTGGTTACCCAAAGAATGTCATGGATACATTTGATAATCATTTCAATTGAGGCAGTCGGCAAAGATCAAACTGTACTATTATTTTCAGAGATAATAAGCCACCTCTCCATACTCAGTTCTTTTCCAGTAAATTAGTTACATGCATTTTTGAAAAATATGTTGGGTTTAGGTAAGGATGACAGATAAAGAAGAACAATTAAAATGTTGCACCAGGCTGAGGCCATAGCACAAAAAGTGAGCAGTGGATGGCCGAATTTAGGGGCAGATTTACAAGCCCCTTGCGCCACTTTTGCGTCACTTTTAACATGGGAAAAGTGACGCAAAAGTGGCGCAAGGCGCTTGTAAATCTGCCCCTTAGTCTCTGGCACAGTTTTGGGCTGACTGGTGGCTTAATTCCTGCAATATTTACTACTGTAGACAGTGGCAAGTGGCTATTTGTCACTGGAACATTTAAGGAATGTTCTAAATGTGCTCAGAAATTTAGCAGCATTTTTTGACTTTGTTAAGTTAAATACAGATATCAGCAGAACACAGCACAATAACAAACTACAATCCAAAATAACAACGCTAACAACACCACGAAAACATGACAGGGATCAATTGACAAAAGAGCCACAGCAGAACACAACACAATTCAATTCAATTCAATTTCATTTTTTGTTGTTATAAGTTGACAAAAATCGTCACAATATTTTACAGATAAAAATAATAAAACTGTTTTGAATAAAATACTTCAAGGTTACTGTTCTGGTTTGTCAAATTCTTAAACGTTCACTTTGTTGTTTCGACAATGTGAAATAATAAAATCATTTAGCAACTCAGGTGCTATTATTTCGTTTTCTTCCGACAAATGATCAATAACTTTCAACTGAGCTGTTATGAAGTGTCATTGTGCGTGAAGATGACAAGTTAGTTTTATTTTGATTTGTTCAAAATACCAGAGTCCTAGATTTTAAAAAGTGATATAGCTGTCTTCTACTCGCAGTCATCTGGTTGTTTAATCGTTATGCAGACCTGCTTTATCATACTGAAGCTGTGCCCTCGGAGCCCTGTTTGAGTAATTTGTCATGAAATTGCAAAACTTTCAAAAGTTTGCAATTTAGCTCAGGGTCCGTAGGGTCAAGGATCCTCATTATTGCCATTCGGCAGGTACGAATCCCCCTCTTGCTGAAGATCTGTCTTAAAAATGAGAGGCGTGCTTTCTCTAATGCGGGACATGTGCAAACCAAGTGCAAAAAATCCTCTTTGAAGGCGCCAAATAGCCTGCACGTTTTCGGTCAACACAGCAGGTTCAGTACAACACAACAATAACACAATGAGGTAATGTAGCACAAAAACCCCCACAACTGCACAAGAAAACAACACAACAGTGCGCCACCACAACAAAAACAACACAACAACTATTGTGTCAGTAAAAATGTTCTGTTATCCATCCATGATGTTTACCATTTAATTTAGCGTGACCACCCTAAGCATGTGGTTTAGTCGACTAACATATCCACTCTAGAGATGTGTATTGATTGCTTGGTCACCAGTTCGAACCCTCTGGAGGTCCCTGAGCCATCGGGGCATATTATCAAGGGCAGTATCGCCACTTTAGCGGCACTTTTGCCGCTAAAGCGGCAATATTTTTATCGCCCTATTAGCAAGCTGTCGCTAACAGCTGTTAGCGACAGCTTTATGGTGAAAGCGGCCGTTTTCTTACCGCTTTGCATGTCAGCGATAATTATCGCTAATGGCATGCAAAGTAGGCGTTCCCAACTAAAAGCGACTGAAAACAGTCGCAAACACAACTTCCCCCTATTACCAATGCCTGCGAAGCGATAAAATAATTTGCGCTAACCGCGATTATCGCTGGAATCTAACACCTCTTTAAAACTTGACTTAACCATTCTAGTCAATGGGAGGTGGATTGTAAGGTTAAGTCCTCACCTGCCTATTAGCAAGCTTTTCATTAGCACGTGGAATTTATCGCTGGATTTCGCGCGCTATTGCTGGGTTTCGCCGCTATTGCTGGATTTTCTATCGCCTTGGAGATAAGCGTTGATAATAACGCGTTATCTCCACGATGTAATCCAGCGATAGCCGGCGATAAAAAAAACAGCGCTAAGTGCGCTTTGCGATAATTATCGCACATCCTTGGTAATATGCCCCATTGTTTCTTCTGTGGTTAATAAAATGACTACTAGTCAGTTGGGTTGCTCTACTCATCGGTCAATAGCGCCAAGATACTTCCTCGTGGGTGAACACGTGCTCCACAAGTATGACTGTTTCATAATGTTAATTCTTCATTCTCTTGAGCTTGACTTTCTCTCTAATGCAGCCAGTGCAAAGTGCCTACTCTAGGGCGACAATGTACTTTATAAATATTCTCTTCACAAGATAACATAACATATATGAATCACTTGTTTTTCTCCTTTGTTGAAATGTTTACAGCTTCAAAATGTCTAGACTCAGCACCATGGGATTTAGCTTTACTATGCAACCTCAGATCTTGCGCTATCGCATCCTGCGTACCTTTGTGATATATTGTTTGACCAAGTGTCTATTTTGCATTTCCTTTGTCTTCCTACGTGGATTCGTTGACGTCCTTATGACCAAACCCCTAGACTTACAAATATGTATTTGGATTTGAGTCCAATTTTATATTCCTCTTTCTACACCTCATATCAGATTCTATAAGTATACACTGGCTTTTTGTCTCATGTCTGAATACTTCAGTCTGTGCATTGTATGCATGCAGGTTTCTACGGGTTACGTCAACACCTTTAGAAACAAGACAACCATAAGACACGTGCTTTCAAAAGTACATTATGGACACTCCCAGCTATCTCAACTGTCATATAAGTAAACACGTTGTCCTCAAAGTCAAAGTGATATGCAACATGCTGAACAATTTTTTTTAAAAACACATAGCAAAACAGAACCATCTGGAAACCTGAGAGAAGTAATCAACTTGCCATGTTCTGTCAGATATTTAGTCAAAATTGTCACCTGAGCACTGTAGATGACAGGTTATTGCAAGAGGGAGCTGGTTGAGCGTTATGAAAGGGCTGGCAAAAGGGCAGGCGAAGTTCTGCTAACGTCTAAAGTTTACTTTTATGCTATGCAGCGCTTTTCAAACCCTGCACGCAATTTAAAATACCTCTGTTTTTTTTGTAGCACATGTTGGTAACTTATAATAACTGTCACATAAGACAGTGCAACAGAAATGTAAGCTGACAGCTTATTACTTTGTACGCTAAAAGGAATTCTGGGCTACAGTGAACAAAATCATATTATCAGTACTGTAAAACCAAGGTCACGAGAATACCATTAACATCTTGCCTTAAAATCTAGTGGTGTCGAAATCCTATCTCTCTTTTAATGCGACACCAAAGACAGTGACCTACGTTAGTTCTCATTGCCTCTGAATAAAATTCCGTGAGTGTGTCATCTTCTCCCCACAGGGCAAATTTCCGAATAAAGGCAATCAACTGAGCTGCAAGTGTTTTGTTTGCTGCACGGTCACAATTATAATGTCTGCAGAGTTTCTTATCCGTTTTTAGTTGCATGACTGGAAGCCCGACCGAAAGCATATCTGGGGACCTAGGAATTAAAATGTAATTTAGAGGGCAAACACCTGATGCATTTTTAAACGAACACACCAGATAATACTGGAGGCACAGGTTATATTACAATAGATGTATTGTGAATGTGTTTACTCAGAGAACACCTTTGAGGAGGCAGGAAATAGAAGAGAAGGCATAATTATACACATGTATCCATTAAATTGATAATTGTATTTTTATTTTTAGGAATGAAGAGGTAAGTACTGGCTTCAGATCATTTTCAAGGAAGGGACAACTTTTGAATGACGGAGGACACAAATATGGTGAGTATGTTAGGAAAACCTGCGAAGGGCATTATCAGCTAAAATACTAATTGTACAATTGCTTTCTTTCAGCAGAATCATAAAGAATTTGGTTAAAGTGTAATACAAATAAAAATAAAAATGTGATGATGTAAATATCTAATCATTGAAATAAAAGCAAGCTGATATGACTGGAATCTTGGCGAATGCGTGGTTTGCCTGGCACAGATATGATGCCTCTTTCAAGCAAAGTTGAGTACAGGGCTGGATTTAGGGTGGTGCGACCGGTGCGGCCACACTGGGCACTGACCTGGGGAGGGGGGTGCTGACTTCGGGGGGTGGCGGGTTGTGTTTAGCAATAATGTACGATTTAAAAACAACTACTGCAGAGTTCCTTGTGAGTCCAGCTTTCAGGCAGCAATAAAAATGTCAAGATAACTCTTGTGATTAATGTTCCTGCTAGAGAGCGTGATTGGCGTTTTGTCTAGTGGCATTTTTGACACGCCATAATGTAGCGCAGACGGTTAATATGCATGCTGCGAAAAACGCGTATCGTGCAGATCACAGATCTGTAGTTTATGTGGATTACTGATTTTGACACAGAGATCCCTTTGTTACTGCAGTTCATAAGATACAACTCTAATATAGAACAGTGACTGTTTCGAACTGTCATCAAACAGCTGCATACAAACTGCATAAAATTGGTTGGAGCTTTATTCCCCCCCCATTTTTCATTATCTATTCTTAATGTTGATAAAAAAGGGTTTGTTTGGGTGCTTTGAAACAAATGAAATGTATGTGAGAGAAGGGCTATGGAGAGATGAGGGGCACTTTTGCCCAGTGGTATTGAGGGAATCCGAGGAGGAGGTTGCACCCAAAATGATTGTCACACCGGGCACCACCAGCGCTAAAGCTGGCCCTGGTTGAGTGGTACTGTTTTCAGGCAGAAATTGATTATAAACAGCCACTTTCTTGCAACTGGCTCTCACTCAGTATGTTGCACTGACCATATACTGGCTAATATTTCTGATTGGACTCATATGATGTTCAGAATCTAAGTGTTTACTGAAAAAAGGACATTGTTTTTTAATATTCTTTAAAATAACATCTGTCAGGCTTTTATCAGGCCCTCAGGTTTAAGGGAGTCTAGTACCCACGAATCATAGGTAGTGGCTTTGCGATGGAAAGTTAGCCTCACTAATCCCTCTTCATTCCTCGAGTTGACTTGGGCAAGCAATCAAACCCTAGATCAAGGGAGCTGAGAGGAATAGGCGGTCCAGCATCAGCTCCAGTGTCTTATCAGCGGATGGGACCAAGTGAGTGTATGACAGAATGGACCCTTTTAATTTGCAGGTTGCATTGAATGTGACTGGAAGGAGGACACTCCTAACTGCACAAACGTGGAAATATAAGCAAGACCATCCCTCAAGCTTGTGCAACCCCTTTAAAACTGGACACATGTGGACAGTGCCTCTAGAAGTCTTCCAAAATCTTTACATGAGCACTACCTACTTTCTCTTGGTTACGGACAAGTCTAAAGGCGCTATGGAATTTAGAGTTCGGGGGATGCTTGCAAATACTCAAGCGCAATGGAATCACGATTTTGGGGAACATCAGTCATGCTATCATAGTGCACCATAAAGTGCCACATTGGTAAATTAACATAAGCCCCGCCCGCTAGGTCCACTACACAGAGGGAGCGTGAGGGGGTCATGACAGTTTCCCCCTGCAAAGAACGACCTACAGGGCATGATTGGTCTTGGGAATGGGCATGGAAGAAACAAACCAGGTGAAAGACATGAACATTGCTGGTTGGTTCCCAAGACTGCTCTTCAAGACCATGCCCTTTCCCAGCAATTAAGTAAAACAAGCGTCTTTTCTCATGCTTGGAATCAAGGATTCTCTATATCTTGAATTCCAAATTGACCATCCAGTCTTATGGGTGAAGAAGGGGGAGCAGGAAGGATCTGGACGCAATAGGGCTTCAATAGGGATACATGAAACACTGGATGAATGGGTAAATCTTCCGGCAACTGTAATTTCACAACTACTGGATAAATGACTCGTTCAATAAAAAAGGACCCACATATCTGGGTTGTAGCTTACATGGCCCTTGTAATCATAGGTGTTTAGTGGACAGCCAAAGTTGATCTCCAACTTTGTAGTCTGGCTGTTGTTGTTGAGGTTTGCTAACATTTTTTACCATACTTAACTTAGCCTGATGTAAATGTGATAGCACCTGCTGTTGTGAATCAGCCAGATGTTTTACAAAGTCTTGTATGACAGGTATATTTTCAGAATGCATTACAACATTTTTGGGTAACATACGTGGATGTGTACCAGTTAAACAATAAAAGGGGGAAATCCCAGTGACTGAATGCTGTGAGATATTGTAAACAAATTCAGTGAACCTTTAGGAGTAAAGGTCAATCACATTGCAGTGCTTGTTTCAAAACCTGGTTTACCCACTCCATCGGCCAATCAGTTTGTGTGTGATAGGCAGATGAGATTTTAGCATCAATGTCCAATGATGTGCAAAGACCACTCCAAAATTGTGAAATGAATTGCGGGCCACCATCGGAAATGATGACCGAGGGGAGGCCATGCAACTGCATGATTTGTTGAATAAACAGCATTGTGAGGGTCTTGGCAGTGGGTATTTCTTTTAGGGCAATAAAATGCATGATCTTGGAAAAAACATCTACTAACATCCAAATGGTAGTATAGCTGGTCAGTAATAAACTTCATGCTTATGGTATGCCAAGGATGTGGGTGCACTGGCAAGTTTTGCATATAGCAAACACAAGAAGATGATGGACGGAGAGCTGAAACTTTTCAGACACTCACCCCCAGTCACCGATCTGAGTTCAATCCATCATCGTTCTTTAGCTCACTTCGCCACCCCAGTTCAGACCCAGCCATATGCAAATCAGTCTTTACCCTGTTCCTTATGGGAATAGTGCAGCCTTAACTGCCAAGCCAGGTCTTCCCTGAATCGGAAACAAGCATCCTGGGACCAGTTTCAAGGTAACACCTCTCATCAGCCAGGCTAGCTTGAATCCAGTGGCAAAGTGAGCAAGAGACCCATGTCTGGGCATACCCTGCCAACTTAGGGCGAACAAAGCAAACACAAGTTTCGTATACAGCCTGATGGGGTGGAATGGGATACCTTATTTTGAGAACATATGGGGCAGGTCTGAACATAGTCATGCGCATCCCATTGCTAACAGGTTGCTAAAGTCTTTTGGATTTCTGGATGACCTGTCAATGGAGTGTCATGACACCAGGTTAAGACTTCCTGTCTTAATTGTTTTGTGGTGACATATAAGGTGGTACCATGGTAACAAAGCTCATTGTGAGCATGATTATCCTCTTCAGACACCCAAGAGTCCATTTCTTCTTGACTCATACTTTGCCTAACTTTATCCAAGAAGCAACCTGCAATGTGCTTTTAGTTCACAGTGTTCAGTGGTGTCTGTCCTAGAGTGTCCTAATTTGTGTAACCCCATCTGGCTAGAAGATCGGCCCTAATCTGTAGTGTGCCTGGCCAAAGGTAGTATTGACATCCTTGAAAGTATAATTTGATGGCCAAAAATTCTTGTTCGCCAGCTAGGTAATTCTTCTCTGCTGGTAATAATGTACTCTGTTGTGGTCTCACACTGTGATAATATACCTCCCACAGCTATTTGGGAGGCATCCACCTCCACAAGGGAAGGCTGCATGAGGTTTGGATGTCTGAACTCTGGGGTTGTAGTGCATCTCTCCTTGACTATGGGAAAGGCATCATTGGCCTCCTGGGACTACTCAAGGGGTACCTTCTTTCTATCCAATTTGGCAGAAAGAAATTCTTCTGTCTCCGACTCCGAGGGAACATAATCATGATGGCGGGGAAGTGCTGCGCCGAAATCAAGTCTATGCAGCAACCACTTTCCCTATGAGGAGGTAGTCGTGTAGTTTTTTTGTTTATATTTCTTTTTATTAACAATAGGAATCAACATCACAAGGCACATCGCAGTACATTCTCTTTTCTCATCATAACATAGTTCTTTCCAAGTACAAGTGCACAATATCATAACAGTTGGTTACTAGCATCCATCATGTCTACAATTATTCATCTTGAGCTGGTACCAATGGCGGGACACAGATGTTTCCTCTATATTCATTCCAGTCGTTCCAGATGCGGGACCATTTTTTGGGACATCCCCTAGCCACATATACAGACTTTTCACGGAACATGCACCAATCCATATCCCTCTTCCAGATGGAGACTGTAGGTGCCTGTGCTGCCCCCCATTTCTGAGCAATGTTGCGTTTCGCTATCATCAATCCCAGTGTAACCCAGGTGATACATGTGTTGTTCAGGTCAGTGGGCTCCCACACGTTCAGGAGACATCTTTTGGCCTCCAGGGGGACCTCATGTGTTAACACCTCACCCATTACCTCATGTATCTTCTTCCAATACCTCTGTACATGTGCGCATTCCCATAATATATGGAGGAATGTGCCTTCACTTCCACATCCCCTTCTACATTTACCATCTTCTGCTCTTCCCATTTGCACCAAACATGGCCCCATGATATAGATCCGGTGCAGAATTTTAAGTTGCACCAGCCTGGCTGCAATGGCCACCTCCCGTGGTGAAGTTACTGCCATTGCCCAGTCTTCATCATCAAGTATAATGCCATCTCTTTCCCACTTTTCCCGTAGTTTCAGAAGGGGTTCACCAGAGTGATTCACTAACGTTTTGTAGGTGAGTGAAATGGCCTTCGTTGGTAAGTAGCCAACCAGGAGTCTGTCCTCAAGGGGTGAGGAATCGGGGGGGGGTCACTCCCTTCTGAAGACACAATTTATTTATTTATTTATTTGTTTATATAGCGCTAGAATCGACCCCCGAAGGGGTATCTCTGCACTTAGAGCGGACTGTGAGGGTGTAAGGCAACTCCAGCAGAGTTTAACAGGCGCGGAAAAGGGTGGTCTTAAGCAACTTCCTGAATTGTAAGTGATCTAGACACTGTCTCAAGGGCAAGGAGAGTTCATTCCAGTAACGAGGGCCAAGATGGGAAAGAGCTTTTCCTCCTAGTCTTGCCTTACTTACTCGAGGCACCACCAGAAGATGTTTAGCACTCGAGCAGAGGGATCTTGATGGTACATAGGGCATGAATTTCTCGGAAAGATAGAATGGGCCCAAGTTAAGCAGTGCCTTATGAATGGTGCAACAGATTTTAAATTTAACCCGTTGGCGGATAGGGAGCCAATGCAGCTTCATGAGAAGAGGGCGAGAGGGGGTCCTAGAGGGGGCATTAAGGACCAACCGAGCCGCAGTGTTCTGAACTACCTGCAGTCTGCTGAGTGAAGCATCATTAGCAGAGACCAGCAGGCCGTTACAGTAGTCCAGACGACTCAATACCAGCACCTGGACTAGAGTTTTCCGGGTGGAATCAGGAAGGAGGGGGAAAACTCGGCGGAGCATGCCTATTACATGAAAACAGGAACCAGCTGTCTGAGCAGCGTGCTCCTTCAGACTAAGGGCTTGATCTAAACGGATACCCAGATTTTTGACTGTAGTCTTGGGAGCGGGATGGGGACCCAAGTCGGTCGGCCACCAATCTGGGGTCCATAGGAGGGGAGCCTCGCCAAAGAGCATTATCTCTGTTTTTCCCACATTACACTGGAGGAAATTATTCTTCATCCAGTGTGATATGGCTCTCATCTCATTGGAGAAGGCTAGCCGTACCGCCGAGGTGAATTTATCGAATGGAAAGAGTAACTGGGTATCGTCGGCATATGATATGGGAATGAACCCATGTGTCCTCAAAAGATTGGCCAAGGGAGCAATATAGATGCTGAATAATGTAGGGCTCAGACATGAGCCCTGGGGTACTCCCTTGGTCAAATCTATAGGGGCCGAACGATACGGGCCTAGGTTGACAATCTGGGAGCGATCAGACAGAAAGCTCCTCATCCATTGTAAGGCTGATTTTCTTAGCCCACCCTCTTCCAACCTTTTGATCAAAATACTGTGGGAAACTGTGTTGAATGCTGCGGATAGGTCCAACAGCACCAGAATCATAGAGTGGCCTTTATCTAGGGTCATCCTGATGTTATCTGTGACCGCTAGTAATGCTGATTCGGTGCTGTATTTGGGCCTAAAACAGGACTGGGAAAGATCTAAACATCCTGTCAGTTCGACATAGTTGGAAAGGTGGGTATAAACATGTTTTTCCATTAGTTTGCTCAGGAACGGGAGGAGTGAAATAGGACGGAGGTTAGAGAGATCCGTCCACGGTGTTTTAGTGCTCTTACGAATGGGTCTAACCTGAGCAACCTTCCACTCCAGTGGTACATGGCCTTCCGTTAGAGAGAGATTAATAAGAGATTGCACCGAGGGAGACAGATGTTTAGCTAAAGACGGAATGACTTTAGCTGGAATCTGGTCAGAAGGGGACCCAGACTTTATCTTGTGGATCAGGGATTCAACCTCTGCTAATGTAATAGCGGGGAAGTTCTCTAACAACTGAGAGTTTGTTAGATTCAATTGGTCCAAGGCCATAGGAATCTGCTGCAGGCCTCCTATTGCGGTAATTTTTCCATAGATAAGCTCTATCTTTTGTGCAAAATAGAGAGCAATATCATTACACAGCAGTTGGGAGGGGGCCTCTAAGCTTTCACATGCCTTGGGGTTAATGAAGGACTGAAGAATCTGGTGCAGGGTTTTAGAAGAGTTGCCGGCCTGGGCTAACTGAGCTGTTATATGGGTTTTCCGTGCTACTTTTATATTTTTATGATAGCTGGACAGAGTGGAATGAAACCGATCTCTGTCCGTCTCATTATGAGAAGCACGCCAGATTCTCTCCAACTTCCTGCAAAGTTGTTTTTGAACTCGCAGTTGAGTCGAGATTTCAGAGGTGCAATGTGATCAATGGCTATTGAAACAGCCGAGTTATATTTGGACAGTGCTTCCTCAATGTTGTCCGATGCAGAATTTTGAGGCCTCAAAAAAAGTTTGAAAATTTTCCGCGGAGACTTTCTGCCACTGCCTGCGAGTATAAAATGTAGCTGGTTTAGGTATTTTGAGATCTGTAGGGTCCTGAATAAAAAATTCAATGACTGAATGATCAGACCAAGTAAGTTGTTGGGGGTTCGCACTGAATCTTAGAAGAGTTTGAAAATATAATATCCAAAGTATGACCAGCTATGTGGGTCGGGCCTTCATTAAGCTGGGATAGGCCTAAAAGGGATAGGTCAGCCAAAAGAGTCTGTGCATCTGAGTTGGAGAGACAATCACTATGGATATTGAAATCTCCTAAGAGTAGAAAGTTATTGCACGCGTTCACATATGGGGCTAATAGTTCAACCAATTGTAGAGAGAAATCAGCTAGGGGTCCTGGGGGACGATAAATTAACGCCCCTTTCCAGCTAGCCTGCATGGAGGAATCTATCCTAAAGACCAACATCTCCATAGTAGCATCGCCACGTTGGTCTAGACGGAGACATTGATTCCATCTTTATGCACAATGGCGATTCCACCCCCTACCTTCATAGTTCTGTCCATTCTAACCATTTTATACCCCTCCGGTATGCCTAACGCTATAGCGGGCACAGAGTGGGGTTTGAGCCAGGTTTCGGTTAGAAAGCCCAGTTCAGGTTGAACCGAGGACACTAGGTCCCATACCTCAACAGAGTGTTTGGGCAGTGATCGAATATTGCACAATACATTTTTCCACCCCTTCCGTGAGTTATCCACGGAAGTGTTGGTAGCCTGACCAGGAGAGATATAGTTTGCCTGAAATCGGCATACTCGGCAGGAAAACGGACCTTCTGGATAAGGCCAGATTTCTGTCCGACAAGTGGGGGTTACATTAGTCTGTAAATTAATTAGCTCTTGTCTGGTATAGTGTATTTGCATGGGGGGACCATGGTTGACATAAAATTGACCAGGGTCTCCGGCGATTGCAAAGCGTGCCGAACCTGCATATATCTATAATATTCTGCGGAAGCCAAATCATATTCCTGTTGCAAGGCTGGAAATGACTTGACCTCACCCTTCACCCACAGGTCCCCGATCTTTGAAATACCTATGAGGTCCCACTTGTCGAAGCCTTTAGATGACCATAGATTCCCAAACAATCCCGAATCCCATAGTGGAGTAGCTAGAGTTACCCTATGGTCCCACCCCAGACTTCTGTTAGCCGCCTGCCAAACTTGCACTGAGTGTTTGGTTGGTCCAGTAAGGTGGCGTTTTCCGGCGCTTAAATAGAGCGCCCGGTTGTAATTCCCTCCTGATAGTAACCAGCGAGCCATCACATAGCCCGGATCATCTGCCCGTCTGTACGTACCGTGATTAATGGCCGTCAGATGTGCTGCCCAGTAATATTTTTTAAGGTCAGGGAGGGCAATACCCCCATCGTACCAGGTGAGATTCAATTTAGGGAGTGCTATACGCGGCTTGCCATTCCAGAGCAAGCTTCGTTGCAAGCTCTCGATTTCTTTGAAGTAGCTCGCAGGGACCAAGTCTAATGTATTTTGCAGGGCGTAGAGGAACCGGGGTAAGGACATCATTTTGAATAAGGATGCTCTGCCCAGCAAAGAGAGCGGAAGCGTCTTCCAAAGCTCTGAGTCTCTCTTCAATCTCTGCAGGGGAGGGAGCAAATTATGAGCGAATCTACCTGCGGAGTCAGCTGTGATATAGATGCCTAGGTATTTGAAGCCCAGTGTGGTGATCTGTATCAGGCAATTCCTGGGAAGGTCAGTGAGGGGTCCCTTTAGGACATATAACACGGATTTGACCCAATTAATTGAATACCCTGAGTACCTGCCAAAGATGGCGAAAATGTCCAGTACAGCTGTGAGTGAGGCCTTTGGGGATGTTAGGAACAATAGTATGTCGTCTGCATACAATGAGATGCGGTCCTCCCACGAGTCGGCCCACTTAAAACCTCGTATCACCGGGTTCCTCCTCACCCAGGAGGCCAAGGGTTCCAGGGCCAAGGCAAACAGGAGGGGAGAAAGAGGGCAGCCCTGCCTGGTTCCTCTGCTGAGACTGAACACCTCCGACTTTTTGTTGTTTACGACTATCTGGGCTAGCGGTTTCGAATAGAGGAGCTGCACCCACTGGATGAATTGGGGCCCAAATGCCATTTTCTCGAGAACCGCAAATAGATACGGCCATTCGAGCATATCAAAGGCCATGGAAGCGTCCAGAGATACTAATATCGCCTCCTCCTGTATGGTTGTCGCCCTCCCCATTACCCCGTGTACTCTGCGTAAATTCAACGCGGTGTTACGCTAGGGCATAATGCCGGATTGGTCCAGGTGTACTAGATTGTTAATTACCTTAACCAGTCTATTGGCGAGGAGTTTAGCCAAGATCTTAGGCTTGGCATTTAGTAGGGAGATTGGCCTGTAGGAGGAACAATCTGTCCGAATCTTACCTTCCTTGTGAATTGTCACTAAAGTCGCTATCCTTTGATCGCGAGGCAGCTCCCCTTGTTCTTTACTCTCCTCAAACATTTTACACAAATGAGGGGCAAGAATGTCTGGTCTAAGTTTATATAGTTCAATCGGCAGACCATTAGGTCCCGATGCCTTCCCAGAGTTAAGCCCCCTGATTGCCTGTGCCACCTCATCCGGTGTGAGTGCCCCTTCCAGATATTGTAATTCCGGCGTCGAGAGTCTTGGCAGTGTTATATCACGTAGGAGGTCCAGGGAGTCCTGTGATGTGTAAAGGTTTTGTGAGGAATATATCTGTTCGAAGTGGGCCGCAAATGTATTCGCAATTTCTTGGGGGTCCGTGATCGTGCGTTCTGCCTTGTCTGTTAACTCAGGCACCAATCTGCTTGCCAGCTTTCGTTTATCTAACCATGCAATCAATTTCCCAGCTTTATCCCCTTGATCATATATTCTACCTAGCGTCTCTCTTCCCAGTTCCTTGGCCCTGTTTGTCACTAAGGCTTTGTAGCTATCCCTCTTCAACTGTAGGACGTGTAGGGTCTCTGGGTTGGGTCCCTCTGCTATTACCTCTTCCAAACGGAGGATTTATGCCTCCAACGCTTCCTCCTCCCTAACCTTTTCTTTCCTCACACCCGCTATCTGGGAGAGGGCCTGGCCCCTTACTACTGTCTTCAATGCTTCCCACAGTGTCTGATGAGAGCTCACGGACCCCACATTGTCTTGGAAGTATTGTTCAATCGCAGTTTGCAGTGCTTCGAGAACTACTGGATTGCGGAGATGCCAAGGATTGATGGGCGCTCCCTTCCCACTCTGTGTTGGCCCACCACAAATTGGGCCCACAACGGAGAGTGGTCGGATATACCCCTCGCCATGTGCCTAACTTCTCGTATGTGTGCCAATTGGTCTGGGGGAACCAGTAAGTAGTCTATTCTTGATTGGCTGTTATGAGCGCCCGAGTGGTAGGTGTATTGGGTGGTGTCAGGGTGATATGATCGCCATGTATCCTGCAACCCCAGAGCCCCCAGAAAGTCCGGTAGCCAGCAGTTAGAAGAGCGGAGCTCTCGTGGAGGGTTTCTATCTTGGGTACCGTTGACCACCGTGTTCAGATCTCCTCCCACTACTAGGATTCCCTCTGGTACCGTCAGCAGAATGGAGCCCAGGACTTTAAAGGCGGGTCCCTGGAGGGCCGGCGGCACATAGACCGACATATGGGTCAACATATTTCCTTCCCATTGTCCCGTGATGCCTACGTATCTCCCCCCTGTGTCTACCCACGTGGACTTGACCGTCATAGGAAAGGAGTTCCTAAATAGTATACCTGTTCCTCTCGACCCCGAGGTGAAGCCTGAATGTGCCACAAGATTGTATCCCCTCCTGTCGAGGGCTTTACAAGTGTTTCCCACCAGATGTGTCTCCTGTAGTAGCACTACGTCAGGGCATGTCTCCTAATATACTGTAGCACCACCGTTCTCTTCACTTTGTCTCCCAGATCGTTAATGTTCCAGCTCATCAATTTAAACCCCTTGTCCCATTGCATACTCATAGATAATTACATGTCACCAGTATGTCTGTGCTGCAGGACTACGATGCCTTGATGATTCCATAGAAACATACAACTGTGCATTAACCCCTCCCAACTCCCCCCCACCCTGCTCCCTTGCACTCTGGGCTCAGAACTGCCCATGATTATCACAATGCAGAGTGCCTGTCGCCCTAAAGTTGAACTAAGTGAAGAAAATTGGGGGTACACTCCACTCCCCTCCCAATACACAATGTAGATGGATCCCCCTGAGTCGGTCAGCCTCATACTTGTATTCAATGTCACACGCCCCTCGTATTCGGTTATTAAAAGTCTGTGCAAGTTGAGGGCACAACTAGAACCCAAAGGCACAGGTCAAGTGGCTTGGGCCCCCCATACCTCCTAGTCTCTCTGGGAGCTGTATTCCGTTGGTTCTCTCCACCCATCTAGCCACTCGGCGGCGTCCTCCGGGGCCTCAAAGAATCTGGTCTTCCCCCGTCCTCCACCCGAAGACGAGCCGGGATCAACATGGCATATTTAAGTCCTTTGTCTCTCAGTCTCTTTTTAACCCCCAAGAATGACCTGTGCTGCTTTTGAACCGCCTGAGTGAAGTCTGGAAAGAAGCTGATCTCCGAGTTCTCCATACGTATGGGTGGTGCTACCCTGGCTGTCTGCAAGATGATATCTCTATCCCGATAGTTCAAAAGTCTGGCCAGTATGGGACGAGGGGGGCCCCTGGTGTCGGTCGCCCTCCCGGCACCCTGTGGGCTCTTTCGACAACGAAAATATTGGACAGGCCTTTAGGCTAAAGGTGGTTGGTGATCAGGCTTTCCACAAATATATCTGCCGCTTGTCCCTCTGCTTTTTCAGGCACTCCAAGAATACGTACATTGTTACGTCTACTGCGACCTTCATAGTCGTCCAACTTTCCTTCGGCAAACTTACGGAACCCCTGCAGGTCCCGAACCTCGATCTGCAGCTGGTTAGTGTCTTCTACGAGGCTTGTCGTGGTAACTTCGAGCTGTTTAACCTTCTCCCTGTTTGTGGCCAGATCCGCTCTAATTAACATGACCTCTGAGGAGATCGTGTCCATTCTCTGCTCCAGGGACGTGCGAATCTCACCAATTGCGTCTAGAACATCTTTCAAGGTATGTTCTGGGACACCTCCGTCCGGTCCTCCCGCAGACTTATCTTTTGGTAGGTGCTGTTCGGTCATGACCGCCTTCGGGCAGGTGTACCTGTCCAGTTTGTTGTTTTGGGTGTTCTTGAGGCCCCTCGCATTCGACATATCGGCAGGATTAGTATGTGCCGCCGTACTGCAAGTCTGATATCCGCTCCCAGGCGTTGGTATATTGCTTGCAGATTCCCAGGCTCTGGTAGGCCGTGTCAGCAAGTCCCCCCCTGTCCAGTGTACCACTGCAGCACTGTCTTGGTCTTCTACGACGGGTCATTACTAGCTGGCAGATATTACCGTCGGGCCCCCCGGAAACGGTCAACTGATAACAGGTCCAATATGGCGGCTGGTTCAAGCGTTCGGATATGTCCCCTGGAAGAGTGCCACTCCTCACCGTTGCGTCGCCTCAACCGCCAGCTGTACTATGTTCCCCGGGGGGCGCCGGTGCTGTGGGACCCTTTCTTTGTGCCTATGGGTTCATCCGCTGGGGCCCCCTCCTTCAGCTTCGTAACCCGTCACTCGTTTACCACCTCTCAACAATGGGCCTTCCACCCTGCTGTGGTGTCAAGTAGGGCCGCGGCAGTTACACCTGCTAGTGGGCCACGCAGGGCAGCAGTTTCCCAGTATCGCCTCTGAGTATGCTCAGTGAGCTGCAGCTCTCAGCGTTGGAGGGGCCGTGGCTATCCCGGCGCTAAGCTTACTTGCGTCCCGGGGCCCTGTCCGTAGTTCAAGCTCTCGCGGCCTCCAGGTCGTCACCGCCGCTACCCAAGTCGTTGTGTGGGAAGATCACTTGCTGGGCTCACCTCTCATCGCGGGGCCGAAAACCGGAAGATGATGCGCCCTCCGGCCCCGGACCCAACGTCCGACCGTGCCGTCTCGGGTCGGGGGTGTATCAGTACTCCGGTGTTCACAACAGGGACTGTCTCCCTCTTCACTCGTCTGTGCAGCCGCTGCGCCCCATCCGTGCTGCGGCCTTTCTGGGTCCTCGAGCACACTCCCGGGACTGCTTCAGGGTGTAGTCCGCCAGTCGCTACGCCGACCCGGGGCTCCCACTCACTCTAGGTCCCGGCTCTCATCGGGCTGTAGGCCGAAACTGGACGCGGCCGACTATCTTACTTCGCCGCTTGGCCACGCCCCGAGGTGTGTAGTTTTTAATTCATCAAAGATGTCTTGAAAGTTCTGGTATTCTATTTAAAGCAGGGTCAAAGGGTCTGGTTTAGGGGTGCACAAGTCAAGAGAGATAGAACTTTCTGAGCATTATAGTAGCAATGAGTTTGACAGTAACAGGATCCCAAGGTGACAAGATAGAGGAACCAGTCAATTGCAATATTGTGCAGCTGAAGTCAAGGGAGTCCTAAAATAGCGCCAAAGGTAGGTGCATCAATGAGATTAAAGGTCAAGGTTTTGGTATGCCCTTTCTCACATAATTATATGATAATGATAGCAGAGTAGTTTGGTATACAATCATCCAGAATAGAGCTTGGAACCATCTATGCATCTAACAGGCTCTAGTTCACTTTTTCTAACCTGTGGGATATGTAAGGAACTGGCCAAGGCTAGATCTAAGAAGTTTCCTGTAGCACCAGAATCTACGAGTGTGGGTAAAACTGCAGACCCGACTGCAGACAACATGACCACCCTCAAACACGCCACCCGAAAACACCACCAGCTGATCCACACCACCAAGAAAACCTTATTCAAGGAACGACTGGACAACAACGCCCACAACAGCAAGGAACTCTTCATCATCATCAAAGAGCTCTCGAACCCCAGCGCCGGAAACAACGACATCACCCCCTCGCAAGACCTCTGCAACTCGCTCGCCTCGTTCTTCCACAGCAAGATCGCAGACATACACAACAGTTTCAGCACACAGCCGACGTACCCTACAACCGTTCCAACGTCCCCCACCTCCACCCTCCGAGCCTGGACCCCGATCAACACCGAAGAGACTATCCGCACGATGAACTCCATCCACTCCGGATCACCAACCGACCCCTGCCCTCACCACATCTTCAACAAGGCCGACGCCGTCATCGCACCCCACCTCCGGGACATCATCAACACCTCCTTCGACACCGCCACCTTCCCAGAGAGCTGGAAGCACGCCGAACTCTGCGCCCTACTGAAGAAACCGTCAGCGGACCCCACCGACCTCAAAAACTACCGCCCCATCTCGCTCCTTCCTTTTCCTGCCAAAGTCATCGAGAAGACCGTCAACAGACAACTGGCCGCCTTCATCGAGACGAATGGATCCCTCGACCACTCACAGTCCGGCTTCCGGGCCAACCACAGCACCGAGACCGCCCTCATCGCAGCCACCGACGACATCCGAGCCCTGCTCGACAACGGGGAAACAGCGGCCCTCATCCTCCTGGACCTCTCCGCAGCGTTCGACACAGTCTGCCACCGCACCCTAGTGCAACGCCTGAACAACGTCGGAATCCAAGAGAAGGCACTGGAGTGGATCATCTCCTTCCTCGCCGGAAGAACCCAGAGAGTCCGCCTCCCCCGTTCAGTTCCGAGGCCACCGAAGTCATCTGCGGCGTACCACAAGGATCATCACTCAGCCCCACCCTCTTCAACGTCTACATGAGCCCCCTCGCAGCCATCGCACGCCAACACAACCTCAACATCATCTCCTACGCCGACGACACCCAGCTGATCCTCCTCCCTCACCAACGACCCCACAACCGCCAAAACCAACCTACATGAAGGGATGAAGGACGTAGCCGAGTGGATGAGGAACAGCCGCCTGAAACTGAACTCAGATAAGACGGAAGTCCTCATCCTAGGATCATCACCCTCCGCCTGGGACGACTCCTGGTGGCCCCCTGCCCTGGGCAACGCACCCAAACCAACGGACCACGCACGCAACCTGGGCTTCATCCTGGACTCCTCCCTCTCAATGACCAGACAAGTCAACGCCGTCTCCTCGTCTTGCTTCAACATCCTACGCATGCTGCGGAAGATCTTCCGGTGGATCCCCACCGAAACCAGGAAGACGGTCACCCAGGCCCTCGTCACCAGCCGACTGGACTACGGCAACTCCCTCTATGCCGGAACCACAGCCAAACTTCAGAAAAGACTCCAACGCATCCAGAACGCCTCAGCTCGACTCATCCTGGACATCCCCCGACACAGCCACATCGCCGGACACCTGAGAGACCTGCACTGGCTCCCCGTCAGCAAGAGAATCACGTTCCGACTCCTCACCCACGCACACAAAGCTCTCCACAACCAAGGCCCCAGATACCTCAACGACCGTCTGACCTTCTACACTCCCACCCGCCAGCTACGATCGACCAACCACGCCTCGCCGCCGTCCCCCGCATCCGAAGAGCCACGGGAGGAAGATCCTTCTCCTACCTGGCTGCCAAGACGTGGAACTCCCTACCCATCCACCTCCGCCTGACCCAAGACCACCTCTCCTTCAGGAAGCAACTCAAGACCTGGCTGTTCGAACAGTAGCGGACCCCCTCCCCTAGCGCCTTGAGACCCTCTGGGTGAGTAGCGCGCTATACAAATGCTTGATTGATTGATTGGTATTGTTAAATGTCATGGAACCTCATGTGTGGTATTGACCTGGTAAATGGGGGTCGGTTCAAGAACCACACACAATGGAGTGACCTCTATGTCAGCTGGGCACTTTAACCTTTTCCACACTGTGTCACAGGTCAAGACTCTAGCATTCTGAATTTACTTTGGCTTGCAGAGCATTCTTGTACAAAATGCCCTGCTTTACCGCATTACAAGCACAGGTTTAGTTTCTTCCTACATTCTTTGTCCTCGGCAGTCAGAGGACCATATAAGCCCCCAATCTGCATGTGTTCTGTTGTGTCCTGATTTTTAACTCTGTCTCTTTTCACTCAGACTGCACAACTAGTAGTCTGGGTTTCATTAAACTATGGTCAAGCCTGACAACTAAGTCAGTGAGCTTTGAACAATCTGAAAATAAATCTACAATTTGCGCCAGGGAATCCTTCAAGTCATCACATAACCCTCTGTAAAAGAGGGAAGTCCTATTTTCTTCTGACCACTGGTTTTCTGTAACTAGCTCACAGAAGTCAGCAATGTAGGTAAGGAGGTCCTTACTGTCCTGACGGAGTTTTAGCAACTCATTAACATTGGCCTGGACAAAAGTATGCATGGCAACACGTCGTCTATTTAAACCTTCCAAAACAATGTAAAACTTGGTCATTATTTTCGGTGATTGAAATAGCCAAACTAGCAATATCTGAGGGAAAGCCTCCTGGTTTCCCCAAAAATTAGCAACTGGCACTGACTCCAGAATGCATCGAAATTGTGACTATGTTCAAAAAATCGTTTAGACTAGGCTACCACGCCTCACGTAATACACCACGCTAACGAGGTCAGCGCTCCAGCGTCACTGCAGGCAGCTCCCGTGATCACGTGTCCAGCGTCAGATCACACTGCCATGCCCATGCCTCAACCAGGAACCGCTTTAAGATCGCGGTGTCCACCGGCACAGTTACCGGCGGGATCCTGAAAAAACCAGAGCAGGTTTGAATGGCGGGAGGTCATCCTTGATGAAGTAAGTGCTCATGCCCCAGATTGCAGCAAGGCGCTATTCTGACTAAATACGTCTACTAGTAAGACTGCCATATCTTTATTTACCTCACCCTTGTTTTTATAGTGTGTGACTACAGGAGGCCCCCTCTTCCAGGATCCGTCTGATCTTTTTTACTCAGCTGGTGTAAGATATTTCCACACTCTCTATTTTCACAGCTGAGGTGGCATTTCTCTGTCTTAACGTATTCTCTGTGATATTAGGAACATTCATCTCTAAGAAAACGATAATTATGATAAACGCACTGTTAGACCTGTCAGCCCTAGGGTGGTCTTACCCCGTTTTTTTTCTCTTTGCGCCTCATTTTTGCCACCATCTTTTTGTTGGACCTAGGTCTCTGGGCGCCTTACCACTGCCAAACAGTGCTGAGGTGCAGGTGCTCTCTCCTAATAATATGGCTGCCACAGGCCCCTGCTACTGCGGAGAGGCCATTGTACATGCACGCACCAGTAGTCAGGATCAGGCTGGGACATAATGATACTGTATCCATGCCGTCCCGCCTCTGGGCCTCATAGACAGACATGACGGAAGCTTCTAGAACCTTCCAGTCCAGGGAGGAGTTATGTTTTGCCACCTTTCAGGAGGGTCACCTGACCTAGGGGTATAAGAGGTTTGGAGGGAAACCTAGTTAGTCAGTTGGGGCACCACTGGACCTGGGGGAACCTCTGGCGGAGTACAGGCTGTTGGGCCTAGGGGGGAGACCTACACTACTGGTACTGACTGGGCTTAGGCACTGCTGTGCTAAGATAGATGAGGAACACCTTCCACCTGCTGACCTTGCCCAGCGTGAGGGGACCCAGGGAACCACCTCCAGTGTGCCTGCAGGGCACCTACCTGCCTCTTGTGCCTGCCAACTCAACCCCCTTTCCCCCAAGTAACTGCATCCAAAATATTGCGACCAAGAAGCTACACCAACTAAGAACCTGCCACTACTCTACTACCACCTGAACTCTGCCAATTGATTTGCTCTCCCGGTACTGGAACGGGGGAGGGTTGAGCAACCTGCGTATGCTACTGCTGGGGGGATCACCAGGTAAAGCGCTATTCCCTTTCAAGCGCTGTATGTCATCTGAGCGCTGCAACCCCTGAACATGCCCGTTGTCTGAGGCGCCGCGACGCCCGAGCGCTGGCGCTGTGCCCGGAAGAAGCACTGCGTGCGGAGAAGCGCTGTGGCAGTAGAGAAGCTCTGCGGCCGCCAGGCGTCCTGTCCCCGTGAAGAGGAGCGCCGCATGCCCAAGATCACCGCCGCGACCGGGGGCTAGCTGTGAGCGCTGGGGCCGAGAGAAGCGCTGCCGGAGTCCCCAAGATCACCGCTGCAACCCAGGTACCTGTGTCTCCGCGGGGTGCGACAACGTGCCGCTGGTCCCGGGGACCCAGAGAGGTGGAAGCGCCATTCCCTGAATCACCGCTGCAGCCCTGGGGCAAAGGGAGGGCCGCCGCGGGTACAGCGAAGGCCGCGCTGGGCCTAAAGAAGGGCGGGAGGTGTTGCTCGGCAACGAGGGCACCGGCCGCGTCAGAGGCCATGCCCCCAAGGAAGCCGCGATATCATTGGTCCCCGGGTCCGGAGGCCGACGGAGGCCCGGAGTAGAACAACGTCAGGGGGCTCCACTGCCTGTGGGAGCCCCTGGAACAGGCCCCAAGCCCCAAAGAAAGCTCCGAGGACCCCGGAGATCGCGCCGCCTCCCCCGGTCGAAGCCCCACGAGCAGCCAGGAGCGGGCCGGCCGGGGAGGAGGCGTCCGGCGCAGTGAACGTCCCGCCAGTCTCGGGGACAGCGAGGTGAGCCCGGGAGGCCCTGGGGGGATTCCAGCGATATGGAGGCCTCATGCTAGTGGCGCTTCCCCCCGCCCATCGTCCAAGGTGGACTGAGAGGGGCAGTAGCCCTCATTCTACTGTGTTGACTGCCTCCCTTGCTCATGAGGCTGGGCCCTGCATTAACGCTAGGTCTGGCCTGCTCACCCCTACTTTCACCTGCTATGTTAATTTGCATAGGCCTGATGACCTGCTCCCAGAAAGGTTACCTTGATGAAACCCATGGTTAGTGGTGTGCAGATGCTGAAGCCTGATTTGCCACTTCAACTAAAGTCACCGCTCTAATGTGAATGTGCATATGTTGTATGCCTACTCAAGGGAGGTTACCTTATTGGACGTGCTCAAGGGAAGTTTCCCATGTTGTTTGCCTACTTGCATTGAGGTCTTTGTGGCATTGAATATACCTGAATGAACTTAAGCCTATGTTTTAACATGTAATCCATTACCTAATGTGATACTTGCTTTTAGAGAGGTTATTGCTACTGCCTTCTTACCGGCATAACGTTTTACTGTTATGATGTGCTTGAATGAATTTACGCACTGGTTTTAGGAAGCTAAATGAATCGAATGTTGCCCTGAGATTATCTGCCTCATCTACTGCTGATTTAAATTAGATAAAGAATCTTGTTTTTACATAACAGCCTGGTGTGGTGTCTCCTTATTGTGTGTGCATTACTGAGTCAGTGTGAGTGTGTGCTGCACAACTGCTTAACACATTGCCTTCGGGTGCCTTCCTGCCTCGCGCCAAGCTTCCGTGTCGGAATCGGTGACCCCGGTTCTAACATTGGTGTTCAGCGGTGGGATAAGGACTTGTGCTTGTGCAGCACCCTACAGAGATTCAGTGTGCGCCGCAATTGGACACCTATTTGTAAGCAAGCCTAACAATTTGCCCTTCACTGCCTGACTGTACAGACTCCTGTGTTAACCTGTTGCCTACGTCCTAGTAGTTTTTCCCTTAAGTTGTCTGGGGCCCCACCTGTCAGGATGGAGTTCGAGCTGGCCAACCTTGAAATGTATACGGTGGTGCAGATGAGGGAGTTCTGTCGGGGGATGGGGGTGCCCATCAAGCGAGGCGCCAAGAGAGAGGAGCTTCAGAAAGTCTTGAGGGCATGTGTATTGGCCCACCCGGGAGGGAGAGTGGTCGAGGAACAGGGGGAGCCGGACGCTCCAAGAGAGCTAGACCTACTGCACATAGACATCAGTGAGAATGTGTTGCCAGGGAGACGTTCCAGGGCAGGCAGTAGTGTGTCAGCGAGCAGTGTGTCTGTGGAGGAGTACGAGGACAGGAGGGAGGAGAGGCAATTGAGGCTAGAGCTTGCTAAGATGGACAAGGAGCGAGAAGAGGCAAGGCTAGCCATGGAAGAGAGGAAGCTTTTGCATGAGCTTAGCCTGAAAGAATTAGACCTCTGAGCATTGCAGATGGGGGTGCAGGGCAACTTGAATGGTGGCAGCGTACCCGCTGAGGCTCCACGAGAGCCTAAGTTTTACCTACCTAAGGAGGTGATGGCCAGTTTCAGTGTAGGGGATGACATTGATAAGTGGTTGGCGGCGTATGAGGTGTCTTAGGTGGCCCATGGGGTGCCTGAGAGTTACTGGGGGGGAGGCCTGTATAGGTACATACCTCCGGTGGCGAGGGACACACTCTTGACCTTGGACAAAGGGGATCAGACGAACTGCCCTGTGATGAAGGAGGCCCTGCTTAAAAAGTTTGGCCTGAGGGGCGTGGCCGGGTAAGATGGCCGATCAGGCGTAGAGCGTCTCGGCTCCCGGTCCACACGCTGTCCCGGAGCTGTCTCTGGCGCCCCTCAGTGATTAGGGGAGACGCAAATAGCCCATCCCGCAGTCGGAGAACGCGGGGCACAGATTGAGACCCGTCATTCGCCCTGGAGCTGCCTGGATTAGCCGTACGCTGCTTGGTGCTGTCCTGCGGGGAGGCCTCGGCGAAAACCAACATGGCCGATGGAGCGCGGCCGCGGGAGGCAACAATTTCGCTCCCTTCCGAGTGGTGAGGTTAGTCGCGCCGACACTCAAGGCGGGGCCTTGCACTATATCGCGGAGGTGGTGTGGAGAAGACTGGGAATAACGGCGACTTGAGGTGGAGGCGGTGGATGCTGCGGCGTTTCCCGCCGCGTATGCCTGACCCCAACATGGCGGCCGGTCTGTGGCCCGCAGCGGCAGGGGATGAGGCTTGAATCTGCGGACTCGTGCGGACTCCTGTGCCTGCCTTCTGGACGACGCGCTGGCTGAGGGGTGCGCTGCGGGGAGCGGTGGTGAGCGCTGTGGCGTGCCTCCCTATACAGCAGAACTACCGGTGTGCTGCAGCAGCGGAAGCCCTGGGAGCCGGATTGGGGGCTCCATCCATGGGACAGCCACCTACTGCCGGGTTTCAACGTGAGAGCGGACGAGCCTGCTGAGATGCAGTCCGCATGCCCCTGAGCTTACCGCGGAGGCGGCATCTTATGGTACTGAGGTCTGACCGAGCGCCTGGGCTGCTGGGCTGCACTCACTCGCTCATGTGGTACAACGCGCATGGAGATGCGGACCGGTGCTACTAATGGATGATCACCACGAGCGCACCCACCGCCTGTAGCTGCCTGGGGCCCGAAGATTGGAAACGACATAGCGGTTCCCGCTACTTTGCAGGCTTGGACCCCTCGCCCGGAGGCTGGGAGTGGGGGCTCCCGGACCGCCCATCTGCAGCGGCTGGATTGTCTCCTGCGGCCCAGGGTGGACATTAAACATCCCGCACTGGGACGTCACTACGTGCTAAGCGGTCCTTCCCCCTTGCTCCCTACAGCTGGGCCCCGCGACGACTACGACCTGCACCCATGCAGGGGCAGTCACTTACGCCTGCAGTCCGGCGCTCCCGCCCCCATATGTCCTGTTGACCACATCGAGACATTGCTGCAGAGCTGAACGGAGGCTTGGGGTTGGTCCATCATCACCTTGGAGATATAGCCCCTACGTTCCACGTAGCCCCGGCGCGTCTTGCTCTTTCTGACCCGCTTGGGGGCTGGACTCGACAATCCTCTACATTTCCTGCGGTGCGGTGGGGGTGCGGGTGGCCTCATCCTTATGCCGCCAAAGAAAGTGACGAGCAAGACGCCAAATAAAGTCTTGGATTTCTTTGCGCCCTCTGACAAACGCCCGGCGCTGCGAGGGGACTTGGGAGCGGAAGCCATGGCACTCACGAAAGCAGATTTGCTGGCTATGTTTAAGGACTTTAAAGCTGAGCTACGCAACGACCTCGGCCAGGACATTAAAGCCTCCATGGACCAACTCCGTACAGATCTCACGGAACGTTTGACCTCCCTCCAGCAGGATGTGGACTCGGTGGGCACCAGGGTGCTGGACTTGGAGAAACAACAGCAAGAGCAAGAACGACTCACCACCGAGATGCGGGATGATGTCCAGGTAGTCAAGGAGCAGCTACATCAGGTGCAGCTTAAGGCGGAGGATCTCGAGAACAGAGCGCGAAGGGAGAATATTCGCATTCGGGACCTGAGAGAGGGCGCGGAGGGTCCTGACTTAGTAGCATTCGTAGAGGGGCTTTTCGCTGAGATCTTGAACCCCCAGACCCTAAAAATAAAATTGGACAGAGTCCACCGGGTGGGAAACGCGCGGAGTGATGAGACGAAGAGACCCCGCGACATCCTGGCGAAATTCCACTCGTATAAAACCAAGGAGGCGGTGATTCAGGCTGCCAGGGCGAAGGACTCTATCTCCTTTCAGGGTTCTCCTTGCACCATCTACCAGGATGTGGCGCCATCCACGCTGGCGCGGAGACAACTGTTCAGAGCTGTCACTACTAAGTTACGTGAGGACAGGATCAGATACCGATGGACGTACCCTTTTGGACTCAGCTTTGAATTCCAGAACAAGCGACGCCACATTACCGATCTTCAGGAGGGTCTGGATCTTTTGGGCCTTCCATCCGGGGAAGGTGACCCCAACGGGGGTCCGACTGGTGGGCCCTCTCGGGGCTCGGTGTCAGCTACCGCCTGGTCTATGAGCTCACGCAGAGGTCGTCGATGAACCCTTGTTGAACACATCATGAAGCCCGAGGGATCTGCTGCCGTCGCTGGAACTCCACCTCAAACCCTTCTGAATGATGGCGCTGGACGTTGCGGTCTTCCGCTCTTCCTAACTCGTGGAGGCAGACCTGCACCAACCCAAGACTACACATGATTGGACTCGGCTCTCGCCCCTGTCTTCAAGGTTCCAGTCATCAGTATGGTAGAGGGGGGAGCCACGAACTGAGGGATACCATACATACGAATAGTGATGTTACTCCTTTCTTTCCTCCTTAAAATAAAGTGCAAATAGAGTAGGGGTGAGCGGAATTTGCGTAGTCGCGCTACGCAAAGCTCCGCGAAACGGTAAAAAATCTCTGCGAGCACGCAAAAGTTCCGCGAACATGCGGAATTGCTTGTTCCGCCCGTTCGCGATGCTTTTTTCTTGTTCGCGAACGCTATTTGCATGCTCGGGGAGAAATATCTCGCGAACACGCATTTTGAAAGCGCGAACAAGCAAAAAATTCTGCGAAGACGCGGATCGCGGAATTTTTGGCAATTCCGCGTTCTTTGCGGAACGCGAAATTACCCAAATTCCGCAAATTCCGCGAGCAGAACGGAATTTACCACCCAGCCCTAAAATAGAGCTCTTTCTGCTCTATTATGTGGGTTATAGACTGTTAATAAGGGGCACACTCTGGGTCTGGCATGCAGTGCAACTAATATACTTTTGTCGTTATCCCAGTCCTGATTTAGCAAGGCGCCCTGATTTCCTACTTGCTCAGAGACATTTTTTGATACCATGTGAGCTCCTTACCGGGATGGGCGTGGACGGGGTCCTCGGACCTGTTGTCCCCCCCGATCCCTAAGGGGGTGTTTCTGCCCCATACAGGGGATTTAATAGTAATTTTGGTATTGTTGCGTTGACTATGGTTGTTTTACTTTTGTTGGGGGGTTTCGGGGAGGGTACGGGAGGGACACGGTGGTGGCTTTTTAATAATTCTTTGAGGCCTCTGACGGCTGCGACGCCGCAACTGACGTGAGTTGGCATACCCGCTCTGTCAGGGACAGGTCACGTCCTGGCATACAGGGGGTAGGCTGGGGCTCCTACAGAGAGGTGGCTCTTCATATCTAGGACAATGCCAGTTACGTTTGGAACATGGAACGTAAAGGGTCTTAACTCCCCCAAAAGCGCCAAAAGGTGTGGAAGTACATTACCGACCACCATCTTGATATTGTGGCCCTACAGGAGACACACCTAGCCAGGGCTGAAGATACGCGCCTTAGACATAAACATTACCCGCTAATTTATAGATCCTCGGCACATACGAAACATAGAGGAGTGGCGATCATGTTTCGATCTTCTGTACAATTCCAGCCACTAGGAGTACATACCGATAAAGATGGTCGCTGGGTCATGGTCAAGGGTCGTCTGCGAGGCACTCTGTGCACCTTGGTAGCACTGTATGCCCCCAATACAGGGCAGACGTTTTTTTTACACACACTGCTGGGGAGACTGACAGACTTTGCAGAAGGCCCACTGATTCTCATGGGCGACTTCAATTTAACCTGGCAAAAAGAGCTTGATAGTACGCACTCACAACGCTCGGACATGGGCTCCTTTTCCACAGACACACAACACCGCTTGCAGGACATGGGGCTTCTAGATGCTTGGCGCAGTCTCTATCCGCAGACCCGTGATTACACATTCTACTCTCCTGTCCATCGTACATATTCCCGCTTGGATTACATTTTTATTAGCCAATCCCTGCAGGGGTCCTACAGGATGCCAAGATATTCCCCTTTCGGTCTCAGACCACAGCCTACTTTCTGTATGTCTCTCTTGGGGGGGGAACGTCTCGACTAAGCCCAGATGGTATTTCCCGGCGTCGCTTGCCCGGGACAGGGAATCCTGTACTAGTCTGAGGGAAACCATTAATGAATTTTTTGCCATCAATAAGCCAGAGGACACATCAGAGTATATCACATGGGATACGTTTAAGGCGGTCTTTAGAGGGAGATGCATTGCCCTTAACTCGGCCCTAAATGCGCAGCGCACTAAGGAGAGAGAGCAATTAGAGAAAGAGCTCACCACACTTGAGAACGCCCATAAACTGAACCCCACAAGACAAACCCTTCGTAATCTAACAGCGATCCGAGGTAAACTTCGGGCAATCTATAATAACAGGGCGGAGTTCACACTCCTCAAATTACGGCACTTATCATACACGCAGGGCAATAAAGTTGGTAAACACCTTGCCAGGCAACTAAGGGATAAGCGAGAGAGAGAATACGTGGGTGGCATTCAGGAACCCTCTGGGGAAATTACACACAAAGATGAGAATAAGGCTGAGCTCTTTGGTTCTTTCTACAATACCCTGTACACTGGTGACACTCTAGACCCGAACACTCAACAGGAATATCTCCAGTCACTACCTCTACCCCAGGTGTCGGATACCTGGAACAAATTATTAACCGCTTCTATAACTGTGGATGAGGTGTATTCTGCCATCAAGGCTCTAAAACCTCATAAAGCCCCAGGCCCGGATGGATACACCGCCATTTTCTATAAGACATTTGCCCCCGATATCAGCTTCCATCTGGCTCGACTTTTTAACAAGATGGCTGAGGAGGGTGAGACCTCTGGCACTATGTCTGAAGCCATAATTTCTGTGATACCCAAACCAGGGAAGGACCCCCAGCGCTGTGCTTCATACAGGCCCATTGCCTTATTAAACCTTGACGCGAAATTATACTCCTCCATCATAGCCAAACGATTAAATGACCTTATGCCTGACCTTATCCATGCAGACCAGTCAGGCTTTATTAAAGGCCGTCAAACACATGACAATACACGTCGTATCCTACATCTGATAGAGAAGGCTAATAGGCATCGAATCCCTGCAGTATTAGTAGGGCTGGACGCAGAGAAAGCCTTCGATAGGGTTGACTGGACGTTTTTATTCCACACACTCACAGCATTCGGTTTCTCATCCAAGTTCCTCACTATGATTCGAGCCAACTATCTGCATCCCAGCTCCAGAGTAGTAGTCAATGGGCTTGTATCATCTCCCTTTAGTCACTCTAGAGGCACTAGACAGGGGTGTCCCCTATCGCCCCTACTTTTTGCTCTCAGTATAGAACCACTAGCGCTGGCAGTTCGGACTAACCCTGATATCCAGGGCTTGCCTTTCACAGGGGAGTCACATAAAATTTCCCTTTTCGCGGATGATGTCCTGCTGTCCCTCTCTAGCCCGGCTACATCCCTCCCGTCCTTACAGGTGGAACTTGAACGCTTTGAGTCGGTAGCTGGCTTCAAAATAAATTTAGATAAATCATACATTCTCAACCTCACTCTTTCACAAGAGGAAGTGCGCAGGCTCCAGTCTCTTACACCTCTATCCTGGGCCACGTCCTCCATTCAATACCTGGGAGTCCAGCTGACGCCCAAGGTGGAGGGGCTTTATGCTGCCAATTTCCCCGCCATCCTTAACCGAATCCAAGCGGACCTTACGAAAAGGAAACCCCTCTTCCTGTCTTGGTTGGGTCGGATTCACGCTGTGAAGATGACGCTTCTTCCTAAACTTCTCTATCTATTTCAGGCTTTGCCCATTGAGTTGGAGGGGGATTTCTTTCGGCGAGTGAAGGCCATGATCCTCCGCTTTATTTGGCAGGGAGGACGCGCTCGCTTCTCTTTCTCCCTCTTGCGTCGCTCTCGCAGGGAAGGGGGCGTTGGACTGCCAGACATGCACCTATATTACAAAGCGGCGCAGCTGAGAGTCCTGGTTGAATGGTCGAAGCCAGATTCCGATAAACACTGGCTACATATGGATCGCAGTGTGGCGGGAAGGACTATATAAGACCTAATTTGGCGCCCCAAGAACGACAGACCTAAGAATGCTTACATCAGCACACCCACGCGCACCAATTTAAAGGTTTGGGATTCTCTCACGAGTGACGACAGGTGGTCGTCATTCCCTTCCCCATTTACACCCCTCCACTTTAATCCGGCATTCCCCCCAGCCCTACATGAGGGACCTTTCGATACTTGGAGGGAGGGGGGCTGTTTAGCTCTGACTCATCTATTTCAGCATCTTGACCCTCTTACTTTTGATGACTGTAAGCAGAATTACGCAATAGGGAATACAGAAAGCTACCATTACGCTCAATTGATGCACTGGGCACTCACCCCTCAAGTTCGAGAGGCAGCCACACGACCACTTACAAAATTCGAACTCTTCCTCACTAAGACTACCTCTATGAAAGGGACGATTTCTTTTATATATAACTTTCTACTTACTACCACGCGGTCCCCGTGCCCACGCTATATGTCTATGTGGGAAGATATGCTGCAGCGTGGGATTTCGGATGATGAGTGGACGCATTTGTGGTCCGATGTCTCACGATTCAGCCATTCCACGGAGCTCCGTGAGGCCCACTTGAAGACTATGATGGACTGGTATCTTCACCCCTCTAAGCTCAAGCGGATCTTCCCTGCCACTTCAGATAGATGCTGGAGAGGGTGCGGATTACTTGGGGACTTCCAGCATATTTGGTGGGATTGCCCAACTATTTGCCCCTATTGGGAAGAAATACTAGCACACATCAAAGACATGCTCGGATATCCCATCCCCACTACTATGGCGGGTGTCCTCTTGGGGCTTCGTGACCCTTTCCTAGAGCACCAGACCCGAGCTGATAAAACAATCATGTGGCTATGTATAGGGGCGGCTAAGATAACCCTGGCAGCCGCCTGGAAAAGGAAGGAAGCACCGGCTATTGCTCTCTGGCACTCCCGTCTCTGGAGGCTGATTAGTTTGGAACGCATGTCTGACATTTTCAGAGACGACTACAAAAACTTTGAATTCCGGTGGGGTCCTTTAGTCACCTTTCTCTCACGCGGCCTTCCATCGGCAGTTTGTCCCCCTACTGTTAGGGCCCTACATCTTTTTCAATTTTGAGTCGCATAGCAGTAACACTGGATAACTCAGATTCGGGCATTTTATCGCCACCATCGTGGGGGAGGAGGGTGGGTCGAGGGGGGGTTCCTTTTTTCCTTATTCTATGTTATCTCCCAATTGGGGACTGTTGTTTTATGATTTTTGTTTATGCCATGTAGCATCTTCCGGCTGGAAGACGTAGAAATGTTACCATTGCAGACAATTGATGCAATACATGTGGAGCTGTCAGCTTGCACCTTTTGCGTACATAAATTCATTCCCAGCTCTGTGACCATCCCAAAACTGTAAACTACATTTACGCATTTCACTTAGAAGGAGCTGGACTTTTGTGTGGCAATGCAATCTGCTACTCAATTAAAGCCTTGTTACATTCTGCTAATCCCCTGCGAGGGATACTGTGATGGTATTGATTTATGGAATCTGTTGGGAAAATTCAATAAACACACCTTTGACAAAAAAAAGTTTGGCCTCACTCCAGAAAAGTATCGCCAGAAATTCCGCAACAGCCACAAGCTTCCCACACAGAACTGGGTGGATTTTTTTGATTATGCCCGTAAGGCACTGGAGGGTTGGGTACGTGGCAGCGAAGTGAGTGACTATGAAGGGCTGTACAATCTGTTTTTAAGGGAGCACCTTCTTGATAAATGTTTTCCAGAGCTGCGCCAACACCTGGTGGACCGCAAGCTGACCGATCCTCGGGAACTTGCGGAGGAGGCGGATACCTGGGTTAGCACTCGGGTGTCCCACAAGGGATCCGGGGGAGACCCCCCGAAAGGTGGACAGGGTTTTCCCCAGAAGAGAGAGGGGGGAGATAAAAAGAAGGAGTTCTTTAAAGGCCCCCAAAATAGACCGCAAGGGAAGGGGGTAGGTTTCCCACCCCACTCTGGATTCCAGAAACCCACTTACCCTGACAAGAGTCAGCAGCCCAGAACTGTCCGGTGCTACGAGTGCGGGAGGTTGGACACTACAAGGGGGATCCCCAGTGTCGCAAGAGAACCCCAGCCCCCACAGGAGGTAAGAGCCCCGGGGTGGCCAGTGTAGCGCTTGGGGAGGAGTTGTCCCTAGGTAGGGGGTGAGTGGACAGGCTTGACCTTAGTTTCCCTGGGGGATAGAGAGATAATCCCACGGGTTCAGGTACCCTCGAACACTGCCAAGTACCGGCAGAGGGTCCTGGTGAACGGGGAGGAGGTGGAGGCTCTGAGGGACACGGGTGCCAGCATGACGATGGTAAGACGTCAGCTGGTGTCCCCAGAGCAGGTGATTCCTGAAGTATTCCACCCGGTTGTCATGGCTGATAATAGCCTGGGTCATTACCCCGTGGCCCAAGTTCCCTTTGAGTGGGGAGGAGTCTCAGGCCTGTTGAGAGTTGCGGTGAGCCCTGCCATGCCAGTTGACTGTCTGCTCGGAAACGATTTGGAACATACTGCCTGGAAGGAGGTGGAGTTCAACGCCCACGCTGAGATGCTGGGATTACCAGGGTGGACTTGCGCGGTCACGCGGTCCATGGCTGCCCGGCAAGGAACTGAACCCGGGTTGGAGCCTGAAACAATGGCCCAGCCCACTGCTGGACAAGAGGACATCTCTGAGGATGCACCCGGCGAGATGGATGGGGAGCCCGCGGAGGTGACCCGGGAGTCTGCTGAGGTGGATGTTGTTCCCGTGGGGGACTTGCTGACCCCTGTAGAGTGGCAGATGGAAGGAGGGCCTACCCGGGAGGAATTCTGTCGGGCGCAAAGAGAGTGCCCAATGCTTGAAGGCATGCAGAAGCAGGCCGAAGCCCAAGCAACTGGTACAGAGACCGGTAACTACCATGTCTACTGGGAGGATGGTCTCCTCTACAGTGAGCCTAAGGCTCCGGTGCATGGGTCATCAAGGGCCTTAGTGGTCCCCCAATGCTACCGAGCCTTCCTGCTGGAATTGGCACATGAGATACCACTGGCAGGACACCTGGGCCAGGACAAGACATTTGCTCGTTTGGTCCCACACTTTTACTGGCCCAGAATGCGAGTTGCCTCTGACACCTTTTGCGAGACCTGTACGACTTGCCAGGCGAGTGGCAAGACAGGGATAAAGTTGAAGGTCCCCTTGGAACCGCTCCCGGTTGTCGGTACCCCTTTTGAGCGGGTAGAAATTGACATTGTCGGGCCAATGGACCCGCTGACTTCTTCGGGACACAGGTTCATCTTGGTGTTGGTGGACCACGCCATCCGGTACCCGGAGGCAATCCCTCTGAGGACCATCACTGCACCTGCGGTGGCGCGGGCCTTGATGGAGATTTTTACCCGTGTAGGATTCCCCAAGGTCGTGGTGTCAGATAGGGGCACGAATTTCATGTCGGCCTACATGCAGGCCATGTGGAAGGAGTGTTAATGTTAATGTTAATGTTAATGAAATTTATAAAAGCGCACGAATTCCCGGAGGTGTCTTGGCGCTGAGTGCGGAGTGACCTACAGGTTCTCCACTCCTTACCACCCCCAGACTAACGGGCTCGTGGAGCGCTTCAATAAGACCCTGAAGGGGATGATCCGGAGCCTACCCGAGGACTTGAGAAGGAAGTGGGACATCCTCTTACCCTGTCTGCTCTTCTCCTACCGAGAGGTGCCGCAGAAGGGGGTCGGTTTCAGCCCCTTTGAGCTGCTCTATGGACACCCCGTTAGAGGGCCCCTCAGTCTTGTGAAGGAGGGGTGTGAGAAGTCTTCCCAGAAGCTTCCCCGTGATGTGGTCAGCTACATGCTGGCATTCCACAGCCAGATGGCCAAGCTGTGGAAGGAAGCCTCAGACAATCTGGAGGCTAGTCAAGCCGTCATGAAGGAGTGGTACGACCGGAATGCTCGGACGGTGGAGTTGGATGCTGGACAGAAGGTGTGGGTCATGGAGCCCGGAGAGCTTAGCGCCCTCCAGGACCGGTGGACTGGACCGTATGAAATTTTGGAGAGAAGAGGCCAGACCACTTATGTAGTAGACCTCAAGACCCCCTGACAACCCCACAGGGTGTTCCACATCAACCGCCTTAAGCCACACCAGGAGCGGTCAGAACTTACCCTCCTGATGGTGACGGATGGGAGCGAAGAGGAGGAGAGCGAGCCTCTTCCAGACCTTCTGGCGGCCCACGAGAAGGATTGATCGGTGGAGGGAGTGGTCCTCTCCCCATCCTTGACCCTTGAGCAACAGAGGGACTGCCGCCAGGTATTGGGGCAGTACTCCTCGTTGTTCTCCCTCACTCCTGGGATCACGCACCTGTGTACCCATGATGTGGACACAGGGGACAGCCCACCAGTAAAAACCGAGTCTTACTGGCTGTCGGACAAAGTCAAGACCAGTATCCAGGGTGAGGTAGCCAAGATGTTGGAGCTGGGGGTGATTGAGCCTTCCAGCAGCCCTTGGGCTAGTCCGGTGGTGTTGGTGCCAAAAGCGCCCCCCGGGCACCACACCGGAACTTCGGTTCTGTGTGGACTACCGTGGTCTGAATTCCGTGACCAAGACTGATGCTCACCCGATCCCTCGGGCGGATGAGCTCATTGACCAACCGGGAGCAGCTCGGGTACTTAAGCACAATCGACCTGACGTCAGGATATTGGCAGATTGCCATGGCGGACGGAGCGAGGGAGAGGACTGCGTTCTCCATCCCCGAGGGCCACTTTCAATTTCGGGTGATGCCCTTCGGGCTGAAAAATGCTCCGGCCACTTTCCAGCGGTTGGTTAACCAGGTACTGTCTGGCCTAGAGGCCTTCTCTGCTGCCTACCTGGATGACATAGCTGTCTTCAGCAGCAGCTGGGAGGACCATCTGGGGCATCTCCAGGAGGTGCTGCAGGCCCTATAGCGGGCTGGCCTAACCATTAAGGCCAGCAAGTGCCAGATTGGACAGGGATCTGTCGTCTACCTGGGGCACCTGGTGGGCGGGGGTAAGGTGCAACCCCTCCAGGCCAAAATCAAGACCATCTCGGCCTGGGAGCCCCCCAAAACCCAAACGGAGGTCCGGGCTTTCCTTGGCCTCACGGGTTACTACCGCCGGTTTGTCAAGGGCTATGGGACCATCGTGGCCCCCCTGACTGAACTGACATCCAAGAAGCAGCCACGTAAAGTCATCTGGACGGCTGCCTGTCAAGAAGCGTTTGACACCCTTAAGCACGCGATGTGCACCGCTCCGGTGCTCAGGACTCCGGACTTTGGAAAAGAATTCATCGTGCAGACAGACGCCTCTGAGCATGGCATTGGAGCTGTGCTCTCTCAACTGAATGATGACGGCCAAGACCAGCCAGTGGCCTTTATTTCTCGAAGACTACTCCCCCGGGAACAGCGGTGGAGTACTATAGAGCGAGAAGCCTTCGCCGTGGTTTGGGCTTTGAAGAAGCTGAGGCCATACCTCTTTGGCTCTCACTTCCTTATTCAAACCGACCACCGACCCCTTCGCTGGCTCATGCAGATGAGAGGCGAAAACCCCAAATTGTTGAGGTGGTCCATTTCCCTCCAGGGGATGGACTTTCGGGTGGAACATCGACCCGGAGTAGACCACGCCAATGCTGACGGTCTCTCCCGGTTTTTCCGCCTTAGCGATGAGAACTCCCTAGAGGTTGGGTAGCTCTCCCCACTTTCGGCTGGGGGGGATGCGTGTTAGACCTGTCAGCCCTAGGGTGGTCTTACCCCATTTTTTTTCTCTTTGCGCCTCATTTTTGCCACCATCTTTTTGTTGGACCTAGGTCTCTGGGCGCCTTACCACTGCCAAACAGTGCTGAGGTGCAGGTGCTCTCTCCTAATAATATGGCTGCCACAGGCCCCTGCTACTGCGGAGTGGCCATTGTACATGCACGCACCAGTAGTCAGGATCAGGCTGGGACATAATGATACTGTATCCATGCCGTCCCGCCTCTGGGCCTCATAGACAGACATGACGGAAGCTTCTAGAACCTTCCAGCCCAGGGAGGAGTTATGTTTTGCCACCTTTCAGGAGGGTCACCTGACCTAGGGGTATAAGAGGTTTGGAGGGAAACCTAGTTAGTCAGTTGGGGCACCACTGGACCTGGGGGAACCTCTGGCGGAGTACAGGCTGTTGGGCCTAGGGGGAGACCTACACTACTGGTACTGACTGGGCTTAGGCACTGCTGTGCTAAGATAGATGAGGAACACCTTCCACCTGCTGACCTTGCCCAGCGTGAGGGGACCCAGGGAACCACCTCCAGTGTGCCTGCAGGGCACCTACCTGCCTCTTGTGCCTGCCAACTCAACCCCCTTTCCCCCAAGTAACTGCATCCAAAATATTGCGACCAAGAAGCTACACCAACTAAGAACCTGCAACTACTCTCCTACCACCTGAACTCTGCCAATTGATTTGCTATCCCCTGTACTGGAACGGGGGAGGGTTGAGCAACCTGCGTATGCTACTGCTGGGGGGATCACCAGGTAAAGCGTTATTCCCTTTCAAGCGCTGTATGTCATCTGAGCGCTGCAACCCCTGAACATGCCCTTTGTCTGAGGCGCCGCGACGCCCGAGCGCTGGCGCTGTGCCCGGAAGAAGCGCTGCATGCAGAGAAGCGCTGTGGCAGTAGGGAGGCTCTGTGGCCGCCAGGCGCCCTGTCCCCGTGAAGAGGAGCGCCGCATGCCCAAGATCACCGCCGCGACCGGGGGCTAGCTGTGAGCGCTGGGGCCGAGAGAAGCGCTGCCGGAGTCCCCAAGATCACCGCTGCAACCCAGGTACCTGTGTCTCTGCGGGGTGCAACGACGTGCCGCTGGTCCCGGGGACCCAGAGAGGTGGAAGCGCCATTCCCCGAATCACCGCTGCGGCCCTGGGGAAAGGGAGAGCCGCCGCAGGTACAGCGAAGGCCGCGCTGGGCCTAAAGAAGGGCGGGAGGCGTTGCTCAGCAACGAGGGCACCGGCCGCGTCAGATGCCACGCCCCCAAGGAAACCGCGATATCATTGGTCCCCGGGTCCGGAGGCCGACGGAGGCCCGGAGTAGAACGACGTCAGGGGGCTCCACTGCCTGTGGGAGCACCTGGAACAGGCCCCAAGCCCCAAAGAAAGCACCGAGGACCCCGGAGATCGCGCCGCGTCCCCTGGTCAAAGCCCCATGAGCAGCCAGGAGCGGGCCGGCCGGGGAGGAGGCTTCCGGCGCAGTGAATGTCCCGCCAGTCTCGGGGACAGCGAGGTGAGCCCGGAAGGCCCTGGGGGGATTCCAGCGATATGGAGGCCTCATGCTAGCGGTGCTTCCCCCGCCCATCGTCCAAGGTGGACTGAGAGGGGCAGTAGCCCTCATTCTACTGTGTTGACTGCCTCCCTTGCTCATGAGGCTGGGCCCTGCATTAACGCTTAGGTTTGGCCTGCTCACCCCCTACTTTCACCTGCTATGTTAATTTGCATAGGCCTGATGACCTGCTCCCAGAAAGGTTACCTTGATGAAACCCATGGTTAGTGGTGTGCAGATGCTGAAGCCTGATTTGCCACTTCAACTAAAGTCACCGCTCTAATGTGAATGTGCATATGTTGTATGCCTACTCAAGGGAGGTTACCTTATTGGACGTGCTCAAGGGAAGTTTCCCATGTTGTTTGCCTACTTGCATTGAGGTCTTTGTGGCATCGAATATACCTGAATGAACTTAAGCCTATGTTTTAACATGTAATCCATTACCTACTATGATACTTGCTTTTAGAGAGGTTATTGCTACTGCCTTCTTACCGGCATAAAGTTTTACTGTTATGATGTGCTTGAATGAATTTACGCACTGGTTTTAGGAAGCTAAATGAATCGAATGTTGCCCTGAGATTATCTGCCTCATCTACTGCTGATTTAAATTAGATAAAGAATCTTGTTTTTACATAACAGCCTGGTGTGGTGTCTCCTTATTGTGTGCGCATTACTGAGTCAGTGTGAGTGTGTGCTGCACAACTGCTTAACACATTGCCTTCGGGTGCCTTCCTGCCTCGCGCCAAGCTACCGTGTCGGAATCGGTGACCCCGGTTCTAACACACACGATAATTATACCTGCGTTCACAGCCAGACTTATGATAAACGCACGATAATTATACCTGCTTTCACAGCCAGACATAACGAGCCTTACCCCACATATACGAGCCAGAAATCACTGAAGCTCAGCATGACACAAACAGTTGGTTGAAATAGTCGTGCATACTTGTGACTACGCAAGATATTTCACAGATATTCCGACTCATGAGATGCACCAGATCACGGCAAAATGCACATCATGTACGCAAGAATATTGAAGCCAATCAAAGCAATGTTTTCTCTAAATGTTGTGTATGTCCTTCACGTTGTATGTGTTTTTTTCTTACAGATTTCGACCAGTAAGTGGGTCCGTAAGTACGGCTACACCACTACATACCCAGCACACCTTAGTGTGTGTGCTGATATTTCACTCACGTGGCTATCTACACTTTTGTAGCCACTTCACATTTTCACATTCTTTTTGGTCCTGAAGAAAGCCTTATGACTATCGGAGAGGCTGAAACATGTCGACCTATACTTAGGGGATATTGAAGACTCATTTTTTATCTTCACCATATCCCCGCCTTTGATTTTAAATGTGTCCTAGGACCCTACAAATAAAGCATTTACCGTTGGGCTATCCCAGAGACACTTTTAACCTCACCACCCCTTGAGCACACACCTCACTGACAAAGCTAAAACCTGCTCCGCTGTAATTCAGGTGTTGAAGCACAGCTGGGTTGCACTCGGCAGCCCAGCTGGGAATCCGATGATGAAGCATGCCACCAACTAGGTTGGTGGGTGACGGGTTCTTCTTACAAATCCATTGGATGTTTGTATTCTGTTGCATTATACTGAGTCGATAAACCTAAAGGATTCACCAGTGGGTCCGTCCACGTTGTTGTATCTATTTTTATTCAGGGGAAGAGGACGCACCCCGTTGCCCTTTCCTCGCTCTCCCTTTGATTTCTACAAAAGATCGTTTAGGCATGGCCAAGGCCATTGGGACTGGAGTTGTAGCTATGAAATGGACAGGATTAGTATTTCTGGTAGTGGAGGTGCTTGTTAGATTTCCCAAAATCACTAAAGTGTGGGGGTTGTAGAATGGGACGTGTGCTCTTGGGAACCACCCCAGTACCCACCTCAAATAACCATGGTAAGGGTCGAGGGTGACATCGGATCAGTTCGTCCTTAAGTGACTGATTTTCCTGGCAGGGCTTGATCCAGGTCCTGAACATGCATCTGGTCATCCATTTCATCTGAGTGGTGGAAGCATGCAAGACTTGGCCTTCTGTCATGCACTCACCTGGTCCCACACGCGAAGATGACACTGTAGCTGATGTTGGACCTCCTAACCCGCTCAGAGCCACACAAGATCAAGGGACCAACCTCCTTAGATTACCCACGACCCCGGGGTGGTGGGGAGGTTGGTTGGGAAAACATAAGAAAAGAGAAACTTATGGTAGTGGATCTGCTCAGCAGCTGTGCGACACTGCGTAACAGGATCTGTCACTTCTGAGTCCTTCTTCGTTTGCCAGGTAGATGTGCACTGGACTAGAACCTCTGGTTTTGCGATGATGCTATGCACTGGAAATAACAAGAGGAGGCGGTTACCATCAGTACACTAGCAGGTCTCTATGTACAATCAACATGCTTTAACTTTAGTGATATACAGCTACAGGTTTCATCCGCAGCATGGCATAAGAGCAGAATAACCAAAATCACAGATTGGAGTGTGTCACTCCCAGGGATAAACTCAGTACACTGGCTGGAGTTGCTTGCACTCCCAAGGATAAACACGGTACACCACCTGGAGTTACTTGCACTCCCAAGGGTAAACTCGGTACACAGGCTGGAGTTACTTGCACTCCAAAGGACACACTCGGAACAAAGGTTGGAGTTATTTGCACTCACAAGGATACGCTCGGCACAAAGATTGGAGTTACTTGCACTCCCAAGAATAGGCTCGGAACACATGGTGAGGTACAAGGTTGATGCATATATCAAAGAATCTGAAGTTTTTTCTCTTGGCACTACTGTTCATCAAAGAAACACAGAGCTAAAGTCTTTAATCCTTGCGCTGTGACAGTTCTAGCACCAAGGTTGTAGGAAAGGACCAGAGTATAAACACAAAAAAAGAGCTGGAGTAAATCACAGAGTGAGCATGGAGGAAACGTCTCTGGTCTTTGAAGATATGGACACTCGGTCCTCCTTACTACTATAGGAAGATTAGGGTGCACTAACCTGATATCAAGTACTTAGCCTAATTCTTCCACTTGACTGAAGTTCGAAGAAGTTCTCGAGGCTTTGACTCAGGGAGTCGGGTGGTGTCCAGAGTAGGTGTGCAGGAGGGAGAGAGGAGGAAGATGTCAAGGGAGCTGGAGTCACATGAACCACAGGTTCAGATGGACTTGAAGGAGACTTGGGTGCTTCTAGGATCCGGCAGGAACCTTGAGGTGAGAGGGAAGGGTGAAGCCTGTTCCACAGGGAGCGAGGCCAAGCCACGGGGTTGGGCGGGGTTTACATACCCTTTTCAAGCCTCAATGGATGTATCTAGATCATGTGGGGCACATGGCTGTCTGGAAGGTTCTCTAACATTAGAGAAAACATGTGTTAATACCCTTGCTTTGACCCTAAAGAATAGGCAGGTGCAACTTGTTGATCGGAACCAAATAACAGGAAACAAATGTATTGTTTTTGCTCGAACATCCATAATAGAAAACAACACCAAGACATCAGTAACAGCGGGAGCAAGACTTGCAATTGGCTCACGTTATTCTGGGGGAATCTTACAGGGATTCAATAGAAAACCGTAACAAGGCCCTAGTAACAGCGGGTGCAAATAATCTATTGGTTCACAGGTTTTGGGGGACGCTGGCAGGGAATCAAGCGCAATGGAATGACAGGTTCTAGGGGATGCCTGCAAATACTCAAGCTCAATGGAATCACTACACAGAGACAGCATGAGGGTGTCGTGGCTCTTTCAGCCAGAATAGATCTCAATTTCCAAACTCAGAACGTAGTCTTGAAGGGGCATATTACCAAGGAAGTGGCGGAGAGAGGCGTTAGCCGTCTTGGCTTAACGCCACTCTCCGCCACTTCGGAAACGCCAGGCTGCACCATATTAACAAGGATATGGTGCAGCCTGGCGTTTCCCTGCGATGGCGCTAAGTTACACAACTTAGCGCCAGTGTAGGCACCCTTGCACCAGAGTGCAAGGGTGTTCATGCGAGCAGGGAGGTTTGTTTATGTGTAGGAAGGAGTTCCTTCCTGCACATAAACAAATTTAAAATGCCATTTTGTAATCTTTCATGTGTGCTGCTTCGTGCAGCACACATGGAAGTTACAAAATGGCATTTTGAAAACGGTTTGTTCATGTACAGGACACCTTCCTGTACATGAACAAACCATGGCATTTTGCTTTTTCCATGTGTGCTGCACAAGGATGCACACATGGAAAAGCAAAAACGAGGAGAAATAAAGCATTTCTCCTCGTTTCGCCACCTTAAGACCAGGATTTTTCTGGTCTTAAGTTCGGCGCTGCCACCTATTATCGCCAAACTTGATAATAGGTGGCAGCGTCGACTTAAATGGGTGTTGCGGTGGAACGCCCACCACAACACCCCCTGCACGCCCCCTTTCACGCTAAGTTTAGCATGAAAGGGGCCCTATTATCAAGGCAGCGTTAAGCCACTTAACGTGGCTTTAGCCACGTTAAGTGGCTTACCGCTGCCTTGATAATAGGGCGCTGACCCTATCGCCACCACAACATCACAAAAAGTGACGTTGTGGTGGCGATAGGGGCTTGATAATATGCCCCGAAATGTCTTGTCGTGTCTCCAGAGACAAGCACAGGGGGCACTTTGTATGTGCGAAGAGCAGGCACACTTTTAGTTAGGCTGCTCTGAGGGGAAAACCTTTTGTATTTCCAATTGAAATCCTGGGGAAATTAAGAAAATTAGCTGAAAAGGGTGGTGTTGACCTTTGTGTGCAGTACCATACTCCTCGTACAAAAATAGAAGCCTATTCACAAAAGGTAAACTTACACGTACGTAAATCTACACATTTACGTGTACTCTTAAACTTATGAGTAACTTTACTGCTTTTGTCTCTTCACCATTTCCAAGTGTAAATTAACTCAAATGTGTACACTTACATGTTCCCAACGCAAGCAATAAGGGTGACATTCCACACACTTGTAGAGACCTCCAGACCTCATTATGTTACGTTCCTTTTAATTTAAATACATTTTATATCTGTAATTTAAATGTCGAATAGGTTTTAAAATAGGCCATCACTGTTATTTACTTTTTAAACTAAATTAATAATTATTGGAACAATACTATATTAAATTGAAATTATTTTTAAAAGATTTATTCAAAATAAATATCTACCTAAAGTCAAATGTTTATATTTATTTATTAATCAAATAAAAGTTACTAAAAATCAATTATTATTTAGAGAAATAATTTAAATTGTTCTTTTGAAGTTTCATTTTTGTTCATTTGAAAAACGTTATTAAAATATTTTATTAACATTAAATAATATTAATTAAAATAATGTATATTCAAAAACGAAATTCAATTTTTTTATATTAGCAAATGATATACATTTTTAACATGCTTAAAGCAATTCATTTATTTTAAAATGATTTCCTATGGAGTTTATTTTAAGTCCCTATCTCCATAATTTTATATGACAGGGTGTTTCAGTACCTATAACGGATTTACTCCAGCTCTGAGCTGAAGTACATTTATGACTGTTTTGGATACTTTTTAGCTGTAGTATCTATGGAAATGCAGTTTGCGAATTGTAGTGGGCTTACTCTTTTGTGTGTGGGTGCATGTCCTTCCCTAAACCTGTGTGTAGCCCTCACTTAACCACTCCTTATTTCCCCCAAGCCCCTCCCCTGTAGAAGTATTTCCCTTTTTCCAACCTCTCCGGCATCCCTCCAGCATTTACTACTAACATGTAGGCATATATCATTTTATTGTTTGTCAATTCCTGTACTGCTAACATACTACAAAATGTTTTTTGTGATTAGGCCACATAATGTTAATAATTAAAAGATAGAAAAGCATTCATTAACACCACTGTGTTCATGAATGCGGTACCATGTCTCACACCTTCCAATAGTGACAATAAGTTGTGCAAAAGTTATTTAAATAATATTTGTATCATTGCATATATCTCAAATATGCAAAAATAATAAACAAAAAGTAGCCTCTTCTGCCAAAGTTGTCTGGATGTAAATTACAACAGAGAAAGGTCAGTAGGCAGCTTCCATGAGTAAAAATATGAACTCTAAAGTGTACACTAAAGCTGCCACCAGCCAGGAAATCTGAAGAGGTCGTCATGCGGGTATATTGCAAATGTAGCTGAAACAATTTAGGGAACCCCCTCCCTGGTACAAAAAAGGGGCATCCTAAGAGGCACCAATTTTCTGTTAATAGGTGTTTCTCAGGATATGGGGCCAAAAAACTGTTGACTAAAAGCTAAAAAGAAAGTACCACTTTCAGGAACAAAGGGACATATTTGAGCATAGCACGGCTGCAAAGCTTTTTCCGGGACGTTCTTCTTTGTAACATCTGTCTACAACAAGCTGCTTGCAAACTGTTTTTGAATACTTTTTTTAATTTCAAAAGTTTTTATTGAAGAATTTAGTGCAAAAACAATCGGTTGGCATACATACATGGAATGAGTACAGTTTACAGGATATGAAAAAACAGTGGGTGAATACTTTTAAACAATCACATTCAAAGGCATATGAACAAACTAAATATAAGTATTTAACAGAAAAATGTTAAGACGTGTGAATAGTCTGATTTAAAGGAGGGGCAGGAAAGGTACATTTGTCCCAAATTTTACTTCCATAACTCCAGTGGCATAAACACCCTATGTATAGGCTTTAACTTGGCAGACTTTCTGAGAAGATAAAACCCTCCAACTCACCATAAGGGCTGCCAAGGTGCCAATGTAACTATGCCAGATGGATAAATAGCGGATCCATTGATTGATCTAGAGAGGCTGGTTTGCCACCATATTTGGTGAAATAACCTCCATGAAGGATTGAGATGATATGGTAAGAGAACCTTTATGCCAATGTGATTTTAGTGTTTCCTATATGCGACTCATGCATTGCTCACTTTATGTTGCACTGCACATGGTATTGGATAGACAGACCAGCAAAACCTGCCTAATCTATGCATCCCCTTATTTCTTTGTTTACCTGCGCTAACCATCTCTCGATACGATTTCCATCACTGCCTTCTTTCCTCTAGCAATCTCTGTCGAAAAGAGTGCAAGCCTTGCCCTTTCCTAAATGTCCTAAATATTGATGTGAAGTTGGAGTGCCCAAAAGACTACCCAGCAGATAAGTTGAAAATTCTCTTTTGATTCCTTCTCAAACACTTTGAGGTCGATTCCGATCTCGGCTGGAAGCGCACCTAACAGTATTCGTCCGGAAAAAATACAAGCCGAACGCGGGTTTCCCGACCGATTCGAACACTCGTCCGAACGAACAAGTACGATGCGCATAACAGCCCAGATTCCGAGCGAGCCGTACTTACCCATTTCAGCTCCTGTTCCCCGCCCGAGCCGGATCCGTAAACGCCGATTCGAGTCGCACGGAAGCAAATACACAGCACCTTCCGGCCGGACGAGTACGATGCGCCTTCCGTACGCGCCGAACCCGTCGCTATGTCCGGCACGTTTGAGCATCCGGGAGAGCTGTACATAAGCTCCGATTCGCGCCACAAGACGATCCACGGCGACGAGACGGACAAGCCAGCGACGAGTACGAGTCGAAGCCACGAGAAACCCGAACGAGACGACCCAACCATGAATCCCATCGCGCAGGTCCTACCAATACTCTACATCTATTACCGGGACCGGTACGGACGCGTACGGCGCAGACGGTAAGTCAAACACCCACAACACAAACGAACGACACGTACCTGAAATATGTCACACACACATAGGGATGCACAAATGACGTACACTAGCAACAGCAGAACCATAGGGGCGGGATGGCTATCACCAATGCCATACACACCCATAGGGGGATGGATGCCTACCACTACCACCACCCCTACTCAGGGGGGCCTGGATGCCTGTCACTACTACCCTCCCCACCCATAGGGGGATGGATGCCTGCCACTACTACCATCCCCACTCATAGGGGGATGGATGCCTACCAGTACCACCACCCCTACTCAGGGGGGCCTGGATGCCTGTCACTACTACCCTCCCCACCCATAGGGGGATGGATGCCTGCCACTACTACCATCCCCACTCATAGGGGGATGGATGCCTACCACTACCACCACCCCTACTCAGGGGGGCCTGGATGCCTATCACTACCACCACCCCTACTCATGTGGGCCTGGATGCCTGTCACTACTACCATCCCCACTCATAGGGGGATGGATGCCTACCACTACCACCACCCCTACTCATGGGGGCCTGGATTCCTGTCACTACTACCCTCCCCACCCATAGGGGGATGGATGCCTGCCACTACTACCATCCCCACTCATAGGGGGATGGATGCCTACCAGTACCACCACCCCTACTCAGGGGGGCCTGGATGCCTGTCACTACTACCCTCCCCACCCATAGGGGGATGGATGCCTGCCACTACTACCATCCACACTCATAGGGGGATGGATGCCTACCACTACCACCACCCCTACTCAGGGGGGCCTGGATGCCTACCACTACCACCACCCCTACTCATGTGGGCCTGGATGCCTGTCACTACTACCCTCCCCACCCATAGGGGGATGGATGCCTGCCACTACTACCATCCCCACTCATAGGGGGATGGATGCCTACCACTACCACCACCCCTACTCAGGGGGGCCTGGATGCCTGTCACTACTACCCTCCCCACCCATAGGGGGGATGGATGCCTGCCACTACTACCACCCCCACTCATATGGGGATGGATGCCTGCCACTACTACCATCCCCACTCATAGGGGGATGGATGCCTACAACTAATACCATCCCCACTCATAGGGGCATGGATGCCTACCACTACTACCATCCCCACTCATAGGGGGATGGATGCCTACCACTACCACCACCCCTACTCAGGGGGGCCTGGATGCCTGTCACTACTACCCTCCCCACCCATAGGGGGATGAATGCCTGCCACTAATACCATCCCCACTCATAGGGGGATGGATGCCTGCCACTACTACCATCCCCACTCATAGGGGGATGGATGCCTACCACTACTACCACCCCTAATCAGGGGGGCCTGAATGCCTGTCACTACTACCCTCCCCACCCATAGAGGGATGGATGCCTGCCACTACTACCATCCCCACTCATAGGGGGATGGATGCCTACCACTATCACCACCCCTACTCATGGGGGCCTGGATACCTGTCACTACTACCCTCCCCACTCATAGGGGGATGGATGCCTGCCACTAATACCGTCCCCACTCATAGGGGGGTGGATGCCTGCCACTACTACTATCCCCACTCATAGGGGGATGGATGCCTACCACTACCACCACCCCTACTCAGGGGGGCCTGGATGCCTGTCACTACTACCCTCCCCACCCATAGGGGGATGGATGCCTGCCACTAATACCATCCCCACTCATAGGGGGATGGATGCCTACCACCACCACCACCCCTACTCATGGGGGCCTGGATGCCTACCACCCACACAACCCCTACTCATAGGACGGGTAATGCATGACACAACCAGCATACTCCAACATAAGGAATGTCTGAAAAATACATCCCCTTCAACACCATGACAAGCATGTGTAGTCTGTGTCAAATGCCTACAACACTGAACATGACATTGAACATACAATGTGACCCCCTATCACATGTGTCACACATAAATGTGTGTGGCCTCCACAACGCAAGCAGACCATGACCACTGTGGCAATGGGGTCTAAAGCCTCATCACCACAGTGACCAAAAGGTAAGTGTGGGGTCCATAGCTGAAGCACTTTTTGAACATTGTGGCAATGGGGTCTAAAGCCCCATCACCACAGTGACCAAAAGGTAAGTGTGGGGTCCATAGCTGAAGCACATTTTGAACATTGTGGCAATGGGGTCTAAAGCCCCATCACCACAGTGACCAAAAGGTAAGTGTGGGGTCCATAGCTGAAGCACATTTTGAACATTGTGGCAATGGGGTCTAAAGCCCCATCACCACAGTGACCAAAAGGTAAGTGTGGGGTCCATAGCTGAAGCACTTTTTGAACATTGTGGCAATGGGGTCTAAAGCCCCATCACCACAGTGACCAAAAGGTAAGTGTGGGGTCCATAGCTGAAGCACATTTTGAACATTGTGGCAATGGGGTCTAAAGACCCATCATCACAGTGACCAAAAGGTAAGTGTGGGGTCCATAGCTGAAGCACATTTTGAACATTGTGGCAATGGGGTCTAAAGCCCCATCACCACAGTGACCAAAAGGTAAGTGTGGGGTCCATAGCTGAAGCACTTTTTGAACATTGTGGCAATTGGGTCTAAAGCCCCATCACCACAGTGACCAAAAGGTAAGTGTGGGGTCCATAGCTGAAGCACATTTTGAACATTGTGGCAATGGGGTCTAAAGCCCCATCATCACAGTGACCAAAAGGTAAGTGTGGGGTCCATAGCTGAAGCACATTTTGAACAGTGTGGCAATGGGGTCTAACACCCCATCATCACAGTGACCAAAAGGAAAGTGTGGGGTCCATAGCTGAAGCACATTTTGAACATTGTGTGGCAATGGGGTCTAAAGCCCCATCACCACAGTGACCAAAATGTAAGTGTTGTCATCGGAAAAGCTGCAAATGCCAAACTGCTTGGATGATTCCTGGTCACACAACAACAAACACATCAGTGGCATAGTAGTGCTTGTGTCCCATAGCAACATAGATTGGGTGAGGCAAACAGTGCAGTGCCAATGAAACATCGCTTTGGCCATGTGCAGACAAACATCACCCATGGGGGCTCACATTGTCAACATTCACGCATACACAATGACAGAAGTGACCATCATAATGCAGACCCACACATCTGCACCAATGGACACACAAATGTAGATATCCTGTGGAGACTGTAGATGTCAGGTGAACAAATACCATTCCATGGCAGCAATAGGACATACAAACCATGATCATTGTGCTGACTGATGACCTAGGAGTCCCAGGGACAGCAGGGGAAACCCACCAAACAACATACAGCCAATGGCACACTAAAGAAATGCCAATGCAGTGGTGCAAATGCACAAACACAAACAGGCATACTCACACTGCATATCAAACACAACAGGTGATGGGGGGGTGTGCCAGTGTCCACAGGCAACCACACAACACATGAGGAGGCCTGAATCCCTATTACACAGATGTCAATACAGTGCCACACAAAAGTAACTCATGGATCGGATTCCCCTATGTGGGCAATCAGGCATTGTTAGATGAGAGGGAGCACAAATTACAAATGTCACACAAGCTTGTAGGAACAGCAACTAACACAGCAAGAGACAGACCCACCACAGCACTACCACCAGGGACCCCACATTGTGGTGACACTGGCCTGCATGATAATCCCACTGTGATGACAAAGGTAGATGTCGTACACACTGTGAACCACAGTCATGTGTCCTGAGCAACTAACTACCATCACACCTACACAAGCACAAATCAATCAGCACGGCCGGTCAGCCAAGGCCAACATGGAGGTAGGGGTCTAGCCGTGCAACAACTCTCATTTGCACACACTCAACACCACACACCTTGACCTCCACCAATGTGCAGCAGTGAAGCTCACATGGACTGGTGACATTTCACATGCACCCATGACAATCCCAGGGGTGGTGGGGGGAACTAAGGTGGAGATACCCATCACACATGGCCAGTCAACAAGACTTGTGAATATCTGACACACTGCACAGTACGCTGTACATGAGCATGACGTCAAATCCACACCAACCAATGGGATCCCGGCCGCAGTCACACACCAATGAAGAAGCCAAGGTCACCCACAAAGAACACACATAGACAACTTCCAACATTGCAGCTCTGACCCTGAGGAGTGGCAGCAGTCACACACACAACGTGTCACAATCACTGAAAGCTAACACAAACTGTAAATTACATGACTTGTGTAACCAACAAGTGCCAAGGGGAATCCTGACTGTGTCTCATCTGCGTTTGCCCACAAACTCAGCCCTGACAGCAAACACACCTATGGATGACACCCTGATCACCAGTAATGTGCCATGCACCCACATCACAGAGAACCCAGGGCGAAGATTTGGAGGGAACATTGCTCAACTCAGCAAGCATCACAAACAGGAACATCACTAGGGACCCCAGCCTGCGTAGCAAAATGGAAGTGAACACACACAGACATGCTCACACAACACACACCTTGGGCTCAGGCAATGTCACGGAATTACACACTGCCATGAGGGGACTCCACTCCTGTGTACGGAAAGCTGTGCCATACGTTGTCTCTGCAGGGCTCAATCATGTCAGCAGAACACTTGGTCACTCAGTCAACAATTAGCACAAAATGAAGGCTCTCGTCACATCAGCCTGGTCATGGCAGTGTCACCAAAATCATCTGCACTGATCAAATACACATGTATAGCAACTTGCACTGATACCACAGATGAGTCCTTCCCCATTGATGCCCAAACTTGCATGTCCAGTGGAGATGGTCACACGGTCAGGGAAATAGACAAATTGAACAATGGCAAGCACATCTGATGTGCAGGGGTGTAAGCCACAGATGTGATATTGCAAAAACATGTAGGGAATCCCATTGGCAAATATGAAGAACATGACACCCTCTTATTGCTGCAAAGGATGACATGGCTACACCCCAGGATAGGACACATTCACCCTGGACCACATGGGGCCCTGCACAGTAACACTTCATTTACCTGATAGCAAAAATCACCATCACTGCAGCAAGGGCATGTTTAGCATCCTCAACATCATGTACATCTGAAGCAAAACCACTGGAGAACTGAAAGGCGCTTTATTCAGCATATGTTATATTAAAAAGGAAAGTCCAGACAAAACCCAAAGGCCAATGGCCAGTCCATGACTGAAGTCCAAACAGGGTGACAGTGGCAGATGTCACCCTTTGCTTTCCTGCACTGCTAATAACCAGGGACACTCCCCTCGGAGAGGCATACGGGGGGTCAGGCCAGGCACCGCAGGGACAGGATCAGGGCTCACCAGAAGGAGGCAGGGAAGGGGTGGCTGGTGGTGGAGAGTCACTGACAACTGCAGTGGAGGTGTCTGACATGGTGTGTGCCGGCACAACTGGGGGGCATGAGTCAGATGGTGTGGGTGCCAGCACAACTCCAGTGGGCTGGCCAGATGGAGTGGACAGGTTCCCCACTGCAGTACCCAAGTCAGACGGGGTGGTAGTGGACTCCACTGCAGTGCCCATCTTCGGGGGAGTAGAATGGGGTTCAGGTAAGGTGGGCAGGACAGAAGGGGAGGACACAGTCTCCACACCAGTGGCACAAACATGTGCAACGGGGGGTGTGGGGCTGGAAGACCAAGTGGTAGGTGGAGAAGGCCGCATCATTTTGGGGATGGTGTATCTGTGGGTGGGGGAACCTGGGACAGGGTGTGGTGGGGGAACCTGTGTTGTGGGTGACTGAGGGATGGAGGAAGGAGACTGTGTGGTTGACCTGCAGGGCGGTGGCGGGGTCTTCCTCTTCCGGGACCGGGGGGACTTGCGGGTGGGGGCCTCAGTCTGTCTGCGCCTGGGGGAGGGTGTCCGGGGGCGAGGGGCACTCCCCTCTGTGTGGGTGGACTTCCTCTTCCCCTGTATGCTGGATCAGCGGGATCGGAGGGGAAGAGGCCGAGGTCACAGAGGAAGAGCTGCTTTGTAGGTGGGGTTGCAGGTGAGGCAAGGGAAGGGGTCTTGGAGGGAGAGGATTTTGAGGACTGCGGAGTGACTGTGGATGCCTGTGTGTGTGTCTGTTCCCCATCCCCTGTGGGTGTGTTATCAGTCCCCTGAGGATGCTTGTGTGCACGTTTTGCCCTTGTTTTGGGTGTTTCTGTGCTGCTCGTGTCTGTGTGTTTGGGTGATTGTGCAGGTGTGCATGTGCTTGGGACAGGTAGGGTGCCAGGAAGTGTGGATGGGGCAGAGGTAGGAGGGGTGATGGACTGTTGGGGGAGGGACACTGCTGCCATCAGGGAGGAGTCCATGGACCTATTGCTCCTCTGTAGGGCAGACATGCCCGTCGAGATGCCCTCCATGAACGACACCAGCTGTGTCAACAGAGTGGTGTGTGCAAGGAGGACACTCAGCATTGCTGTCTGCCCTACATGGAGCTGCCGAAGTAGGTACACAGACTCCTCACTCAGGGCAGCAGGGGACACAGGGGCAGGGGGTGCGGTGCCTGGCACGAAGGAGACACGCTCCCGAACACGGGAGCCTCCACGGACCTCTGGAATGGGAGCCAATGGGAGGGCGGTGGTGGTGGCGGGGCCAGACATACTAGCTGGGGTGTGGTGGCTGCTGACACCTGCCTCCACAAGGGAGTCATCCTCCGAGCTGCTGTGGTCCTCAGCTGAGGTGGATGGTGCTGAGGACTCCTCGGTGTGGCTCCCCTCGCCCTCCGTGCCACTGGGTCCCCCCGACCACTCATCGCCTGCTGACCCAGTCTGGCTCTGCAGCTCCTCCTGGTCCATGGAGCTGTCCCCTCCTGTGGCCGTGGATGTATCTGCAAACAATTAGGGAAACAGACAAACATCAGTCACCTGCACTGACCGCACACACCACAGTAAGTACAGCAAATTACAGAGCAAGCCCTGGCATCCTCAGTTGAACATTGCCAAAAGTCCTCACACAGATTAGGAGAAGCCAATTGTCAGTATGATGGTCAACCATGGCACTCACACCCCTCCTGCCCTTGCACCCATCTGTCTGGTGCCTGTTGGATGGTAATACCCCAGTGTGGACACGTGCACCACGTACACAGTTGTTGGACATTGCAGAGAACACGGTGAAGTATGTGAACATGCACACATCACATCTCTTGCCACTGAGTTAGTACAGGTGTCCGGATCAAGGGATGGCCAGAGTCTAATTAGAAATGCATGTGATGCATACCAGCACCAGACACCATGATGCACCCATGTCCGGATAGTCGATGCCACAGTGGGGAGCATGTTGCAAATGTCACTCCCCTGCAGGATCACTCTTAGGAAGTTAAATGCCATGGCACAGGCATGCCTGCAAAGTCATACATCACTGTCTCCAGTCACATGGGCATGGCAGCCAGCCAACAACAGTCTGCACTGTGTCACAATCCTAGGTAATGGGGAATGCAAGTTATGTAGCTGACAAGTGCACATGTCCATCCCCCACACACCACATCATCTGAACTCTTATTTGTCCACGTCATGCCAATTGGACATATGGGAGACATGAAACACAACTCTATGAACCTGAGCACCTCACAGTCTGCTGTGAATGAAAAACAGCTGCCTGAAGTTCACAGTCGCATACACCTGTGTGCACAGTCAAGTGATCAAACACCTATGAGTCACAGAAGTATCGTCTCTCATGGTCACATCTCAGATGGCATGCTGAGCCCTAAACGATAAACATCCCAGTAGTCCTGACAACGAAGCCACAGCACAATGACACAGAGGCAGACACCTGAGGGAACATTTCACTGATCACAACATGTCAGCTGATACACGGGAGTGGGAGTACAGAGTGTATTGTATGCCCTGGAGTAGGCATGACTGTCCTGCTCCACTTGAAAGAGGGATGAGCCCTGGACAGTAGGCAGATGGCTAAGCATGTGTGACACACTTGATATACATACTCCTGAGGCCCAAACATTGTTCCCACCCGCAGCATGGGTGTGTGCCAAATACCCCATGGACATGTGGTGATTCAGATCAGCAAGTGGACCACATATCAAAGTTACACCCAGATTACATGTCAGAACTTAGGCATTGTGTAAGCAATTGACCCACCCATGAATCCCACAACAAAGTCACGGGAACAAATGCTGTCCCCCACCTTGAGCGAAGCAAAATGCAAGGACACAGTACCCAAGTGACACAATTTCCTGACTGTAAGGGCCACACATATGCATATCAGATGAGGAGTGGGCATGTCACAATTGAGGGACATGGGTCCTGGACCACAAGACTGATGTACTGTGGAAGTTTAACCAGGCCAGAGGAGGGCACATAGCATGTCAGACAAAGTTCACAGTGCTGTCATGGACTCACCCCCTCCTTGCTGCTGTCTGGCCTTCAGCGGCCCATCCAGGTCAGGGAAGACCACCGCCAGGATCCTGAGCATGTGGGGGGTCAGGGTCCGGTGTCCGCCCCTCCTGCAAGGAGGCGACAGCTTCAGCTGGACCCTTGCGATCCTCCGGGTCCAGCCCCGAAGGTCCTGCCACCTCTTCTGGCAGTTGCGGATCCGGCGCTTGTAGACCCCCACGGATCTTACTGCCCGGGCGATGGTCAGCCAAATTTCCTGCTTCTTGTGGGCATCAACCTGTGAGGATGACAAAGTGAAAATGCCATTACTACACATGCAACATATACGTGCATCACACAGTTGGATATACATGTCTCAATCACAGGGGCATATGATGTACACAGGCAGTGCAACGATGGCTATGAACAGTTTGCCAGCAGTTACTACATGGTATCATTGTCTGGGAAGTAAAACCTTGTTGGAATGCACTGTTACTGCACTGTACCTGTTCAGTGCATGTAACTACACACTTTTGGGGGTGAGAACTACTCAGTGAGCATGCTAGCCAGTGGTGTGCACACTGTAAGTCTTGCTAGTCAGACAACGTGCACAATTAGTAAGGCAGTGGACAGCACACTCACCTGCTCCCCTGGTTTCCCATACAGCTTACTGTACTGTGGAAGGAGGCTGTCCAGCAGGGCCTGGTTCTCCTCAAGGCTGAAGGCTGGGGCTTTCTCCACAGTACGTGCCATTGCAGTAGCCAGAGGATGCAGAGACAGCAGCAGTGTTGGTGGCAGATGTCGTCCTGGAGCATGTAGTGCAGGCAAGTGAGCTCTCAGGGGAACAGCCAGCATTATATGTGTGCTGCAGAGGCAGATACTGTCCCATGTGTCCAAAGTGATAGGTCCAAGTCGTTTGTATCTTCTGAATCTGGCCAATCCATGGAATTGCACCACTTATACATGCCCACAGCATCCTTCAAAAGATAAACTTCATGACACCCATGAATTTGCAACATTGTTGTGGCTGGCCAACTGAATTCACTGCATCAGACTCGTTACAGCTTCGAAAATGCGTCCGTTGCCATGCCAGGCCCTAGCCAATGCATGCGCACCGTCCGGACCATTGCTGTACAACGCATATTTAAAAAAACAACGCGTACATGCTCACATCAAATGCAATGTCCAATGCGTGCGCACCGATCGGTCCATTGCTGTACAACGCGTACCCGCTCACAACAGATGCAATGGCCAGTGCGTGCACACCGATCGGTCCATTGCTGAACAATGCCTACCCGCTCACAACAGATTCAATGGCCAGTGCGTGCACACCGATCGGTCCATTGCTGTACAACGCGTACCCGCTCACAACAGATGCAATGGCCAGTGCGTGCACACCGATCGGTCCATTGCTGTACAACGCGTACCCGCTCACAACAGATGCAATGGCCAGTGCGTGCACACCGATCGGTCCATTGCTGTACATCGCGTACCCGCTCACAACAGATGCAATGGCCAGTGCGTGCACACCGATCGGTCCATTGCTGTACAACGCGTACCCGCCTACAACAGATTCAATGGCCAGTGCGTGCACACCGATCGGTCCATTGCTGTACAACGCGTACCCGCTCACAACAGATTCAATGGCCAGTGCGTGCACACCGATCGGTCCATTGCTGTACAACGCGTACCCGCTCACAACAGATTCAATGGCCAGTGCGTGCACACCGATCGGTCCATTGCTGTACAACGCGTATTCCGGGAAACAACACGTACCCGCTCACAACAGATTCAATGGCCAGTGCGTGCACACCGATCGGTCCATCGCTGTACAACGCGTATTCTGGGAAATAACGCGTACCCGCTCACAACAGATTCAATGGGCAGTGCGTGCACACCGATCGGTCCATTGCTGTACAACGCATATTCCGGGAAACAACGCGTACCCGCTCACAACAGATTCAATGGCCAGTGCGTGCACACCAATCGGTCCATTGCTGTACAACGCGTATTCCGGGAAACAACGCGTACCCACTCACAACAGATGCAATGGCCAGTGCGTGCACACCGATCAGTCCATTGCTGTACAACGCGTATTCCGGGAAACAACGCGTACCCGCTCACAACAGATGCAATGGCCAGTGCGTGCACACCGATCGGTCCATTGCTGTACGACGCGTCCCTGTACAGGTCACTCGCATATGTCACCATGCTTGTCACTGGTGAACATATGCCAGCCACATATACTTGCCAGGGACTCAGGGGCACACCTACAACACCACAGCCTGTCCACACTGTATCCTAAAGCATGTAAGGCTGCATTACCATTTCTGTGTATGGGGGTCAACATGTGGTTTTTGGGGTGGCACTTGGGGGCAGCCACTCCCAGGCTGTGCACGTGTTCATGGGGACAGGATCCTTTGTGTGTTGTGCACATGACCACTGTGATGTGCAACTGTTCATTTCAGAGCATGTGGCATGGTCACATTTCCAGGTTGTGTATGTGTATGACATGTCACATACCCCCAGAGTCCCATGTGGGAAGGTATGTACGTCACAGGGTGACCCATTGCCACAATAGTGATGGCCCTCCACAGTCTGTGTGCATGTTGTGTTTCCGATGTCTCTGATTCCATGTGCACAATGGGAGACAGTCTCCACATCCACGTTGTTTGTGCATGGACTTTGATGTTGTGCGTGTGTGTGTCACAGACGTCCATGTCTGTCCTGCGGAGGCAACAGGGGCCACTACCTGTGGGAGTCATGTTTGTTTTTCTGACATGTACATGATACGCCATGTCATGCCAGTGTCCATGTGGCAAGACAGGGTCCCTGGGAATCTACCTGTCAATGAGCTGTGATGCCTGTGGCGCATCTGTCCAGACATGTCACTGTGGTGTGTGTTTGGAACGTGACAGCAGTAAATGGGTACTGTGACACAGACTAATGGTTTCCCATAGCACAACCTGGAACCTGTTGTCAACACATGTTGAACTGAGATGTTAGATGATGTCCATGTAGGTGCCATATATGTCCATACAGAACGGCACACACATCAAGTACTTGTGTCTCGTAATGATGTATCATGTGATATTGAGTATGGTGAATGGCACATATGTGGGGTGACTGACAATCTTTCTTTCTTCACCTATGCACTGCAGGGCACCAGCTGTCCATAGACCATTCCCTGGCCTAGCAACGATGGTGGAACGTGACAGAATCCGACGGTACTGCTTCACCAGGCAGCTGATTGAGGATTTGGCAGTGCGCTTGGCCCCACATTTGCAACCTGGCCGGCCGTACCCTACAGCGTTGACCCCCAAGGTGAAGGTGATGGCAGCCCTACACTTCTTTGCCACCGATACCTTTCAACACACTGTGGCGACTGCTGGTGGGATGTCACAGACTATGTTCAGCCGTGTGCTACGCAATGTTTTGGAGGCAATGTTTAGATGCCTGAACCAGTACATCTATTTCCCTAAATGTCAACAACTCACTGACGTCAAGAGTGACTTCTATGCCCTGGGGAGGATGCCACATGTCATTGGCTCCATTGATGGGACACATGTGGCTTTGGTACCACCACAGGCACATGAGCAGGCATACATGAACAGGAAACATTATCATTCGATCAATGCTCTGGTGGTATGTCTTGCAGATATGAGCATCTCACATGTGTGTGCCCGTTTCCCTGGTTCGGCACACGATGCCTACGTGATGAGGAGTAGTCGCATCCCGAGGATGATGTCACAGATGCAGAACCAGCGTGCCTGGCTTGTCGGTGTGTACTGACTTTGTACCATTGTGTGTGTTCTGCTATGTTGTATTCCGCCCTCTTTTCCAACTCAGCTAATGTGCAATTGTCTGTCTGTAGGTGACTCCGGATACCCCAACATGCCGTGGTTGCTGACACCCCTCAGGAACCCTGTGACACCAGCCCAGATGCGCTACAATGAGGCACATGGTCAGACCAGGAGAGTGATCGAGCGGACATTTGGTCTCCTGAAGAGCCGCTTCCGCTGCCTGGACAAGACAGGAGGGGCCCTCCCATATGCCCCAGCAAAGGTGTGCAAGATTGTCATCGTCTGCTGCATGCTACACAACCTGGCAGTGCGGAAGGAGTTGCCTCTCATCCTGGATGACGATGACCAACATCTGCCACTGTGGAGGATCCTGGCCTGGGCCACGATGCCAGTGATGATGATGATGATGATGATGATGATGGTGATGTCCGCACACAGCTCATCACCAACTTCTTCAGCTGAATGTGAGTATCCAGAGATGTCATGTCAATGATGTGAGTTTGCATGATATGTGTTGGTGGTGATCTGATGCTGTTTGAGTGTGGCCATGTGCTACTTGACTGGAAGCGTGCAGCGATGTGTCCTTACAGGTAGTCTGTACTCCCTAACAGTGTTGACATGCTAACTTGGTTTTCTGTGAGTATCTTGTGACATGTATTGGCCATGAGTATTGCAGTTCTGTCCTGTTCTTCAGTGCTTTTGACTGTGTGTCATGTCTGTCCTTCACAGGGTACTTTCAGAGTTGTTTGGTGAACTGTGATCCCCCGACACCATGATTCAACTTCCAGGGTGGAAGCAGTCGTTTCCCTACAGGTGATGTGCCACACACACCCCTGGACTTTATTTCTTCTACACTTGTTGACTGTGTGGCCACTGCCACCTAGGATAACCTTGCATCTGTAGTGGAAACAACATGTTGCAAATGTGTAATAAACCTGTGCTTCACCTTGGGATGTGCGTTGTCTGTGGTCACACATCTGACTGACATGTGCTTACTGCACCTGTGGGCTAGTTAACACAGACTGTGAATAGGTGTGGTGTCTGTGCATTCCACTGTATTTCCTGGCAACATCAGTGTAGGCGATGAGTCTGATGGCCCTGGTGTGTATGTGTTGTGTAGCCCTGGTGGTGGGCCTCCCTCATATGTGTCACGTCGCCATGACTCACATGACGGTGTTGAACTTGCTGTAGCAGTTAGCATGACAGTGTCATTTAGCAGATCACCATCTCCATGACAGAAACCACGTTGGAATCACAACAGAGGCAAGTATGGTGTATTAGTGAGTTTATTTCCATACATGTGTGAGGATAGTGCACAGGATGGTGGGTGCTGTACATTGGGATTGGAATCCAAAGTTCCCAGATGAGTTGGAAGTCTTGGTAGCAGAAATGTCCTGAGTAAAGTCCACAGTCATCTGATACATTGCGCCAACTTAAGCTCCCCATGTCATGTGGGAGAGTTGTGTTGCATTCGACAGGGTGAACAGTTTGCACACAAAGGAGAATTTCCAGAACAGGTGTTGGGTTCCTGGGGGATGTACATGGCCATCGGCCTCTCAGTTTTCCTTCCTCGGACGACCCCTCTATTTCCGGGGGGGACCCTCATGTGCAGGCTGCTGCGGTGCAGAGGACTCTCCACCAGAGTCATCCTCCCTCCCTGTGGCAGTTGCAGTTGTTGCAGCACCAGATGTTGTGGGCACACAGGGAGGTGTGGCTATGTTGGTGCTAATCTGGTGGAGGCATGTCAATATGTCCCTATGCACCGCTATCAGTTCTTCCAATGTGTCCCACTTGGACTCCATGCCAGACATGTGTGTCTCCACACGGGACATGTGTGTCTCCACACAGGACATGTGTGAGTCCAAGTGGGCATGATGGGCAGCCTGCTGCTGTTGAATGTCCTTGAGGATCCCCACTACCTGGCTGACCTCTCCGGTGCTATTCTGGTATGCCTCAGCAATGCGTGCCAGTTGTGGGTCATCATGCAGTCCAGGCCCCTCTGCAAACAGCGACCTATGTCTACCACCCCTCCCACCACCCCTGGCGACACGTGCGGGACCTGTGGTGGCACGCACAGGTGACCATAGGCCCACTTGGGGGTTGTTACTGGGGTCGTTGTCCGTTGCTCCACGTTGGGCCGGGGTCCCTGTGCTGTTGTCATCGGTGGTCCTTGGTCTGTCCGTGTTGGCAGGGGTGGCCTGTGTGTTGGCAGTTGTTGGAGGGGTGGGTGCAGGGGGTGCAGATGTTGGTCCTGCTGGTGCTGCATGATGACTCACACCAGAGGGGCCAGGTAGGTCTTCGCCATCTGAGGAGTGCAGAGGCTGTTCCACACCAGTGAGTTCAGTGTCCCCCGGAGCCTGGGACAGGGACTCCTCATCGTCTGCTGCTGTGTCCCCATCATCACCTGTTTTTGGAAGAGACACACAATGTATGTTATGTTTCTACGGGCATCAATGGTTCACACACCTGACAGTTGTGACTGTACCTCTGGATGCGGGCCTGTACATTGCATTGTCCTAAGTTGTCACAGTCAGAGGTTGATATTGGTGTAGCACATTGTCCTGCCAACCTGAAGCTTTTCAATGTGAATGTTGAGGTGTGTGCATGGCCAGCATTGGTGGTATTTGGTGGACATCCGGCCCTCCTTCTCCCCCAGCCCAGTTATCCCACCATGAAGCATGCCACCCTTGCAGTGTGTGCAGGTTGACTCTCAGGATGTTAGTCAGTGGTGTCCTGCTGTTGGTTGTTGCACAGTTCCCAGCAGGGCCTTGTGCTCCCCATAGCTGAGGCCAGTGTCAGACATCTTTGAAGTGGCTTTTCACTGGCTGTGAGGTGTGCATGCTTCAGTGTGAGCTTGCTGGGCCATGTGGGTGGGGGATGTTGAGCTGTGACTACCACTCCCATCATGCTATTGCCTACACCCCCCCTTCCCAGCATGCCCATTCTTCCTTCCTTTTGACTCTGCTTCCCTGTGGGGTAGTGTGCCTGTGCTGACAGGATGGCTGACAGTGTTGTCCTGGCGTTTGTTTGGCTACAAGTCCCAAGAGTGTCCCTGTGCTTCACACAGCATAACCCAGGGTGGTGGTTCTTTGTGGGATATTTAATTGGAGTGTGAGGCATTGCACTCTTCCAGGTGAGTTGTGTGGAGTTTGTGTTAAGGGGGTGTGTAAGAAAAGCTGCTTGTAACTATGGTCAGAGCTGTCAGTCCTCCTTCCCACCCAGCCAGATATCCCACCATGGAACGTGCTTCCATTGCAGGGAGTGCAAGTTGGCTTTCAGGATGTCAGTCAGTGGTGTCCTGCTGTTGGTTGGTGCCCAGTTCCCAGCAGGGGCTTGTGCTCCCCACAGCAGTACCCAGTGTCAGCCATCTTGTCAGTTGTTTTCCACTCCCTGTGATGTGAGCATGGTTCAGAGTGGTGTTGATGTGCCAATTGTGAGGGTGACCAATATCTGTGACTACAACTCCCATCATGCTATTGGCTACACTGACTTCACCAGCATACACAGAATTCCTTCCTTTCAGTGAGCTTCCCTGTGAGGTGGTGTTCTAGTGGTGGCAAAATGTCTAACTGTGTTTGTTGGTTATATTTGTGCCACTGCCTTGCTGTATTTGTAGTTAGGTTTGTACATATCATGACACAGTTACATATCACTATGAGATGGCATGTATTGTGTTTATCTGACTGACAGACAAATCTTGGGGTGATTATCTTTTGATTGCTGTGGATTTGCTAAGGGTGCATGGTTTGACTATCCGCTTGACAGTGATGTGTGTGTATTGTCACACAATATTGTGTATATTTGTTGTGTACTCACCAGGCTCTGGGATGTTTGATAGTCCATATACGCTCACTGGTGGTAGGATGGCCCGCACCTTCTCCTCCCAGGGCCTGAGGTATAGTGGTTTGGCAGGAGGGCCACTGCCGGTGCGCTGACTCACGATGTAATCCTTCTTTAGTAGGTCCCTGACCCTCCTGCGCACATCATACCACCTGTTCTGGATGTCTTCCTTTGTGCGCAAACATGGTGATTGTGCGTTGACCCTGTCGACGATCCTCTCCCACATCTTGGTTTTCTGCGACATGGGGGTCTGTTGTACCAATGTACCAAACAACTGTGGCTCTACCCTGAGGATCTCATCTACCAGGACTTCCAATTCACTGTCTAGGAACTTTGGATTCTTCTTTGGGGGCATGGTGATGGGTGGTGGTGGGGATTGATGTGTGTGTGTGTGCAGGTGAGGGTGTGTGAGTGTAGGTTTTGCTGGGTGTATGTGAGGGTGCTATTTGTTGAGGTGCTAATGGTGTGTGGCTTGTGTGATGGATGAGCTGTGCGTGGTCTGTGGTTGCTGTGTGATGGTGTTCTGTGCTGGCAGGTCATTTGAATTTGCAAAGGATCATGGTAGGGATTTGTGGCCTTTATATAGGTGGAGTTGGGGGGGTGTCCTTGCTCCATGTTTTTTTTCCCTGTATTTATTGACTTTGTCATTGCTTGTTTGGCCCTTTTTTTTGTATTTTTTCTTTGTATTTTTTGTGCATGTAGGAGACGTTCTTCTGACCGAGTAGACGCTGCAGTTGTCTCGTGCGAGCTTCTCCGAGTCGTTCACGCTGTGTTTCTGCTAGGTTTATTGTGTGGCGTACGCGTCGGTCGCTGAGTATTGGCTTCCTTCGGCTGGCTTTTGTATGCGTGTCGGTCGTTCGGCTTGAGCTCCGTGCGATTATGTCTGGTTTTCCACGCATTGCATCGAACTGCGCGGGTCCGAGTTCGCGGGTACGTTTCATTCAGGTTCATTCCTGGTGCGTGTCGGTCGGTTCTATTCGCGTGGTTTCCCGGCCGGGTAGCTTGTTTCCGTCTGGTTCGGTCGTTCGGCTTGTGTTCCGTACGAGTCGGTCGTGATTCACATGCATTTCATCGTACTACCCAGGTCGGGCAGCGCCGGTACGTGTCGGTCGGACTATATTCCCGTACCGAGTCGGTCGGTGAGATTTCCGGCCCGAATCGGAATCGGCCCCTTAGTCTTTTACTTTTCTCCCTCCATATTTGCCCTCTACTAAATCTCTCCGTGCCTACACCCAGCCCCAAAATCTCATCCCACATAGTGGTACTATCTGTTCTTAAAGGACAGGGCACTGCTGAAGAGGTCTCATCTTATGCGTCATTTTTGCTTAAAAAATACATGTGTAATTCTCATGGTAATCAAGGAAGTGTTACTTTCTCTGTCCATAGATGTTCATATGTGTATTTCTTGACGGATGAATTGTTAGACCTGACAGTCTTAGGGTGGTCTTTTCCCTAACTTTTTGCCTTCCTCACCTGTGTTTCTGGCCTTGTTTTTGCTGGTATTAGGACTCTGCACACTTTACCACTTTTAACCAGTGCTAAAGTGCTTCTGCCCTTCTCCTAAAAAATGGTAACATTGGCTCATACCCAATTGGCATATTTAATTTACTTATAAGCCCCTAGTAAAGTACATTACATGTGCCCAGAGCCTGTAAATTAAATGCGACTAGTGGGCCTGCAATACTGATTGTGCCACCTAATTAAGTAGCCCTCTAACCATGGTTCAGGCCTGCCATTGCAGAGCCTGTGTGTGCAGTTTACACTGCAACTTCGACCTGGCAAAATAAACCTTTTGCCAGGCCAAACCTGCCTTTTTAATACATATAAGACACCCTAGGGAAAGCCCTGGACAGCCCAGAGGACAGGGTGAAATGTATTTCAAAAAAAGGACATGAACTTTTAGGTTATACATGTCCTGGTAGTGAAAAACTCTTAAATTGTTTTTTTTACTATAGCAAGGCTAGTATAACAATGGGATTACCATCTTACATTTTATAAGTGTAATTTCCAAATGGGAAGATATGACGGATTCAAGTTTGGTGTCTCTGGAATGCTGATCTAAAATCCTAACTTATTGTGAAGTTGGATTTTAAATTACAATTGTGAAAATGCCACTTTTAGAAGATTGGCATTTTCTTACTTTAGCCATTTGGTGCCTATAGCCTGCTTCTGATCACATGACTGGGTGTAGTTGGCAGTTGACTTTGTGTACACACACAATGGGAGCTTAGGTGTGTCTCAATGGGTCATCTATGGCAGGATCTGAGGAAGGAGCTGGGCACAGCCTCATTTACACGTGAATGGGCTGTGTCCTGTCCACACACAAAGGGCTTCATACGCCTCTGTAATGAGTCTAGAGCCAGGGCAAGAAGGGAGGACCTCTGTGCACTTCAAAGGCATGTCTTTGAAGTCTACCCCACTTCAAAGGCTCCAATTGGTATAAGTACTGGACCTCGGACACCACCACTTCAGACACTTCTGGACCTGTGAATATTCTGCCAGGAAGAAGGACTGCTGTGCTGCTGAAGGACTGCCAATCTGCTGGACTGCACTCTGCTGGCCTCCAGCTTTGCTGTGCTGATCTACAGCCTGCTGCCCTCTTACCTGGGTGAGAAGGACTCGACCTGCATCACTTGACCCCAGAACCCAGAGTAATTTCAAGGGCTAGTTGGCTGGCCTCCTTATCTGAAGCTTCGCAGCTTGGCAGGGTAGACTCAAAAATGGCAAAGTCTAGGTGCAGGAGTTGGAAGCCTGTTATGTCCCTGAAACTTCAGATGAGGAGGCCAGCCAACTAGCCCTTGAAATCACTCTTGGCAGCAGGCAGCAAATCAGCACAGCAAAGCTGGAGTCCAGCAGAGTACAGTCCAGCTGATTGGCAGTCCTTCAGCAGCACAGCAGTCCTTCTTCCTGACAGATAATTCATAGGTCCTGGACCCTCAGAAGTGTGCCTAATGTGCTTGTCAGCGGAACCGATGCATCTTCTCCACTGGGTGACGCATCCCCAAGCAGAACTGATGCATCGCCGCTGCTGCATGGATTAGACCCGTCACAAAAGACTCACAGAGCCACCTCTTCCTATATCTTGGGACCGACGCAACACCTTCGGAACTGCAGCTGCGCGATGCTTTTCCTGGTGCAAGCTTCTTGAATCCCTCAACGACGGTAGCATCAACGACAATGACTAAACTCCGCATCGCAGCTTCATCGCTCAGCAGCGACGCATCACCTTGGCTACAACCCACATCCTCGGCACCAGACTTTGCATCGTAAGCTCCGTTGACAGGATCCTCGACATCAATGCAACAGGACCTCGCACCGCAGCCTTGACGCATCTCGAAAACAATGCATCACCTCTGCTGCATGACGCATCTTTGATGTGCCACGCAATTCTCTGCAACCAGGATTTTATGTACTTTTTCAGCGGGCCTAACTGAGTCCCTGCAGCCAATCACGCTCCTTCACGGTCGGCCTAAACTTGTGACTTTGTCTGGTCCAGCGCGACTATAAAATGTAAAAATCAATATATTTGGTTCTACATATTAGATTTTTTCCGTTTTGGTCTTGTTTTATTTATTACATTTTGCTCTATTTTCCTAACCTGGTATGGGATCTTTTTATGTGGTGTTTTCACTGTTTTACTGTTTGATGTGTTGCACAAATACTTTACACGCGGCCTTAAAGTTGAGCTTGACAGCTTCTGTGCCAAGCTTACAGAGGGTGAGCACAGGTTAATTTAGGGTTTACTGATCCCTGCTCTGACTAGGATTGTGGTTTCTGCTTGACCAGGGCTGGCACCCAGTCAACCAACAACCCAATTTCTAACAAGAATGAGTCAAAATTCAATTTATTCCAGGTATTATCAGCAGAAAGCACTCTAAATTATCCACATAATTCACATTGCTTATAATGCTGTAGTCTGGGAAGCAGATTGTGTTCACTCTTCATGATGAAAAGTTCAACTTCATTGATGCCATGGAGGTTCCTTTACATAGTAATTGCTGACACTGTGCGGCTTTCGCTGTTTTTCTGTTTTTGTGTGTTTCCTTTCTTTGTGTTGGTGTCAGTTTATGTGTATTTCTCCTTGTGTATGTGTGTGTTTATGTACAGGTGTGCCTTTGCCTGTGTGGGAGTGTGTGTGTGTCTGCTGTATGAGTGCCTGGTAATGCTTGAGTGTGCACGCTCATGCCTGCAGCTGCATGAATGTGTGTTTTGTGTGTGTTTATGTGTCTGTGGCAGATTGGCAATGCTTTTTCTATTTAGGTGTGTCTTTTGCAGGTGTGAATGTGAGTTACACCTATAATCAAGAACCGATTCACAATCCTTTTCATGTGAGTAGAAGTGTCTTACCATCAGCATAAATGTGACCTCCTAATTAATTTCTAGGAGCAAAAGTTGCTTACTCATGGTTACGGTGAGTAAGGATGTCTGACTCCTGTAAACTACTCACCGAAAATGTTCTGTGAATCAGACCTGGATATGCAGGCGTAATTCACATGTAAGACAGGAAGGAGTAACACAAAACTACTCAGTTCAAAACAAGCTTTCTAGGGCAGATTTTCCTTGTCTGCGCCTGTGGGATTGCCAAAAGAGTATGAAAGTGTTAACTAGATGATCTTAGAGCTTCCTGTTTCAGTTGGTTAGAAATTATGGGGCATATTAGCAAGGGCACTATCGCCGCTTTAGCGGCACTTTTTGCCGCTAAAGCGGCGATATTCATATCGCCCTATCAGCAAACTGTCTCTAACAGCAGTTAGCGACAGTTTGCGGGCATTAGCGCCCGTTTTTTTACCGCTTTGCATGTCAGCGATATTTATCGCTAATGACATGCAAAGTGGGCGTTCCCGACGAACAAACCTGGGGAACACCCGCTAACAGGCCTATCGCCTATTAGCAAGGTGGCCATGGCCCCAGTTAGCGACGTGAAAAGTCGCGCTAACCGGGGTCATCGCCATTTATTTAACACCTGCAATTAGCAGGTGTTAGCCATACCTAACATGGGGGGTGGATTATGCTGATACGACCACAGGGTCGTATCAGCAAGGTGTTCTCCTTCTCCATGCAACATCGCTGGTTTTTCAGCGATGTTGACCCATTTCCTCGCTATCGCTGGAATATTCATCGCCATAGCGCTAATCGTTGCTAATACAGCGTTAGCGTGGCAATATATTCCAGCGATAGCCGGCGATAAAAAAAATCACGCTAAGCAGGGTTAGCGATGATTATCGCCTCTTCTTGCTAATATGCCCCTATATTTCGTGTAACTCTAAGAAGTGTCAGTGCTGTATTTTATAGCTAAACTCCCTGTTACTTGACTTCTGGTTTAGTAAACCTTAGATAACAGAATCTCCATCTAATATAATAGGATTTTTTTAAGTCTGTTGCTAAGCCTATGAATAATTGCCTGAAAAGAACGCCTAATTTAATTTTAAAGAACTAACTTAAGAAGTTCATGAAACGGTCAAAAAATATTTTCCAGGAACCTAAATAAATTCTTATGTATTGTTGGGCAGATCAGTGAGCACTGGTCTCCCCAGCAGTAACTGAAACATGAAGTCTCGCTGCCTTTAATTCTGCAATGACAGATGGACCGAGGTGTGACTGGAGATTTGCTTAATTGCGTGTAGACATCTGTCTTTGGAATCAATTGGAAAATAAATTCCTCGATATATAATTTGCCACAGTACTTTTGACATGTTTGGATCATTCACAATCAAGTTTTTGTTAGAAATTCAGACAGAGGAGCATCTAAAAACGTATGGATGCATTTAGTGTAATAATGCGGCAAAAATAATCACTCTTTATAATATATGGTTATTTGTAGCTGATAAACATGCAGCTGGCTGTATTCGGTCTTTCAAAAACATATTTATGGAGTAGTTTAGCGCAAAGTTAAATTTCAATAAATAGTCCATGTTTTTCTCCCGTTAAACTTTAGTATAGTTCTTGGTTATTGAAACCTTTTGCTGAAAGCTACATGTTTTGTTGTGCTTAATGCACAAAATACAGTGGTATATAAACAATATTAGAGGGATCCCTTAAATAGGGAAAATATTAAACCATTTCCTGTGAAATACGGATTTCTCATCGCAAACAGCACCCAAATCTCTCTGGAGAAGTTTAACATTGTCAGTGTTAATAGAGTATTGTGGCATGCAAAATATGTGGCACATTCTATGGCAGTTTTATTTTCATCCATGTGAGCTAGAAACAATGGGGCGGATTTACAATGAAAGTGACTCAGTGCCGAACGCAAGCCATTTGGCTGCGCCGCACTGAGTCACTTTCAAAGCACAGGAATGCGACATATTTACAACAATATGTTGCATCTCTGTGCTTCCCCCTGCGCTGGCGCACAACCTGCTGCCATGCGCAGGCACCCTTGCACCATGGTGCAAGGATGCTCATGCTCGTGGGGAGATTGCTTTGTGCAGGAAGGGGACCTTCCTGCACAAACACAATCACTACAGGCATTTTCCTCTTTCAATGCGTGCTGTAGAATGCAGCACGCATTGAAAGAGGAAAAAACTGGGAGAAATGAAAAAATTTCTCCTCGTTGCACCTCCCTACGCCTCCCCTGGGGAGGCACACGCATTTCCAGATTTACGATTCTTCGTAAATCTGGAAATGTGTCTGGTTCCATGGGTGTTGCGCGGGAACACCCACAGCAACACCCATGGAACGCCCCTTTCACGCAAAATGCTGCGTGTAAAGGGGCCATATTTACAAGGACAGGAAAAGCCACGCAGGGTGACTTTTCCGGTACTTGTAAATATGGAGCAGAAAAATACGCCACCAGTACGTCACAAAAAGTGACGTACTGGTGGCGCAGGGGGCTTGTAAATCTACCCCCATATTTTTTGTGACATGTACACATTTTGTTAATTATGTGGCAAGTTATGTGGCAAATGCAATAAATCCTTAATGATGTGTTTAATATTGCTGCCACAGAATCGCCTAAATCCACTGACCCAAACTATATGTCCATTGTTTTACCAACAATTTATTCAAGAAAGACAAACAAAATCTAACAATTATAACTTCAATCCGTTCCCATATCTGCACTTTTAAGGAAACCTCCTATATGTTATGTGGGTATGCCTTCTCATTAAATGTTTGCCAGTGGTTTCAAATCTCGTATTTTACAGAAAAGGTTTCTGAATGTGAATTATTTACCACAATTTACAGTAGTGAATTAATTTGCTGGATATCTAGCTTGTCTATCGAAATAAAGAAGGTAAACACAAAATGTCATCATTCATTCAGAACAAAACAAAAAATCTTTCACAATGATAGTGCTGCTATTAGACCAATAATGAGCACACTTGAAAAGCTCACGGTTGCAGCCACAACCTTGATGCAAGCACCTAGCAATGAATTCTGTCCATTGTGTGAAAATAAACATTATAAACACAGAACCCTGTCAGCAAAGAGTTACACATTGCACTTTATTTTCTTTCTTTATATGTCTTGATAAACCTACTCTCTAGTGTCAATGTACAGCAAAAGATCATCACATTTTAGAATGCCTATTTAAAATTTCCTTGCAAAGTGCTTTGCATTAAAAATGTAATTTATAATACTACACACTGTTGCATAAAACACATTTTAAATAATTGCACATTATCCTATTGCTTTATACATGGTTGAAGGTACATGACAGGCAAGTCAAGTTTCAGTTATAAATAGTAAGTGCAGTTGTTAGTCTGTAAATCAGGTCTTTATGTAGTATTTCTTTTTTACATAGATTTTACAATGATGAGGATTCATAGTTAGTTCTCCCTTTCATTGAGAATCTCCGTGATGTCAACCAAAAATGTGGTTACTTGGCCAGTATGAGATGCTGGTATATTGTCCTCTCCATGGCTGTGGTGGTTTCTTCAGGATGGTGGTAGACTAATGTTTGCCTAGGTCATTGTTGCTTGTCAAGAGACAGACATAGTGCCTCCACTTGATTTGGTTAAAGAGAGCAGTGTAGTTGTGTATTAATTATTAACTGAAAATATCTTTGGCTTAGGGCCTTATTATGACTTTGGCAGTGCTGGAGCTGGTCGCCACGCTAGCGCCCGTGCCCGTGAAACCATAATTAGACTGCCTGCCAGATTCTGACTGGAATCCAGGTCGGGTGGTCCTGCAAGGTCTGCCCATGGCGGTGCCTGTTTAAAGGCTCCAATGAGAGCCATAACAGGCATCCCAATGGGAGTGCCATTGTAGGTTCCTGCAGGTCATAGACTGTCAGGAACTGGGGGTGGATGCAGACAGGGGGGCACACAATGTGCCCCCTGCATGCACCCCCTGGTGCGGAGGCAACAGGAGGCCATGTGGGGCCCACTTTGTTTCCTGTCCGCCACACTAGCCTGCCATGAAAATAGTGGCAAAGAGGAAACTTGTAATATGCTTGGCAGGGTCTCAAGACCACTGTAACACCGCCAGGGATCGCAGATCCCTGGCGGTTGCAGTGGTGCCAATGCGGTCTGACTGCCCAAGTCGTAATGGGGCAGTCGGAACGCTGGTGCGGCGGTGCCCAAACCGCCACTGTACTCATAATAAGTAGTCATAATAAGGCCCTTAGGGGGTCATTACGATGGCGGGCGGAAGCACAACCGCCGTGCTGGCGGATGCAAAAACCACCAGTTACCGCCGGCACGCAGCAGTCCACACGCCCGCCCAATTACGATGCGAAAAGTAGGCCAAACACCGCCGGCAAGCCAGCAACACCATCCGCCATCAAAGTGCGTCCGTACACGTAGCGGCGCAGCACAATTGACACACACCGTCCGACGAAATCACGTCCCGCCCGGCGTATAAATTACGATGCCGCAAACAAACGGCTCCCACGGCTAAGAGATACCGTACGACAAACCGAAGCGGTAACACGGACGCCGAGCATGGACAACGAAGAAGCGGCTCCCCGAGCATGAATCCAGCACTGCAGGCCCTCCCCATGCTCTTGCTGATGCACCACCAAGGACGCAACGTACCGCGGAGACGCAGGTAGGCACACACACAACAAGTGCACGCAAACAGCGCACACAGTGCAAGGGCGGAAAAAGCGGACAACCCCCCACCAGCGCGTGTACACTACACATCCACCATTGCATCCACATATGACACACAGGCCAAATCGTAACATCGCGTAACACATGTGTACACACCACCTGGGACTAGGAACCAACGACCCCGTCACGGCCCCAAAGCGGCGATGACGCCGCCACACATGCGCACAACGCAGAGGCCAACCGCAGCGCCATGCATGCGTCGCACACAGACACAGGGACACAACCAAGCAGCACACACATCAGCCCCACCCCGAACGCACATGACACGTGACAGGCCTGCCACAGACATGTCCCCAACGCCCAATTCACGGACAACACCCAACGCCACACAACCGACGCACACATGTCAGTGAAGTCACGCAACAGCAGGACACACCCCAGTGTAACAAACATGGCGTAGCACACAGCGGCGGCAACACCAACTAGGAGAAGCAGGGCCCCTTCGGGAAGAGGAACGCCAGTACCACACTGAAACACCCATACCACCCTGCACATATGAACAAGACATATAAAACGGAACACCAAAGAGCCCGGGGACCGACAACAGGTGGCCCAAGAATAACATTCACACACAAGGCCCAACGCAGAGCGGAAAGGCAGCCTGCCGCCCACACAAGGGAGAGCAGACAGCACTGAATGACCTTCCATTCCAACTCCGAAACCACAGCCCTACGAAAGAAGCCGGTGAATACAGCCATTGTCCAAGAAAAGACCAACACAGGCATGCCGAGGAGACCGACCACAGGGCAGATAGCGCATATCACAGAAGCACACAACGGACGGGGAAGAAAAAAGAATACACTCCCCCATGTCGGCCACATGCAAGTTAATTGGAAGGAGTCACACATCACTGACCTTGAACTGTCTGAGAAGCATGTGGGATGAGGGCCCGTGTCCTCCGCACAAGCCAACAGAACACAAGTCCTGTCTCCCTACGACTACACAGAGCTCACAGCAACCTCGGAGCGTGCACATTGCAGACTGCACACACAGCCGGAGCACGCCACCACAACGCACCGCTGCGAAATGGCAACCGCAACACACCTACCCAACTACGCCGGACAGCTCAAGCTGTACAAAACCAACCTGATACATACATTGGGATGCGATCTCCTGTCCCTGCTGAACGTAAGTTACCGACTGACTTACCGCATCACATTGTTCAGCTGCGTCATGCCCGTCTTCTACTGTCGGAGGTGTCCCTACCAGCATCCCGTGGAGATGTGCCTCTCCAACCCGGCATGTCTAAAGGCGGACCTGCTACCACTACTCCTCCCTCTGGACGCACACGACAGGGCCTGCTCTGCCTATGGGGACATGGCGTATGTGGCCAACATCGCACCCGCACTGAAATGGGACCACTGTGCCTCCACACGACGGATCATCGAGAACAGCTACATCGAATGTCACCCAGCATGCCCCATCATGGTCCTCCAAGGGACAACTTACGAACAACACCTTGACAGCCACCATCCGCTACATTGGCTGGCAAACATGTACACCACCAATGACATGGAAGCCCTGCTGGACGGCATCGCATACCTGACAACCTGTAAATTCGTCGGACCCCAACGCAGGTTCCCCGATTGACCTATGATGTCCAACCCCGCACCCATGCTTAGCTTCCGCACGGACTGGCCAGTCACCACCACAACAGCCATACCAAACGACCGGCAACTGTTACCACACCATCAACGACATCGCCATGACATCGGATATGACCGGGACATGCACACTGTTCCCCATCACATCCAGGAACACCGCATGCATCGTGGGAGGCAGTGGCATGGGGTCTGTGTATCGCACCCACATGGACGGAACTGCACGAACAACCAGGACACGACATGGATCCAGCGCCCATGGACACACACACCGCTCAGTGGACATGAATAGGTCGCCTGGAGTCTGTGGGTGCTGGACCCCTCCCACCCCCGCCCCGGGAATCCCATACCAGGACCTTTGCACGGACGACAAGTGCATACAACAACAACACGACCCCAGTGACTGTGACATGTCCAGTAACCACCACATTGCAACAACAAGTGGCACGCCGCTGCATGCACGCAAGCACATGCCCTGATGTCATCTCACATGCACGCGTGCATGAGGAACAACCGCAGCAAACCTGTCACATGGAACTGAGATGGACTGTGCCCATGATGCCAAGCGGTCTGGTAGGCTACATGTATACCGTCTGTGTCAAAGTCCGCAGCTCCGCAGCTATACGTAAATGTACATTAGCACAGCCTTGGCCAAGCAGATGTAACTCTGAAGCCCACATCCCACATGCAACAGCCAATAACATGTAACCCCACACCCTATCCCATTTGCAATCATGCTCAGTATATCCTCAACATGTATTCCGCTGCCAGTAGTGTCCACTATACTGCATCACAGAGGACAGAAGACTCAATATAATGTTTGAAACCAAAACTGTCTCCGCTGACTCATTTCACAAGTACGAATGAGAGAGGATGAGAGTATGTGAAGTACACGGCAGTCGTGACATGACCATGTAGTCCACTGGTATTGGATGTCAACGCAAATGAGTAGCACAACTGTGGAAGACACACATGTGTCGTGTGAAGTCGTATGGACGCAGTGCTCAGGTGGGTGGGTGTGACGGGTAGATGCGCACATGCCAAGTTGGAGCACGCCGTGTTGGGAGGGGTCATGAACAGTACACCACCGCTTCCTGGGCATTGTGAGAGGACACCTGTCGGGGGGAGTGAACACGTGTGTGCACAGCAGCCGGGCACACGTACAAAGCGGTACCAGGCGCACCTCAGCCCACCCTCTGTGGACAAGCTGGATCCTGTTGTGCGCCCGCCATGCCCCTTGACAAGGCACACACAGCCCCAGTCGACCAGGTGTAACCCCAACATAGTCAATCCGCACAGGCGATACAGGGCACGGGATGGCAGTGGAGCATGGTGTGTGAGAGGTCTCCTCGCGCTCCTCCTGGTCATATCACGCAGGCAATAGAACCTCAACGTCTAGCATGGCACAAGTCAAATGGAAGTGTAGGGGGACGCACCACAGCACGAGCAGCACTGACGTCACGGGAGGTGGCTCGCACCATCCCATCCATTGCCCATTATACCAACCACGCCACATGCCATTGCGACTAAGTGCAAGCGCGTGCGCCACCACCCCCGAGCCCTCCCCAGAGAGGCCAAAGAGTGAATGTGTGGGCCATCAGTCACAGACGGACGCGGCCTGGCCGCAAGGGCAGCCACAGCCACTGGGTGTCGCAGGTGGCGGATCCGGAAGGCGAAGACTGTGATGCATAGTCCATGCAGGCCGGGTCTCCATTTGGGGCACCACGCAGGTGGACGGCGTCCCGCAACACATCATACCCTGAGACAGCCCACTCGTGCAACTGGACCCACACATACACTCCTTGCCCTCTCTGGTGCGAGCTTGGGGCTGCCTGTGCAAGCGCTAGCCTCGCAGGTGCACATGCATATTGGGGGAGCGAGGGGAGGACATGAGGGCTGGGGCGAAGATGACTGTATCACTGTCAGTGAGTACAAGGGATGACCCAGATGTGGAAAGGAAGAGACGTGTCCCGTGTGTACTGCAACTAGTCACCAATCCAACTACCCCCCATGTCCGGAATGTAAGCCCGCACCTAGGCCCGCCCATCCGCCACATCGAATATACCACCAGCACGACAACCTTCCCATTCGAAACACTGACTGGGGGTGGCGACCAGTGAACAATCATGTGGAGCCTACCCACGCGTACATGTGGGCCCTCCATGATCCATGTCACCTGCGGCAAAGTCATGACATGCGCAATGAGGGAAGTGAGGAGAGCTGTCCGCCCCACGCACAGAAGGTGCATCAGCTCCACAGACCCAGCAGCGAGTCCAGCAGGGGTCACATGTGCAGGGGCAGCTGTGCCTGGTGTGAAGGCACATGCATATAGACAGCACATCGACCAGTGTGTAGTCTGCCCACATCTACAGTCCATCATCATGCAGACATAGGAATTGAACGCTTGACGAATATGCAGTCAGTCCCCATCAGCACGCCCCGCAAGTCATTGGGGCCTAGATCCCCATGTGCATGCACATGGCAGTGGTTTGTATCACTAGCCATTGCCATTGTTGGGAGACCTGTGTAAGTGTATTGTGGCCGTGCCGTCCCAGCTTGACAGCTGGGCTGTGGCTCATGTGCTTGCTCAGTCATGTCAGTGATGTGTATGCAAAATTGCTATGTGTTGTGTTGCTTTGACATGTGTCCACTGCCATTTTCCCTAGGCGGAGACCGAACATTGACCGCCCATACCAATTGCTGGCGGACATGGATGATACAGAGGTCATTAGGAAGTTTCGGCTGGACAGGCCAACCCTGCATCGACTGTGTGCCATGTTGGAACCCCATCTCCGTCCCCGCAGGGTGTATCCGACAGCTGTCACCCCCACGGCTAAGGTGATGGCCGCCATGCATTTCTTCGCCACTGGGTCATTCCAGCACACAGTGGGCAGTGGAGGAGGGATGTCCCAGCCCATGTTCAGCAAGGTGCTGAGGGATGTACTGGCAGCCATGATGCTGAACCGAAACAGGTACATCCGCTTCCCCAGGGCTCGAGAATTGGCGGCAGTGAAGGGTGCATTCTATGCCCTTGGCAGAATCCCACACGTCGTTGGAGCCATTGACTGCACACATGTTGGCCTTGTTCCACCACAGGCCACTGAGCACCTGTACCGCAACAGGAAGCACACGCACTCCCTGAATGTGCAAGTGGTGTGCCTTGCGGACATGGTGATCACCCACGTGTGTGCAAAGTTCCCAGGCTCGGCCCATGACGCACACATAATGCGCAACAGCATCTTGCCACGACTGATGTCCAATCTGCAACAGGATCGTGGCTGTATTGTCGGTGAGTATGTGGAGTGGTGTAGCATGCTGGTTGTGCGATGCTGTCCCCTGTCCAGTTGGAATAGCAACGGTTCTCTGTGTCCCTCACACCCAGGTGACTCTGCGTACCCGAATGGGGCATGGCTGCTCAGTCCATTGAGGAATCCTCGCACCCCAGCAGACGATCGCTACAATGAGGCACATGGGAGGACCAGACGTGTGGTCGAGCGTACCTTTGGCCTCCTCAAGTCCAGGTTCAGGTGCCTGGACCGCACCGGGGTGCGCTGGCGTACTCCCCACAGAAGGTGTGCCAGATAGTGGTGGCGTGCTGCATGCTGCACAATCTGGCCATTCGGAAGCAGATCCCCCTCATTGTGGATGACGGAGATCAACCAGGGCCCCAGCCCGCAGACCAGGACAGCTCGAGTGAGGAGGACAGCGGAGAGGAGGAAGCTGGTAATGTGCGACAGCAGCTCATCGCCCACTACTTCACTTGACGGTGAGTGTCCATGTACGACGGCTGATGTGGCTGTATCTGTGCAGGTGTGTGTGTGCTGTGTCAGGGTGGCCGTATGTTCACTGCGTGCTGTGTGTCAACGCTCCATGGCTAGGGTAGTATGCCACTGTTGGTGGCTGTGGCATTGTGCCCTATTGCTCTGTGCGATGTGTGTACATTGCTTGTAGTTGTTGACATGTACTGTGTGATGGGTGTGTGACACACTCATTGAATGTGCTCCTGTTCTGTCTCCCACCCCTAGGTCCCTACAGGCCCTCCGGTTCCATTGCCATGCCACGCATCAGGTGCCTTTCCGCCCAAGGTGGCCGTTGTATTCCGTACAAATAAAACACAGGGCACAAACAGCAGTTTGTGTAAGAGGTGCATTTATTTCAAACTGTGACATGTGATTGTGTGTAAGGTGATGACAAAAGTGGTGCGTGCAGTGACAATGAGCTGTCGGTCATGGCTGCGTGATGCTCAGGGTGTACCCACTGGTTCTATGTCCATGGTCCAACAGACACATGCCATCCAGATGGCTGTGTGGAGTGGGATCGTAGTCCAAGTCAATGCAGTGGGTGGTCAAGGAGGGCTGGCTGGCTGCCTCACTTGCGTCTGGAGCGTGCGAAGTCCTCCCGTGAGATCTGTTTCCACTTCGGACGGCCCCTTCCACGTTTGCGAGGGGGTGCCTGCTTGCGACCTGCTGGTGGTTGAGGTGTGCTCACTGGCTGTGGACGCAGGGGAACTGGACACAGCTGCACGACCCTGCGCCCCGGCAGGTGGTGGCGGTGGTGGAGCTGCTGTCCCTGGCTGTGACCTCACCACCAGCTGGCCCATGAGGTCCACGAGTTGGCCCATACGGGCGTCCATGGACCTCAGCACCCCCAGCACCTCCCGCGTGTCTGAAGCAGACCTGGCCCATTGTCCTTGGGCCTCTTCATAGGCCCCAAGGACTCTGGCCATTTGAGGCAGGGCATGGCTCCCAGGGGAGACTTGCGTTTCCCTGACCCTGCTCCTCCTACCGGTACTGCTGCCACCGGCCTGCCCACTAGCCACATTGCTCACCACGGTCCTCGCTGTGGCTCCCAGGGTGGATCCAGTCGGCCGGGCCACCACCTGCGCTGGGGCTGGTGCCAGCGAAGACGTGGTGGTGGTGGCGGCGGTGGTGGTCGGTGCGGCGATGGTGGCGGTTGCGGCAGTGGTAGTGGCCGCAATGACCGTGGGTGTGGCCGCAATGACCGTGGGTGTGGCCGCAATGTCCGTGGGTGTGGCCGCAACGACAGTGGCAGCAGGGGGCTGGGAATGTTCAGCAGCCCTGGATGATGGGTTGGTGGGTAGGAGGGGTCCTGGGGAGCGGCTGGGCCCTGCCACACCAGATGGGCCTGCTTGGTGGTCCGTGTCCGAAGAGGAGGACAAATCCTCCACATCCGTGTGTCCTCGTTGGGGGCTTGTAGGCTGGCTGTGCTGGCTGCTGTCTCCATCCCCAGCATCCAGCAGTTCGTCACCTGTGGAGAGAATGAGATTTGTTATTGTGTTGCACCTGGCGAAGTATGTATTTGTTGTCTGACATTAACAGTTCGTGCAATCTCGTACATGGGTTTCCCGGAGGCGTGTGTGTGGCTGTACCATTTGTAGTTGTGTGTGCTTGGCAATGGGACTGTGTGCTGTGCACATGTGGCATGGGACGGATTGGCCATGCCGATGGGTGTGTTGCTGTGCCCCTACTTATTGTGACTCTGGTGTATGCGGGCTCCTGGCCCATCCTGGGTCTGGTTTGTACTTTGCTTTTGGTGTTCAAATGGGACGCTTAGGAACGCATATGGCAACATGGGGGCCATGCCCCAGATTCGCATTTGGGAGGGAATATGCTTTTGGGGTTCAAATGGAACGCTTAGGAACGCATATGGCAACATGGGGGCCATGCCCCAGATTCGCATTTGGAAGGGAATATGCTTTTGGGGTTCAAATGGAACGCTTAGGAACGCATATGGCAACATGGGGGCCATGCCCCAGATTCGCATTTGGGAGTGAATATGCTTTTGGGGTACATGCTGTGAGCCATGGGTGCCGAACGTGACATGTGTTGTGGCAGCATGACAGTGCATGGTCTGAGGTGTGTGCATGCCTGACATGGCCTGCATATTTGCTGTCTGTTGTGATTACTGGACATGGCATTGGACGCATCGTTGTGAGTGAGTGTTGGTTGTGTGCCAGCCAACGTATTGCAGTTGTCCCATCTCCTTGGTGTGCGTGCTGCCCTGTGCCATGTGCATCACTGCAGTGCTCGGGGGGTGTGGCCCATGTTGTGTGTTGTTGCTCACAGTGTGGCGTGCGCTTCATTGACTTCTGGCACATGGTTGGTCATGGGCATGTATCTTAGCGTGACTGCTGTATGTGTGGCAGCTGTGCGGATGACATGCCTTTCATGAGACTGGGGCTGACGGATGGGATGGATGGTATGTTGTATGTGCATGGTGTGTCTGTGTGTTTGATGGGTTCAGTGGTGTTCGTGTGCATTTATGTTGTTCCGCTCTGTTGCGTCTAGTGTTGTTTGTCTTACATAGGCGTAGTTGTGGGGTGTGTGGTTGACAGGCAGTAGGGGCTACATGGACAGGACTTCAATGGTGTTTCGGTTGTGTGTGATGAGTTGCACAGTGGCTGCCGTGTGGTACTATATTCAGTGTGGCTTGTGCATGCAGACGTGGCTCCTTGGGTGTTGCTGTGTCTGTGATGGGTCATGTGAGGTGTGAGTCTGTGGTTCATGTCCGTGTGCACATTGTTCACTTGTTCGTGACGGTGGGCGGTGCTGCGTGTTCGTCTGCTACGTGACATGTCCCATGTGTTGGTCGTGTTACGGTCCTCATGCCTCCAGTAATCCAGCCCTGTCCAGTTTCCCACCTGCAGGTTGTTCGGGCGTGCACTGTACTGGATGCCACATGGTTCTAAGCGGGGGTGCTCCATGTTGCAGGTGTGTGGGGGTGGGGGGTGTTGTGGGTCGTGGTGGTGGCTGGACACCCACTGACACCGATTGTTGTGGACCGTGATGTCTACCTTTCGGCTGTCGGTGTGCACTGCGGTGGCTGACACGTGGCTGTGGGGTGTGGGGGATGCTCCTCCTTGCTGTGCTGTGGGACTAGGGGCCTGGTGTGTGTTGTACTTGGGCTGTCCACCCTCCCACCCACTGCACTTTGTGTTTCTGCCACTTACCTGTTACTTGTCGGTTAGTGCAGCTATGGCGGACACATGGGTGTGGTGGGTGCTCGTTGTGGCGCTTCTGGCATACTTGGGGACCTGTTGGTGGTTACGTGGCTGGCTGAGTGTACACATGCCCCCACGTATCTTACAGTTGTTCGGTTTGGGCTGTGTGTGGTGGTGTCTGTTGCATGTGTGTGTGATGTGTTGTGTGCTGGACATGGGGGTGTTTGTCCCTGGGAGCTGTGGCATGGTGGTAGTGCATGTGAGTACATAGCGGTGTGCTGGTATACATTAGTTTGTACTTACCAGCCTCCACTCCCTCTGCTAATCCGGCGAGGATCTCCGGATGTATAATGACTCGCACCTTCTCCTCCCACGCTTTGAAGGTCTTGAAGAGCGCGGGATTCCCTCCGCCAGTGACGGCTGCCAGCTCTCTGTTCTTGCTCTCCTTCTTCTTGACCAGGCTCTTGACGTCATTCCACCGTTTGTTGATTTCAACTCTGTTCCTGGGCAGGGTCCCGACTGCATTGACCTGGTCTACGATCCGGTTCCACATTCTCTTTCTGGTGGCTAGTGGTGTGTGCTGGACCAGGTTCCCATAGATTTGTGGGTGCACCTTGATAATCTCGTCGACCATGACCGTCAGCTCCATGGGCGTGAACTTGGGCATTCTTTGTGGTGCCATGATGTTTGTGGTGCTGGTGCGGTGTGTGTTGTGTAATGTGCAGGGGGTTTGTGGTGCCGGTGTTTGGTGGTGGTGGTGGTGGTTGTGATGTGTGCGTTTCTGTGGTGTGCTGCTGTCCTTGCTGTGTCACTGTGTCCTCTCCTCTCCTCTCTGCTTTGCAATGTTGCAAAGGGTTGTGGTCTGTGGGAGTGCTGCTTTTGTACTTACCTATGTGGGTGTGTCCTCATGGTCTGTTGTTTTCAGGTGTGTTGTGTCTGGTGTTCTGGCCTTTGTAGTTTTTGTTTGTCCAGGGGGTGTTTTCGGGATGTGTACTGTGCTTGTGTATTTGTGCGTGCCTTGCTGTGTGGACTTGTTGGCCATGTTGTGTGCGATTGGTTTTGTCAGCGGATGGTTTCTGTGCAGGGACGTGGGCGCCATGGCTTCTGCCGTGTCGATTCTCATCGGCGTTGTTTGCGCTGGAGGGCGGTATATTTGTAGTTTTCCCGCGCTCATGGCGGTGCGATCGTAATCTCACGTGCGGTGTGTCGGCCGTGAGGGCGGGCGGTTTTGTGTTGTCGTGCGTGTTTCCGTCCGTGGCGGGCGGTTTGACTCCGACTCGGACGATGGCGGGCGGTATCTTGTGTGATTTTTCCGCCGATGGCGGTTTTCGGTTTGTGTAATCGTAATGGCGTGGTCGGTGTTCAGACGGTGTGTGCGGGCGGATTTTTGCCGCTTCCATGCCTGGCGGATTTTTTTACGCCGGGTATCGTAATGGGCCCCTTAGTGTTTTTCTTAATTACTGCCACATTTATTTGACTTTACTATCACTCCTCTGCAAGAGAACAGACATTTAGAGTAAATGATCTAAACTTTAACAAAAAAAATCATTTATGGCCTACAGTGATTTACTGTTATTATTACTGATCTATCATAAAAAATGAAACCTTCACACTACATCTAATCTAATACCTGTTTTGATCTCTCTATATGTGTATCCCTTACTAAAGGCCCTGTCACTTCTTAATCGTCTTTCACCTCTCAGTGACTCTTCCTGACGTCTTACCTCTTCTTGCACCCATTCTTCCTCTTCTGTCTTTTTCTCCTTCTGACATGTTGTTGCACAATAGATAAGTAAATAAATAGATTTGATTGCATCAAAAGGTTCCTGAATTTGATTTTAATTTACAAAATGTAAACACACTAGAGATTTATTGTGCTAAAACTTAACTTAAATTACTTACAGAAGAGCCAGAAAAGGGTAGTAGTTCAACAAGTTTTGCAGTCCTTTCTGAAAGTGAAAATGTTTGAAACACCTTTCTATTTGAACTCTAAATAGTTACAGATTTTGCCAACAGAAACACTTGTTACAGGTCATTCCCAGTGTCATCTGAAGGATTTTGGGGGCCCTGGGCAAGACATAGAGGCTCATTACGATGGCGGATGGACTCTCGTCCGTCCGCCATCGTCCCGGCACTTGGGACCTTTGGCCTATATGGTGGCGGTCCCCCACATGGAATTACAATGCGACCGTCACTGTTGCGGTCGCATTGTGCATTTTTCCCATTGCAAAAGGTGCTGCTGGCTGCAGCACCCGCCGCAATGGTAAAAATACAAGTTTTGCATTTCCCTGCACTACGTGGCAGGCACCACGCAGTGCCTGCCACATGGTGCAGGGAAAATGGTGCCCCCCAAGTACAAAACTTGAGTGCGCTGCTGAAGGGGGTCCCGCTACGGGCCCCCAAAGTACATCCCCGCCAGCCTGTGAATGGCGGTTGAACCGCCATACACAGGCTGGCGGGGATGCAGCATCCTAATCTGGCGGACGGTGCCTGCTAGGCACGCCACCATTTTAGAGATGCTTGGTGGGTCCGCAAGGCAATCGTAACGATTGCCTGTGACGGACCCGTGGCGGACGGACTTTGCGTCCGTCAGCACACCGCCTGCCATCGTAATATGGTGGGCAGAGAAGTGCTTCGAGATGGCGGTGAAACCACCACCTTTCACCGCCATCGTAATCACCCCCATAGTTTGGGGCCCTTGTATGGAACAAATTTAAATGTTATTACCAATTTCCTTCTATTACAAGCCTGCATGATGCCAAACAATAATACATTATGTATTAATTTATTAATATATGCATGATGCCCAACAATACCAAAGTATATATTAATTTATTAATAGGGTCACACAAAAACAGTTGTCCTACTTGGGACTCCCTTAAAATGACAGGATAGCGAGACAAGGTCAGAGGTAGAGGAAGTCAGACAGCGAGAGAGGTTTAAATAGAGTAATAGGATACACAGAGGTCAAATAGAAAGAACATTCACTCTCGCAGGGGGCCCTAGGAAGGTGGGGGCCCTGGGTAATTGCTCACTTTGCCTGTGCTTTAAAATGTCTCTGGTCTTTCAGATAGGTATTTTCACACTAAAACATTCAGAAATATCACTGAGTGTGGTTACAAGTGTTCCCGAATGTGAAAAGACCACATTCAATATTTCACCCACAATTACCATGTGCAAATAAATTGTGAAATATCAGGTGTGGAAATACTGAATTCATTACTGAACAATTGCTAATTATTGTCATATACAAGTTACAATAATTTTGGCAACATTTTGCAGCCCACATACAATATTATCAAAATATAACCAAAATACAGGCTTAATTAGTGTTGCACCTGGTAAAAGTCCAACATCTTGTGAATCATGTGACAACATAACACCCATAATAGACTAGAATAGCACAAATTAAATATATAATAAGTTACAGGTTATATTATATTATATTATAGGTAAACTGTAGAGCTATTATTGTAGTCCACACCTACCCACCTCCCCACTGACTTTCACCAAGCACCAAGGAACAAATTCATCCCTCTTTTCTTCGATGTACATGAAGTGCAAATCTTGATCCATCTATACATGGTCCTGGTGCAAATGCTAAAGGATGAAGCAACATAGCACCACAGTTACTTGCAGTAACTATACAGAGGTAAAGCAGAAGAACTTGTATGAACCTCTCAATGTGAGCCTAGCTTACATTGTAAATACTTACCGGCTGAAAAATGGACACAACACTTCACCTACTTGATATTGCATATATTTGTAAAGCGCAATATATACCCGGAGGCATCTTGGCACTATCTGTGATCAATAAGAGATGTATACTTAGGGGCCGATTCCGATCTCGGCCGGTAGTGCTCCGAATCGGATTCGGATTTACCGGATCCGATTCGGAGCCCTGTTTCCCGACCGAATCGTTCGCGGGTCCGGCCGAGCGAGTACGATGCAGGCACCCGCGAAATATCTGACCGACTCGAACGCGGCTTCAACACGCTCCGACCGACTCGCATGGACACGACTCGCACCGCGCTATGGAGACGTATCCCGGCCGGGTAAGTACGATGCACGCCGCGAGCAGTCCGACCGACTCGTGCCGTCCGGCTCGAAAAAGCTGTCGGAGCCGGACTTTGGGGGTCCGCGTCGGACCCCCCTGTACGCGTGGGCACGCGAGTCGCACACAGGGGAGACCCATGGGTCCCCCCTACCTGTGCATGTACGCCGCGATGTGAATGGACGCGTACACGCTGTAGGGGGCGCCCTTGTCCGCCTCGCACCCATTGAGTCAATGGGAGCCCGCGTACGCTTTGTACGACAGGCTCCCATTGACTTCACTGGAAGTCCGACCGACTCGAGTCCGATGGCATGCGTGCGCATCGTACTCGTTCGGTCGGACTGCCAGAGTCCGATTCGGTCGGAAATCTCTCCGGGTCCGGCTCGGTCGGAGAGATTTCCGGCCGGAATCGGAATCGGCCCCTTAGTTGGCAAAAAGCCAAGTTTTTAGCGCTTTCCTGAAGACTAGAAGCTTGGTTATAGACTACACTGATTGGGGAAGACCATTCCATTTAGTGGCGGTGTTTCTGGCAAAGCTCCTGTCACCCCAGGACATCCGCTTGTAGGAGGGAACCACCAGGTCCTTTTGGGAGCTAGAGTGTAGAGATCTAACTTGAACATACCAGTTTAGGTTCTTTTTAAGGGTTCACTGACAAAATATCTATGTCAAAAATATAGATGTCGAAAATATAGATGAAACAATATAGAATGCACAAATATCAACTCCTTATACTTAAACAGGTAAGTACAAAAATAGCGGAAAAAATATCGATGTTAAAAATTTAGTTGCACAAAATATCGATATATATATATATATATATATATAATAAAATATAAAATTTAATAAATAAATAAAATAATTTTTAAAAAATAAAGTAGATTTAATATACATTTTAACAAAAATAACAAATAAACTTAATTAAAAAAGTTAAACACACATACATAATAATAAATAAATATATATATAGATATATTTACTTTAAATCAATTAAACTGTTAATTTTAATTTATTCTATAATTTTAAAATTATATAAAAAATTACAAATATATATATGTGTATGTATATATATATGTATATACAAATAACATAAAATATATTTAAAAAAATGTTCTATTATAAATTAAAACATTAAACCATAAACAAATGTTAAACTTAAATTTACCACTACAGTCAGTGCAACAGTAGGGAACGTGTTGGATAGCAGAGGGGTACAAATTACTATTCCCACTCCAGTGAGTGCAACAATAGGGAAAGTGTTGGATAGCGGAGGGGTAAAAATTACTATTCCCACTCCAGTGAGTGTAACAGTAGGGAAGTGTTGGATAGCGGATGGGTAAAAATGACTATTCCCACTCCAATGAGTGCAACAGTAGGGAAAGTGTTGGATAGCGGAGGGGTAAAACTTGCTATTCGCACTCCAGTGAGTGCAACAGTAGGGAAAGTGTTGGATAGCGGAGAAATACAATTTACTATTCCCACTCCAGTCAGTGCAACAGTAGGGAAAGTGTTAGATAGCGGAGGGGTAAAAATTACTATTCCCACTCCAGTGAGTGCAACAATAGGAACAGTGTTGGATAGAGGAGAGCTAAAAATTAATATTCTCACTCCAGTGAGTGCAACAGTAGGGAAAGTTTTGGATAGCAGAGGAATCAAATATACTATTCCAACTCCAGTGAGTGCAACAGAAGGGAAAGTGTTAGATAGCGGAGGGGTAAAAATTACTATTTCCACTCCAGTGAGTGCAACAATAGGGAAAGTGTTGGATAGCAGAGGGGTAAAAATTACTATTTCCACTCCAGTGAGTGCAACAATAGGGAAAGTGTTGGACAGCGGAGGGGTAAAAATTACTATTCCCACTCCAATAAGTGTGACAGTAGGGAAAGTGTTGGATAGCGGAGGGGTAACAATTATTATTACCACTCCAATGAAAGCAACAGTAGGGAAAGTGTTGGATAGCGGAGGTGTAGAAATTACTATTCCCACTCCAGTGAGTGCAACAGTAGAGACATTGTTGGATTGCGGAGAGACAAAATGTACTATTCCCACTCCAATAATTGTAACAGTTGGGAAAGTGTTTGATAGCGGAGGGGTAACATTCACTATTCCAACTCCAATCAGTGCAACAGTAGGGAAAGTGCTGGATTGCGGAGGAGTAACAATTAATATTCTCACTCCAGTAAGTTCAAAATTAAAAACAAAATATTAATAACAAAAATATTTAAAAGATAAAATAAATAAAAAAATATATAAATATGTTAAAAATTAAAATACAAATATATTTAATATTACACATTTTAAAAAACATATTATAATGTTAAATGCATATGACACATACCTACAAATATTATATTAAATAATATAAAAAATAATTTTCAAACAAATAAATATTTTTAACTTGAAATTATTTAAAAACAAAAACATTAATTATTACATAAATTTACTTTTTTTATTTCCTACCCTATAACACCACACAATTCACAACCCACATCTAAATTTAAAAAATGTACTTACATAATTAACATAATTAATTACCAATTAGAAATTTTTATTGATTAAAAAACAAATTAAAACTCATAAAAATTAATAAACTTCCCACACTTTACCCCTATAACCCCCACAAACCACAGCTAAAACTAAACTGTAAAAAAATGTATTACACAATTAAAACTCATTTTCATTTAAAAAGCTAATAGTATTTAACGAGTAATTATAAAGTAAGTAAAATTAATTTACTCCCCACCCTTTACCCCTATAACAGTAAAACCCACACACAAAAAAATATAAACAATTACCCTAATTGGATATCAATTAATTAATTAATATTAATGATCAACTAATTATTAATTAAAAAACATAAATTATTTCCCACCCATTACCATTATAAACCCCACAACCCACACCTAAAATTAATTACACAATTTTCATATTTAGTTGTCAGTTAATTAAATAATATTAATTAAGAACTAATTATTAATTAATGGAACAGAAATTACTTCTCGCCCTTTACCCCTATAAACCCCACAACGCTCACCTAAAATGAATTACACAATTTCCATAATTAATTTACAATTAATTAATTAATATTTATTAACAACTAATTATTCATTAATTAAACATAAATTACTTTCCACCCTTTACCCCTATAAACCCCACAACCTGCACCTAAAAAATTATACAATTACCATAATTAATTAGCAATTAATTAATTAATATTGATTAACAACCAATTAATAATTAATAATAAATTACTTCCCGCAATTAACACTATAAAACCTCATTAAATAAATATTAATGCATAAAAATTAATCATTAATTTATTATAATTAAATTGCTTCCCACCCTATTCCCCTATAAACCCACAACCCGCTACAGAACAAAAAAACGCAAAATGTAATTGTAATAAAATTGATAACTACTAAAAATTTAACACATATATTAAAAAACATAAACAATTCTTATACAAAAAAATACATCACATACATTTAAAATATATACTAAAATACATAACACTAATTAAAAATCAATATTTTAAACAACTATATTTTTGCAAATGATATTAATGACCTATATTTTTAAAAACGATATTTCGTACCTTAAAATCGATATTCTTGACCACGATATTCTTGCTGTCGATATTTCTGACTCACGATATTTAGGACTCAATATTTCTGTAGGTCGACATTTCCAACTCGATATTATTCTGTCTGCACACCCTTTTTAAGTAGTCTAGACCAGTTCCGTGCAGAGTTTTTTGTGCAAGATATAGTTCCTTAAAGGTGATACGCTTTTCATTTGGATGCCAATGTAATTGCTTCAGGGCTAAGGAAGCAGATTCTGACCTAGGGATATTAAAAAGCATCCTTGCTGCTCTATTTTGCAGTGCCTGAAGTTTTTTCAGTGATCGTTTTTGATCCTTTCAGGAGTCCATTACAATAATCTAGTTGTGCTAAGACTAGCGCAGTAACCACAGTTTTTAACAGGTCAAAGGTGAGCAGATGTGCAATCTTCTTTATTATTTTTAAGATATAAAAAGAGGTTGAGACCAAAGTATTAACTTGTTCTATAAAAAGTAATTTATCGTCTACCGTCACACCCAGATTTTTTACCTTATTTTTTGGTTTAGGTAGATTCCCTAACTCTTGTGGCCACCAGATGGGAGACCAAAAAGACGCATCATTCCCAAAAAGGATGACCTCAGTCCTAGTTGAATTTAGTTTTAAACAATTCTTGCTCATCCAGTCGCTAACATCCCTTATGCAATTACAACATTTTTCAGCCGTATTTTGGATGTCATTGGTAACTGACACAATAATCTGGGTGTCATCTGCATAGGTTACCAGTGAAAACCCAAATGTCTTTATTAAACTAGCCAGGGGGGAAGACATAAACATTAAACAAGGTCGGGTTCAGAGACAAGCCCTGAGGGGCCCCACATGGCAGCGTGAAAGTGTTGTAATTTTAATCTTTCCACTTGGTACCTTCCTCCTCCCCTCCCTTCCATTGTTAAGTGGAACGTTCCCACTTAAGGGTTCTGAAGTATACCTTAGAATGTTGAGATATGCTTGTGAGGCACTTAGGCTGTGACAGGAGTGGAGCAGTGGAGACAGTGAATAAAGCTTAGCTGAACCCACCTGGAGTCTGTACTTCTTCCGTCTGATGACCATCTTTATAACACTGGTGATGAGCTGGCTTGCGTAAGGAGGCAACCTCCGTCTCCTCCCCTTCTCTTTACTCCACGAGTTACATGCTGTTAGAATCTTCATTAAAGGTACTGTGTTAATTCCTTCTTATCGCGCTGCCTCATTGTTTATACTGTGGCACGTTATCTGTGCCTCTGTCCTACTGGGCTGAATTCCAAGCTGCCGAGGACTTTGCTTCAATATTACGGTCATTGAGCCTCTGAGGAACTATACGTTTGCCTCGCCTCACAGTGCCAGTACTGAGGCTCCTGTCAGCTGTCTGTGTTTACGGAACCGTGAGGGGCGGTGCGCCTGCCGTGGTGAGCTTCTCTGTCTCCCCAGCCTTTTTTTTTCCTCCAACGGAACCTAACGGAGCCCTGCATCCGTGTCCGGAGGCATATCTCTGCCTCGCATCCCAAAAGCAAGCCAGAGGAGGAGCACCTTGTTGTCCGAGACAGACCGTGACCAGCTGTGTGGGGGGATCGGCTCTCTTCGCGTCTCTGCGGCCAGCCGTGTGGAGGAGAGTAAGGTAGTCTTCGTCGGACCGAGTAGCTGCGTGTGGGAGTGGCTTTCCTCTTCGAGGCCGTCAGCTGCTCGGAGTTGAGCCGCCCCTTTCCTCCGCCTTCCTCCCATCGTCACAGCGGATTGGGCGTTTTGGGACTGCTTCCCTTTCAACTGGACAGGGCTGGCAGGGAGGAGGGAGCCTCCCCTCATTCTCTCGTGTGCCAACTCTTCAATCAGTTTCACAGGGCAGCCCCTAGGAAGTGCTGCAAATGAATCCTAACCGCCACCTTGTGGTTTCCTCACAGAATAGCGCTGACAGGCACAGCTGTTGCTTGTCAATTATCGTCGGAATCCAGCCTCTCGTGGGTCTCTTCACAGATTTACGCAGACAGGCACAGCTGTTGCTTGTCACGGATCGTTCCACAGAATTCACGCTGATGTGTGCCTAGCACGTGGATTGTTGCAGTATGGTGAAAGCTTCAGTGCCCTTCTTCATTCATCGGTTCTGCGCTGCCTAGCACAGCTTGCACTGCTGATCTTCCTCGTTCCCTGGAGTAATCTCAGGTGACATTTTCCCTTTTCAGAGCCTCAAGTTGATAAACTCAGAGCTAAAGTACTCTATTCTCATTTTTCCTGCATCTTTACCTCTGTGCTTCTCGTGTAAATCTCCTTTTGTTGCATGGTTCCTACGCAAGCATTAGCAACTCTTGAAGGTAATTCCCCTGTTTCTTTCATTGCTGAAGAATATACAGTGGCTAACATCAAGAGGTTTGCAATTGTTGGGGACCCCGCGGTAGGGAAGGGGATCTTTCATTCACTAGTTCTTCTGGTCACTTTTAACATTGGAAATTGTTTGTGCCTGTAATGTAAGTGTGATTCTTGCTTTGTTTCATTAAGTAATTCACATTCTTCTGAATTGTTACCCAGTGTTATCTCCCTCTCTCTCCCCTCTTTTGCAAACATGGCAGGTATGTCCCAACCAGTTACATTTTTGAATGAGGTGGAAGAACCAAACATCCCCTGGAAGGAGTGGGCTAACATTTTTGAATCCTATTTAATAGCAATTGGGGGAGAAAAGTTCAGTCACATCAGGAAACAACACATTCTCCTACATAATTTGGGGGCACATGGTAGAAAAGTTTATAATTCTCTTCTTGACCCTGTGTTTGATGATGATGAGGAGGAGGAGGACGAGGCAGATGAATACAGAGTTGCATTCCTTAAATTGGAGAAGCAGTTTGGAGACAAAATTAATATTGTTTTAGAATGGCACAAATTCTTCTGCCGCACCCAAAGTAAGCAAGAGAGTATTTTAAACTATGTGGCTGCTCTGAGAGGATTGAGCAGCCTGTGTGACTTTGGAGATTTAAATGACTCACTCAACAGAGACCAAATTGTAAGGTGCACCAACAACATAAGAATCCAAGAGAAACTATTACAAAAACAACCAGACTTGCAAGAAGCGGTAGAAATTGCCAAATCGATTTAGCACACCTCTGTATGCCTGAAAGAAATCAGATCCACATCCTCCAATGAATCAGTCTCAGTAATAAAAGAGGTGAATACAGAAGAGGAGATATACAAAATAAGGAATCTTAGTGGTGCCAGACCCAAAAGAGAAAGTGAGCACAGCAAACTTAAATGCTACCGCTGTGGGAGTAGAAATCACCTCGCCAACTCTCCATTTTGTCAGGCCAAGTCTGCCACTTGCAGGAAGTGCAACAGAAGTGGACATTTTTCGAGAGTCTGCAGGGATTCCTTCCACAAAGAGAAACACAATGAAATTAGAGAACAGGAGGAGGTCACTCAATCGGTCTAGAAAATAAATTTACAAGTGGGAGACCTCACCACGATCCATGCTGTCAACTATCCAGTCTGTGACATCAGCCTAGATGGTAACCCCATCAAAGCAGATTTTAGCAAGATGAGAATTGCTAAGGAGGAAGGTCTTCAAACCCCGGACATTGCTCTCAGTAAGTATAATTACGACTCCATTCCACTCAAGGGAATGTTCAAATCCCTCATCACCTTTAAAAATCGCACTACCGTAGGCAAAGTCTATGTGGTCCATGAAGGGTCCAACCTATTGGGTGGCAATGCCAAAAGGAATTGGGGATTAAACTTGATCCCAACAACCCAGAGCAAGTCCTATTGATCAGTCAATCCATTACAGGGGGCCGGATCTGTGAGGAATTCCCGGAAATATTCACTGATAGACTAGGCCTACTCAAAGAGTTTCAGCACAAAATTAAACTGAGAAAAGACTCCAAACCAGTTGTGCACAAGCCCAGACCCATTCACCACCTCATGAATGAGCCGTTGAAGATGGAGCTGTGCAGGTTACAAAGTCAAGGGATTATTCAACCGGTTGAGAGATCTGACTGGTTGGCGCCCATTGTGATCGCCAAGAAAGACCAGGGTAAAGGGATCAGGTTGTGTGTGGACCTGCGTGACCTCAACCGTAACATCTGGATTGACAGACACCCTCTTCCTCAGATTCACGAAATGTTGAGCACCATGGGCGATGCTGTGTGCTTCTCAGTTCTTGACCTATCCAGCGCGTACCACCAAGTTGAACTGCATCCCGAATGCCGTTCGGACTAGCGTCTGCAGCCGCTGTGTTCCAAAAAATTATGCAAAGCATCCTGGCGGGAATCCCTAAAACTCTCTGCTTTCAGGATGATGTTTTAATCTATGTGGCCACGGAGGAAGAACATGACATGTACCTAAGACAGGTCCTATGTAAACTCAGGGATGTGAGACTCACTCTACGTAGAGAGAAATGCCAAATTGGGGTGAGTACGGTAGAATAACTGGGTCATTCTATTTCAAAGGACGGATTTAAGCCAAAAATTTGCCTGTTGAAGGCTGTTCAAGAGGCAGTCACTCCAAAAAACAAAGAGGAGCTGAGGTCCTGCTTAGGACTTGCAGAGTACATGACAAAATATGTGCGAAAATGTTCAGATCTTTTTCATTGCCAAAGAGAACTTCTTAAGAACCATACGCAATTCAATTGGACGGTGGAACATCAAAATGCCTTTGAGAACATCTTTCTGCCCCATAATTATGTAACTTCGAGCATAGCAGGAAAACGATTCTCACCACAGATGCCAGCAGCAAGGGCCTGGGGGCTCCCCTCTCACAAGTCATTGAGGGTAAGGAGCGAATTGTGGCCTTTGCATCTCATGCCCAAAACAAATCAGAAGCTAATTACTCTGTGGTAGAGAGAGAAGCCCTTGCATGCTTTTGGGCAGTCAAACATTTCAAATTTTACCTGTGAGGCGTCCAATTTGACATCAGGACAGACCATAAACCCCTCATTCACATGTTTTCCACTAAAGGATCTTACAACAGCACGCCAAGAATAGCTAGATGGGTGTTAGGTCTAGAGAGTTTTTTCTACAAACTGGAATATGTCTCAGGTAACCAAAACACAGCATTTCCTCTCCAGATCCCCCTTAGAGGATATGTAAGAATTCGAAACATGTGAAGACCCAATCTTGGCCATCAATCTCCCGGCCCTCACCGATGAAGAGTGGAATTCAGCTATTTCAGAGGATGGGGTGCTTGACAAAGTCAAAGCGTATGCTCTTTAGGGATGGCCTAATAGCAGGAGCGAGGTTGAGGAAGAGGTGAAAGCATTTTGGGAAGTGAGGCACTAAATAAATACCAGCAATAACCTGATACTCAGGAATGACAATATCATACCCCCTTCAAGGTTAAGGGACCTAGTTATAAATCATGCCCATGAAGGTCACTTGGGTAGAAGCCTCACCAAATTACGGGTGAGGGAGCACTTCTGGTTCCCGGGTATGGTCTTTCATTGAGGTATGAAAGACTGCTCAATATGTGCCAACAGCGACAAAGCTAAGGTTGTCCATCGTGCACCCATATCACCAGTACAGGTTCCCGACAAACCTTGGGAAAAAGTAGCCCTAGATACATTGGTTCTATCAATAGGGCAAGGATGACCAAACGCTATGCACTAGTCATGGTAGATTACAATTCTCACTGGGTGGTTACAAAAATGGTTCACCAAATCACCACTGAGCACATCATAAAGTCTTTTAAACACTCTTTGTACTGTGAAGTAATCCCAGCCACTATTGTAACAGATAATGGAGTGCAATTTACGTCTTCTGCCATGGTGGAGTTTCTGGCCCATCTCAATGTTTCCCACTTTAAGACTGCTTTATACTGCCGCAGGGCCAATGGGCTCGTGGAGAGAATCAACCGCATGGTTAAGGAATGCATCCAGTTAGCCTGCGCAAACCACATGGATGTAGAAAACGCTTTGCAGGAAATGTTGTGGGCTTACCATACTACTCCCAGCTCTTTACGGACCTTAAGGGAAGAAAACCCTGTACTAAAATGTTTCCGGGTTGGTTGGGTGGGGGGGACAGAGTTACTCATAGTCCCAACCTGGTCAGAGACAAAATTGCACTCCACCAAGCCAAGTATGAGAGCCAATATAATGTCAAACATGGCACCAAGAGTCAACTATGGAATGTAGGGGACTGGGTGTGTGTAAAGAGGCCAGTCGGCCGTGAAGGGTCTATGTCCAAAGTCTCTCAACCAATGTGCATTGCTGCAACTAAACTAAATGTAGCCATGATGGATAATGTTGGAGCATGGACAGACTGCTTCGCCATGACCCTTGTCAATTTCCCACCAGTGAGAGTTCTTCAAGCGGGAGCGAGTCAAGCCTCCATAGTAGAGAGATCACGACTCCCCGAGAAGCCAAAGTGCCGGTCTGGCATAAAGACTATGTCATGGACACCTGAATAGTTTCCTTTGGAAATGTTAGCCTTCTCTATGGCCATCTTCCCGCTTTTTCTCCTTTCCTCTCCTTGCCCTACCCCCTTCTTTCCAGTGCACCTTGTTTCTTCTCCTCCCTTTTGTTTCCCTAAGGGGAAAGATGTGTTGTAATTTTAATCTTCCCACTTGGTACCTTCTTCCTCCCCTCCCTTCCATTGTTAAGTGGAACGTTCCCACTTAAGGGTTCTGAAGTGCACCTTAGAATTTTGAGATAATCTTGTGAGGCACTTAGGATGTGACAGGCGTGGAGCAGTGGAGACAGTGAATAAAGCTTAGCTGAACCCACCTGGAGTCTGTACTTCTTCCGTCTGATGACCATCTTTGTAACAGAAAGGCATTGAAGTAAAACCTTTAAAGGTTACAGATTGAGATCTATCACTCAAAAATGAATGGATGAGAGTGAAAGCCATATCTTTAACCCCAATAGCCTGCAAACGATCCATCAAACAACTATGATTGATGGTATCAAAGGCCGTGACCAGATCCAATAAAATTAGAGCTGCCCAACCACCTGAGTCAAGAGAGAATCTAATCTCATCTGTAGCTACAATGAGCGCGGTTTCGGGACTGTACCCACACTTAAATCTGAACTGAGTTTTGTCAAGATGATGATTAGACTCGATGTATGCGGACAATTGGGTATTCATAACTTTCTCAGGCACTTTGGCTGGAAAGGGGAGCCTAGATATTGGCCGATAGTTAGAGGAGTCCTTAGGATCCAAATTAGCTTTTTTTAATAAAGGGAGAACCACAGCCCTTATCCACGGCTTTGGAAATGCACCTGTACTAAACATAGAATTAATAACATTTGTCAGGATTGTTGCAATGGTGTCAGGGGCAAGATGCATTATATGAGGTGGACAGGGATCTAATGGACACCCAGACTTTATAATAGCAATCATCTGACCAACCTGATTGGTTGACAGATGGGTAAAATTGTTAAAAGAAGACTGTCCATCTTCCAATGGCAATTTTTGTGTCTGATCACTAATATCAAATTTATCAAAGATTTCCCTGACTTTATTCTGAAAAACAGAAGCCAGGGACTCACAAAGTTCTTGACTTCCTGCCACTGTATGTGGTACTGGAGTAGTGGTAAGTTTAGTGACAGTCAGAAAAAGTTCCTTAATAGAGTTTCTTGAGGACTCAATTTGCTTACTGTAAAAAGAGGCTTTTTTCTTTCTCTATCAGTTTTTTGTAGTCTACAATGCACTTCCTATATTTCGTGTTGCCTCTTCATTATAGTCCTTCCTCCAGGCCCGTTCTTGGCGGCGGCATTTTTGTTTAGAGCATCTCAGGTTGTCATTAAACCAGGGAGCAGAAAATGTATTCGGTTTTATTTGACCTTTATTTTTGATAGGTGCTAAAATATCCATAGCTAACTGCATCCAGATTTCATATGCAGCTGATAATACTTCTGGATCATTTGAACTTTCCGGCTCTGTTCTAACTAAGATATCATTGAAAGCGAAGGCACTCATTTTGTGCCAGTGATGGGTCCTCTGCGACTTTCCATTAGAGTTTGTGGCAGAAATATTTTCTGCAATTCCTACCTCAAAACTTATGGCTTTGTGATCAGTCCATATCAGAGCTATATTACCAATTTTGTCCAGGTGAGCACTATTCGTAAAAATACCGTTCAAGGTGTGCCCTGCATTGTAAGTGGGCCCTATTATTTTTAAACCTGGGCGGAGTATGCGTAGTGGTGCTCCGCGTAGTTCCACGGAGTAAAAAAAAACTCTGTGGAACTACACGGAGCTCCGCTACGCCCCAGGCCCACAAAAGAGTTTAAAAATGTTTTTAAAAAACATGCGCAGTTCACACAAGAATTAATACGTACAGGGAAGCGAGGAGGACGACAGAAGAAGGGAGACACTGTGCTTGTCTTTGTCCATGCTCCACATGTTTCTAAAAAGCACATGCCACCCTTTGTTCTCTTGGCACTGGAATAACAGATGTTTATTGTTACCCAGCTCAATTGCATTCATTTTAATGACCTCCAAATGATGAATAGTTGATTGGACCAGCCGAGACACAAACTGTGATCAACAGGTCAAAAACAGTTTCCTGGAATGGATTCATTAGTCCACTGAGCTATCAGCCTTGCTGCTGATCCTCGCTCTACTTTTAGGTAAAGGGGAAGGACAACAGTGGAGGTTTCTGTGTGAGGGCGTAGGGGCTCGCACCCTTTACTTTCAGAGTGAAAAAGAAAGAAATGTGCAATGCTAAATCTGCATATTGTTTTAAAAAAAACCTTGTATTTGCACATACAAACAGATACTTGCCACTCACTGTTATGTTATGACCCTGATGGGTCATGGCGCACCGCTTTTCCTAAACTTGCAAGTTGCTCCCCTGGTGGGTGGGCCCAAAGTCTAGAGAGTATTTGCCAGGCTGACAACCTCTCAGCCCTGAGGTCTGAGAGGTCATCAGCTCGGCAAACACCTAGCATCAAGGTACAGTCTCCACTCCCTGATGACGTGGAGTTAAAGTTAGCCCCAGGTGTTTCAGACACAAGCCCTGTAGCTCTAAGCCTCCACCTCAATCAGGGAGTGGAGAGCATTGTCACCCCACCCTTTCCCAACTTGTCACAGGGTGGGGTGGGACTCCCCCTGTGACGAGTTGGGAAAGGGTAGGGTAAGACACACTGCGCAGACTCGACTTGAGGTGTCTGTGACTACTTCCCGTCTGTATTAATCCTGGATGCCATTGTAGCACCGGTGTGCGTGTGTCTGTTCTCTTTGAATGAACTGTTGGAAATATGTTTATGGGTAGTGGGCGAGTCTAAACCAGCTGATATTAGCTATAAATTGTACATGCCTAGGTTGGCTTCTGACAGGACTTCACTGTGCACAGAAGACTGTATGCCTATTTATCACATGTAAAGCGATCCCACTCAAAAACTCCTTAATATATGTCACGTATTCTACTTCAGCACAAAGTAAAACGATATCTTTGTCAATGCTGTTTTTGCACCCCTTGTAAATTTATTCAAAACCCGCATGAGAATGGAAATTGGTTATTCCCCTGCTCTGTGCTAATATTGCTACCCTGTTGTGTAGCACCTTGCCTCTCTGTGCTACGCTCCTACGCATGTTACATCAATAATGAAAAATAAATAAAGAAGTTACAGCAAATGATGTCTAGGCTTGTAAATTGTATTGTAGGGTCTCCTTTACACCCTGTGTCAGGGTGCACCCCATATTAGAAATCTGCATGCCTGCAGCTTCGCCCCGTTTCTTGTTTCTGGGGTAAATAGTAAATACCCAGATGAGGCCCTTCGTAGTATGAAGTTTACACCAAGATTGCACATATGTGTTCTGGCAAGAGAAAGCTGCAGAAAGTCAGTATATGTGCTTGTGGCACACATGTGATATGTGGCGTGAGGTATTTGTTGTGTGTGTCGGATGCATGATTATGTGGATATGCAGAGTGTTCTGAATGTGCTAGTACTATGCCACTTGTGATCTAAGCAGCTGGTTAAGAGAGGTATTGAATGGTACTATTGTACCACATAAAATGATTTGCTCAGAGCAAGCTGTGAAATGCTGAAATTGTTTTTAACACCATTCTAGTGTGTAGTGGAGTGGCGTGCATCGCTCTCAAAGCAGATATTTCATGAGACTGCAGCATGAATGGTTGGTAGTGCTTAATGCATGCAAATGTGCATGCAGTATTTCTTAGACTCTCTTTCAGATAAACACTGACACGCACATACACTTGTGTGCCTGTATCAGTACACCTATATGCTTATTGTATGTACACATGTGCATTAATGGATGTGTGTGCCATGTGTATATATGTGCATGCATGTATGCACAGCCAACACACTTATGTACACGTGTGTTTTTCATATCTATCTGTCTCTCTGTGTTCAGATGTTTAGGGTTTTTAGCATAAACTCACTTTTTTCTGTTTACATATGGGACTTTCTGTCTATGAGCATGTGTTATAATATACTGCTTATTTACTCAGTGCTTTACATCACCATTGTGTCACCACAGAGGGATGAGGGGAGTCATGACAAATACCAAGTGATGGAAAAGTGATAGATATGGAAATGAGGGACTAAGAGTAAGAAAGGCAAACATGCAGCAACTTCTTGGGCATCTGTCTATCAGGTAGGAAGTGGGGAGTAAGGGATGTATTGGGAAGAGAAAGCAATAGAGGGCAGGAGAGGGAAAGAGGTGCAAGATGGAGGTGGTAGCACACTTTTCAAGAGATACTAGTGCATGCCAGGAAGATCTACTGGGAGTCATGAAACTTCTCCCTCTTTACACTCCTGGGTATCTATGCAGTCAAACCTTTGATGCCGCCTCTCTCTACTAGATACATTTATCTGTTTCCAAAGCTGAGAAGGGAGTAGGAGCAAAGAGAAATTTGAGGATTCCTCATTTCAATAGGTGCTAAGTGAGAACTTTAGGAGGCGGTTCATCCCACAAGAAGCTGGAGGCTTGGCCATGCACCTCGCCGGTAGGTTGTCTAGCTGGTTGCTCTGATGTAGCGCCTGTGCTTTGAGCCTGGCCAGTGATGGAGCTCACATTTGGAAGAAGGAAGTCAGGATTGCCTACCAACCCAGGCCTATGAAAGCTATTGCTTTTTGTTTTTTTATTTTTAAAAATTGAGTGGAAAATGCATCTTTTTATTGCATTTTTGTTAAATTAGATTTGCACAGGCAATGGCGACTAACCCCCTGCCCCAAAAAATTCTGTACACCCTGACCCCCGCCGAACACGCCCAGCTCACCACTCACAAACCTCACCAGCCGACACTGAAGGACAATAAAGACAGGTATAGCTTTTGCTCCCATGCAAAGCAGTCTACAATCTTGGATCGTGAGATGAAGATGCCTGTGAATTTTAGGGTCTAAAACCATATCTCTCTTACGGTTTAATGAGGTCACGTTCATATAACAGTGGACCTTATTTAACTTAGGAACGGTTTACAAAGGGGTAATTTAGACGTTGAATTTCAACCAGTAGAAACACAGTATTTCTTTTCTGAGTTGTACTTTGCTGAATAAAGCCCACCGGGTTTGTAGCAGACCTCGATTGCTAAAACTTTCCTGATTCATGAAGCAAGAAGAGAAAATCATGCATATGTGTTAGCGTTGTTTTTGGACTAAACTTCCCTAAAATTGGGGAACCCTTACTGAATTCTCACATTGATGGTAAACATTGCAGGCTCCAGGCCTCATTACAGGTGGCTGTAAAATCTAATTAAGTATGGAAACCCAGTTTTCATGCTTGTAACCACTGCGCTAATTTTTAAGTTCATTAAAAATTTTGGCTTTGTTGGTTGATTTTACCACAACCATGATGAGGTAAAACTGCCTCACAAGCCAAAAAGTGGGAGTTAAACGTGCTTGTTAAAATGATTTGTAACTTTATTTTTGCCCATCATGCCTTAACTTTCACATCAAATCTCCAAGGCCCTGTATGATCTTTGTGCAAATATGGTGGAAATGGCTAAGAGGTTAATGCCCTGGTTACTTACCGGTAATCTTCATTACTTCGAGTCCTAGTCTTCCTCGCCAGAGTAATTCACACGTGAGCTTTAGGCTCCCACAGAAACTCCAAGTAAAAAGTTATCTTACTAGTCTTCCATCCCTCCAATATGGCCACCACCTCTATCAACCAAGGATAAAAGGAGGCACCACCCACCAAAGAGACCTGCAACCAAAGTCACAGATAGCATGAAGCCCCCAAACAAGAGCCGGGAGGGATGGGAAACTATACTGCGGCAAGGAAGACTAGGACTCGGAGTAATGAAGTTTACCGGAAAGTAACTGGGGTATTACCTCCTTGTACGTCTTCCTGGCCACAGTAATTCACACAGGAGCAGATACCAAAGCTGCATCGGCTTCATGGAGAACAGAAGACAGCCTATGCATAGAATAAATAGCAACATCATGTCTAATAACACAAAACAGGGGAACTGAAACAGCAACTCAAGAAGCAACAGAATCCAGTCCATGGAGGTGATGGCGTGGGGTGCGATGAGGTCGGTGATGGTAGTGGTGAACGAAGTGTGAGGCCTGGGGGTCTGTAGGCGAGGGTGCAGCGAAGCATTGATCTGGGGCTGGTCTGGATCTGGATCTGGATCTGGAAGTGAAGGTGTTCGGTGTTGGAGGGGGAGTCGCTTGTGCTGGAGGTGGAGAGCCAGAGGGAGCTCTTGTGTAGCGATGGCGAGTCCTCCTCCTGGGCGGTTGGGGCGGTCCTTCCTCTGGATCTTGTATCCATAAGGAATGGCGGTGGCGATGTCGGGGGCGAAGGAGGCGTTGGTCCAGGTTTCCGTAAAGAAGGCAACATCTGGTGAGAGGGTGGCAAGGAGGTCCCAGATCTCTACGGCACATCTGTGCAGGGAGCGCACATAGAGGAGGATGCACTTCAGGGCTTCACTGGTGCTGGTGTCCGACGTGGGTGCGGCAGTCGTGGGGGTGCGGAGGATGGTGAAAGATTGTCAGCAGTGTCGGCAGGAGAACTGGCCATGGGTGGTGTTCGGTGTAGACAGCTGGCAGTTGTTGTTCCTTCCAGGGTTGAGTGCGAGGAGGGCAGCAGAGTCGTAGCAGTGGGAGGTCAGAGAACCAGGGTCCCTGGCGCTGGTCGCGGTCGGGTCACGGACGGGTGCAGACAGGCTTGCCTTTGGCACGCACGCTTCATGGCTGCGCAGTGGCCGCCATTAAATAGGGAAAGGGGAGGAAAGCGCAGCTGGGAGGTGGGAGCGGGAACCTGCAGGGGGGAGGGGCCATGGGGGCAGCAGTGGCAGGAAGGGAACAGGAAGAGACTCACGCCGCCAAACAAATAAGACAGAAAACGGGCACAATAACAGAAATAGATAACAGAAAAGCCACAATAAGAGAAAAGAGACAATAACAGAGAAGACACAATAACAGAAAAGACACAGTAACAGAAAAGACAGAAAACAGGCACAGACACAAGACAGACAGCAGCGGACCAGCAGAAAAACAAGGCTCTCCCACTGGACCACCAGGGATGAGGCGCAGGCAGGAGCCTGTGGGTGGGGGAGGGCCTCGAACACCTACCTGCATAGGGCACTGCACAGGGCAGCGGCACAACAGCGGAGCTGCTGGGGTAGAGAGCAGGTCTCCACCTTCCAAGAATGTAACCACATCTGGCAGCTAGCAGCGATAGAAGAGCCAGCCACCCCCAAGGAATCAAAAGAAATGTCAGATAAGAGCCGCACCTGCTGCTCCATTAGAGGGAGGGTGGGTGTGAGGTCTTCAATCAGGTCCATCAACTCAGCCAATGACTGGAAATCCTTCAGTAAAGACTGAATAGCATGTGACGAATAGGCCGCAGCCCTAATAGCAAATTGGAAGCTGCAAAAGTCAGTTTCACAGCTGCATAGCTGCATCCACCTTTTTATCAACAGGGTCCGCCGGAGAAGCATCCTCCGAAATTATTGCACCCTATGAAGCCATCCCAGCCATCAAGGAATCTACTTTTACAAAGTCCTGCCAAGCATATCGTTTTGCCAAAAAATGGGGACACCCATGTGTTAGAAATGGGGGTCTCTAGTTGGCAGAGGTAGGTGCCTTTGTCCAAATAGGGACCCTTGCTTCTAGTCAGGGTAAGGGGGATACACACTTTAGATAACCCCTGCTCACCCCCTTGGTAGCTTGGCACAAGCAGATAGGCTTATCCCAAAGGCAATGTGTAAAGTTTTTGTACCAACACAGTGAAAACACCGCAAAAGGACACCACACCAGTTTAGAAAAATAAAGTATCTTTATCTAAACTAAACAAGACCAAAACGACAAAAATCCAACATACACAGTTAAAAATATGACTTTCAAAAGGTTTCAAGAACTTGTATCATAGAAAACTAAGGATGCGTGTCTTTTCACCAAAGTACCTGTAGATGCGTCAAAGTTCACAAGCCAAACAGCCGCAGCATCGGAAAACAAAGAGATGCAACACTCCTGAGACCTTGGGGAGGCGATGCGACAGTCCCGCTGCACGCAGAGGAAGGGTTGCATCAAATCCGGTCTGTACGGGGAGTGATGCGTCGATTCTTCGCGGCGGTTCCGGTCCGCGGGTGATGCGTCGCAAGAACTTGCCGCGCATGTTCGATGGGTGCAAATCCGGGATGCGTCGGCGATCGATGCGGCAGCGTCAAGCTGCGCTGCATCGGTCCTCTTCAGCTGCGATCCCTCGATGCGTCGATTCTTGCAGCAGCGACAGGCGCTACAGCAGTTTCCGCAGCAGCGAGGAGATGCGTGGAAATTCTTCTCGCTCCATGGAGATGCGTCGGTCCTCTTCAGCCGCGATCCCTCGATGCGTCGATTCTTTCAGCAGCAACAGGCGCTGCGGCAGTTTCCGCAGCAGCGCGGAGATGCGTGGAAATTCTTCTCGCTCCATGGAGATGCGTCAGGAAAACAGCCGCAAGAAGAGCAATGCGTTGATTTCTGTAGTTCTTTGAGTTTCTTCTTGCTTCTAGCTACAAAACAGCAGCAACAACCTCTAGAGGCCCAAAACTGCCACAGGCACCTCTTGGCAGGTCAGAACTCACAGCAGCAGAGTTCAGGGCAGCTGGGGGTGAAGTCTTTGTGTCTCTGAGACTTCAGAATAGGAGGCCAGCACACTTCAGGCCCTTGGAGATCTCCTTCAAGGAGGGGACACAGCACACAACAAAGTCCTTCTCCTTTCCTTTGCAGAAACAGCAACTGCAGGCCAACCCCAGACACACAGCAAGGGCAGTACTTCTCCTCAGTCTCTCCAGCTCTTCTCCTTGGCAAAGTTTCCTCTTGAATTCCAGGAATGATCTAAAGTCTGGGGTTTTGGGTCTGATACTTATACCCCAAAATATCTTTGTTCTCTTTGTGCAAGGGGCTCTGAGCCCAGTTCAAACCAGTTCTGGGGGGCACTCTCCAAGTACACAACAACATCCATTGTCAGTGTGAACCTTGGCTCCAGAAACACCACAGGGGGGCGGAGCCAGCATTGTGGAAGGTAGGCACAGCCCTATTCAGGTACAGGTGCTACTCCTCCCACCACTCCAAATGCAGATCAGGCCTATTCAGCCTAGTGCTGACTCATCCAGACTCCTGGAGCCACTGCACCTCCCCAGCCCCTGTCACCCCAAAGCCAGACAGTCAATCCACAAACAGGCAGAGGCACACAGGATGGTTGAACAAGAAAATAGCCACTTTCTGAAAGTGGTATTTTCAAACACACAATTTAAAAACCATCTTTACTAAAGATGTGTTATTAAATCCTGAGTTCAGGGATACCAAACTCCATTTTCCATCTTATCCCTATGGGTAGATATGCTTTTAAAATGTTACAAAGCATTCCCCATTCTGTCCTATGGGGCAAGATAGCCTTTCAATAGTGAAAAACGAAATTGGCAGTATTTCACTATCAGGACATGTTACACACTCCAGTACATGTCCTACCTTTCACATACACTGCACCCTGCCCAGAGGGGTACCTTGGGCCTACCATAGGGGTGCCCTATATGTAAGAAAAGGGAAGGTTAGGGCCTGGCAAGTGGGTGCACTTGCCAACTCGACATGGCAGTTAACAAACTGCGCACAGGCACAGCGGTGGCAGGCCAGAGACATTTTTTCAGGGCTACTCATGTGGGTGGCACAATCAGTGCTGCAGGCCCACTAGTAGCATTTGATTTACCAGCCCTGGCACACTCAGTGCACTTTGCTAGGGACCTACAGGTAAAACAAATATGTCATTCATGGATAACCAATCACCATAACAATTTACACAGAGAGCATATGCACTTTAGCACTGATCAGCAGTGGTAAAGTGCCCAGAGTCCTATAGCCAACAAACACAGGTCATGAAAAAATAGGAGGAAGAAGCAAAACGTTTGGGGATAACCCTCAAAAAGGGACATTTCCAACACCATGCTAATCAACAACCTTCCATTCAGACTCCAAAACACTCAGAGCCAAAGAATGAATAGGCAAGGACTCAGGTTCTTTCTTCTGACACTGGGAAAAAAATCTGTGTGTTCCTCAGACACCTCCGCCTCAGGAAACAACAATTCAGGCACCTGCACATAACGACCTTTAAGTTCCACGTCCTCCTTCCCATAAGACTCATGCGAGGGACCAGGATCCACCCTCGACCTCTTAGTAGGAGGAACAGGCTCCCTATCCTGGAATGCAGCAGACACTGCCGCCTGTATCATCTGCTGAATACCAGCCAAAGAGGGAAGAGGCTCAGATCCCCCAAGGGACTTCTCAAGTGCCTTGCCACCTGACTCCATCATGTAGCACAGCACCAGCACTGCCCAACACACCTGTATATAAAAAAAGGAACCGGCAAACCCATAACGCTGAAAACGCCCAGGTTGCCATGTAAACATGCCCACAATGCCGAGTGGCAGGCGCCGGCACGTCCAGCAAGCTTGCATGCCACCCAGAATGCTTTAAACAATCTCTCGGGCCGCCCTTACAACCACTACGCCGACACTCCCAAGCGAGTGAGACGAACAGATCGAGAGATTAGGAAGAACCCAGATCGCCCCGAAGGACATGAGCAGGACACTAGGTAAGGCCGCAAAAGACCAACTGACCGTTCCCCACCACGGCAGGTTCACAAATATCATGTACGAGGCCGCAACCGTGCTCCCCGTGAGTCCGCTGTAGCAGGACCACCGATTACAGGGAGCACGATCTGCAAATAAACAGAAACAAGAGGCCGCCCCGGCATGCCCAGCACACTCGATCCCTGGGAAACTAGAGTTTGCTAAAGCAGGACCACAATCCTCACTTACCGTACAAACCAGAAAACAGCACTCGGAGTAGTGCAAAAACTAAAAGACAGGTCTCTTTGGTGGGTGGTGCCTCCTTTCATCCCATTGGATGATAGAGGTGGTGGCCATATTGGAGGGATGGAAGACTAGTAAGCTAACTTTTTACTTGGAGTTTCTGTAGGAGCCTAAAGCTCATGTGTGAATGTGACGAGGAAGACGGACGAGGAGGTAATGCCTGGGTATATGAGTACTGTACATTTTTTTTCACTTCACACCAATGCCTCTGTGATCAAAAGTATGAGTAGATTCGGAGGTAAAGTCAAGCGCATTAGTCATTTCACCCTGGATTTTGACTTGTGATTTAGAGTTCTGCAGTAAATCATTCCCTGTAACTTCCAGTGTTATAAAGTGTAGTATCCAGCTCCTGATCATATTTCTACTAACCACAGTTGAAAACCCAGGACCCCAGATGTGGCTTGTAAACACTAGTAAACTTCAATTGTCTCTGTTAGATATTTTTATCATTTGAGCAGCACATGCTGCTTCGAGTTTAACAGCATATCATTATTTGAGGCAAAGTGTGGTTCACTAACTCTGAGTGCCAGTTGTTATTCTAAACATTTTTCATCATAAGTCACGCTGAGAAGGAACATCTGAAACCTGAGCTTCTATAGTTTTTTCCTTTCTTTTGGAAATATCAAGACATATACAGCCTAAGAAATAAACTAATGCTTGTTAAATATGGTGGGCATTACACAAATCTCTCTCTGTGATTAGGTAAATTATTTTTCAAATTAAATGTCTCTAGGTCAAAACAAAGAGCTCATAAAGAGAGTAATTGGATATGTTCAGCTTCACAATCCGAAGCACATGCGTGCCGGCAGCAGTTAGGCCGGAACGGACATCGGCTGACGTGGCGTCAGTACTTCAGCAAGCATTCTATTTACATCAGAAGATGAGATTTTAATATAAATGCGAGATGCAAAATTCGAAATGTATGGACAAGGATTTTAGCACCAAAGCTAATGGCAACAGCCTTTATAAGAAAACATTTTCATTTTGCAAAAATGGAAAATGAATTCCTTTAAAAAAAAATCTTTTACACCGTGCATGAAAGTTATGTTTAATTGTAATTCTTTCTAGCACCCCTTTATTACTTTGACTTAGGTCCAGGTTTCAAATCCATTGCTGTAACTTTTTCGCCCTATTTCTAAAACGCGCAGATTTAACTACAGCTCATCCATATTCATGCCCTTTCAGCCTGAAAATCTAATTCCGTTTTCAATGTTACGCGTGCTTAATGAGAATTAATTAAAGCCGGACCGCCGGAATGACCCGGAACCTTTCGCTTCCTTGCAACTGTCAGTTTGACTTTGTGTCGCACAGTGATGAACAACAGAGCGAGTGGAAGCTGACACTGGCTCAACTTTCCCCGGTGCTAGGTAAAATGGGATGTGAGCAGCCTGCAACTCGCTGCTGATATAACCTGGTTACACGCCATTACACACAATCTGTGTCCTCAGTTTGCTGTAACTCCAGTTTCAGTTCTGTAATAATACAAACTTTGACTGTAATCTCCTTTCTTCCCCTCGCGGCATGCCTTCTAACTGGCTGCACAATGCAACTCCATTTCAGAAAGGCGCACCTAACACAGGTCTTTAATGGAGTGTAAAATCTCACATTTTCCATACTTTGTGGCTTGTCCTCTCAGTGCTCGTTCTGTAAAGTATTTCAATTAAAGCTTCTTTCCCACAAAGTTAATTTTTAGAGATAATATGTTTCTGATAGAGCGCCATGTTCTCGGAAAATTGTAGGGGTGCATCATAATCATCTTTAGTTCGCACCCGCATATATCCCGACATATATAAATGAGTGGCTAGTAAAATGTAATCTGAATTGTATTATTAGAGTGAATAAGAGAGTATTTGTGTTATTATATTCATGCAATTATAGTGTAGTATTGAAATGTGTTTAAAATGATGCATAGATGATTTAGTTTACGTGCAGTTGAGATGCAGTAGTTAACGTGTATGATATTAAATTGCATGTGTAGTTTATGTTTTGCATATAAAATGTATGAGCTTATGCTTAAAGAAGTAATTAAGAATTGTGTGTTTAAATCGTGTAAAGGCCTGACTGCATATACGAAAAGGAAAGGCCCATTCGTTCTTATGTTAGCATATTTAGTAGGCAGAGAAGGTGTTCTCTTGGAAAGGCTCTCTGGGCACAGTTGGTAGATTCGTGCAAAGGGAAAATTCTGTGAAACGTATCTTCTGTTGCAGGTGCAAGGACATATGCCTCGTTAGTGAAAGACTGGCTCTTTGTTTCAAGAGTTAGGGTGGTGGGAGGCATTGAGATTGGAGTAAACTGGAATGTAGGGATGATACTTTCAGCGGAGAAGGTGCCTGGGACTCAAGGTCATCGTAACCGTCCTGGATGAAGTAAGAGTTTCGATGGAAAAGTACGAGAAGGAAGACCTGGCCGAAGAGGCGTGCCAAGGGCGTGTTCAATTGTATGTGCATTTTGTATTAGGGACAGTGCCCCAAGGGAGGGGAGAAGAGAAGAGGTAGAGGAGGCCAGAGGTGAAACAGGGAGAAAGATTCTAGGAAGGAGCATCTTAGAACGAGCTCAAAATGCTAAGTGAGTGCACTTCTTAGGAAGGCTTCACAGCTGACACCTTTTCTTTACTCTTGCCTGGGAAATTTGTTAAGTAGGGATGTCACCTTAGCGATAGAGTAGGGACAGCTAATGGTTTTATGTTTATTTAGGTAAATGAAGAATAACATAGAGATTGGAGCAATTATCGCTTGTCTAATACTTCTGGAGCTTACGATTCTTCTTATCCTGAGTCGGATGAGACTTTTGCGTAGGATACTATTTGTATTAGTGCCCATCTATTTCTTTAACCTCGTGTTGAGGTGCTTGCACGTACAGTTATTTTTGGCTATAATAAACCCACAAAATTGAATTCGGAGTCAGTGGTCTTTTAAGGTAAATTGGATTCTAAATTGTCGCATAACCGAAAAAGATTCTTCCCTTCACACTATTCAGCAGGTAAAAAGATCTTGGCGACCTGAAGATTCTTAGAGGTGGTAAGATAAGAATCAGCGTTATCAGTTGGTAGCAGAGTAGGATGGTTTCCTCTGATAGTAAGGGGAGATCTAGATTAGGATAAGAGATTAGTTGCCCCATAGAGCCCGAGTGATGGTGATCCAGTGGATCGTAAGAGGAGGACGACGGCGGTTGATGAGAACTGACGGAGAGTGACGGTGCGGCGGAAGTAGCAGTTCAAAGTAGAGTGAGTATGAACAGGGTGATGCTTGATAGATTGCGGTGTTTAATTGTTGTGTGATGTCTTGCGGAGTTGGAATGAGAGTCGTGTGATTGAGGATCAGACCGTGAGCGCGCGTGGGGCCGAGAGATATTGTGGTGTAGAAGACACCCAGAGCTGAGATCGTTGACCAGAGGTTGTTGGGGTCATGAGACGTCGTTGAGAAACCCACTGAAGATAGGGAATATATGTGTGAGTGCGTGAATAACCGAAACTGGTCGTAGGTTGTTGTGTGCAGAACATTGAGTGCTTGGATCCTATCGATTGTGTCAGAGGTGATTGTCCGGTCGTTCGCGGACAGACAGTCGCCAGATTGAGGTCAACAATTTCGAGAGGCTGGTCGGTCATCGGTGGACCGACAGTCAGAGAGGTAATTGTTCGGTAGGACGGACAGTTACTTCAGAGTGTGATTGGAATACGTGCGAGCGAGAACGGGTGAATTGAGAAGGAGGGGAACTGCTGCGAGCGGAGGAAGAGTGAAGTCAGGCAGTGCCGCGCTGCGATAGGTCGGTTGGTGTGAGTCGCGCTGGCATTGGTGGATTGAAGTCAGGAAGTAAAACGAAATATTGGGTGCGAACAGAAATCTGCTTTACCATGAAATGTTTTAAAGTTTTATGAGAACTCTGTAGAGGTGATAGACATGTGGTTACTTGGGGAGGAGAGGAAGCCCCTCCCGAGGATACACCAGCACATTACATGGCTAAGAATGTAGGATTACATACTATAATTTGGCTTGAGAATTGGCATAAAATGACAGAAGGAGAAGAAGAATTGACCTTTCCACGCTATGGTACTTTCAGGTTGGAAGTGTTATATCAGTTGAAATCTGTGATGTCTTCCTTGCGACCATTACCTAGGCCTACACAGTTTGAGGCGTTACATGCATGGATTAGAGCAGCGTACGACAGGAAGAGAGACAAAAGCCAAGAAAGGGTGAAGAAGTCGATCAGGGCATTTCAAGATGCGAGATGGGATGCACTGGAGAAAAGGTGGAGAGTGGAGACAATCGAGGGGGACAGATTATATCCGTTGTTAGAGGGAACAGGAGGTACGCAGGGGAAAAGCACAGAGGAAGATGACAGTGATACGGATGACAGCTTGTTAGACAGGCTGCTGGCAGAGAGACCACCTCCAGTAAATCCAGAATATAGCGCAGGAAATTCGATTGTGGCAGGAGGGATGGACGAGTCATACAAACAGACAAACATGAGGGTAATAGGAAAAATCTCCACAGGAACGGAGGGAGCGGGAACCCAGTCTCCCATGGGGAATATGCAGTTGCCAGACTCCCTGACTGTGCCTGTTACCATTGGTCCTATAGTATCGGTGTATGACCCAGATCGAGTAAGCGAAGGAAGTCTAAGGCAGACTACAGGGAGAGAGGAGATCAGCGCTAGAGGGAATGGCGTAGAGGTACAATTGGTCCGTTCCCCGAAGCCCATAGAAACGGGCATGCCACTGCCAGCCACCGCAGACACCTCTTATGAACAGGTGGATGAGAGACCGGCAAGGCCAGGGTCTTTATTCGAGTCTAAGTCAGCTTTGAGGATGTGGACACCATCAGTAAGGAATCAAAGTGATAGAATGCCAGGGGATAGGGAACGAGAAATCTTAGAAATTAGACCAGGTTCCAGGAATACGATAGAAGAGAACAAGTCACGAGAACAAGGAAGTGACTATGACGAGCGGAATGGTGCGGTTTGTCGAGAAATGCTGAGGAGTGCAGTGAAGGCGAGGTTGTTGGATGGAGTAAGACTAAAGGCTGAGGTAGATGAAATGATTAGTGGGAACCTGCCTTTGGAGAGAATAGAGATTTATGAGCCAGATGAGCTGCTTTTCGTGGCAAAAGATGTGACTCGTAAAGCAAGGACCGCACATGAGAAATTGACAGCATTGGCTAAGAGATATGAGGTGGATTTGAATAAAACAAAAACGTTGCAAGGATCTCTTAGGTTGCAATATAGTGATCAGGAATTGGAGGAGAAAAGGATCACAGGATTAAGGACGCATACTAAAGATCTAATTGTAGGGATGCGTATATGGAAATTGTTGGATAAATGGGAGGAAAGGTGGTCAAAGAAGAAGATTGCCAAAAAGACTGTAGGAGAAATGCCGTCTCCGGGGGGAGGGGTGACGGGTGTAGGGAACTATCCTTTGCGGGAGGTACAAAATGGAGGGTACGTGCATGTGCCATGGAGTAGAGGTGACCTAGCTGCATTTACAAATGATTTTCCTCGGTTGAGGGAAAAACCCGTAGAGTGGTACAAACAGGTTGAGCGTTTCGTCAAAATTTCAAAGGTATTATGGACTGATTTGAACACTTTGTTTGATATAGTTGTACCAGGAGATCTGTGGACAGCTTGTAAAATTGCAGTTGAGTGGCCGACCTTTGAACCTGAAAGGGATGCCGTTCCAAATGGTCTATCACCCATTGTTATGAAAAAATTCGAGCAAGTGATTACATGGTTGAAGCTGAAGATCTCACCCCAAGACATCGATTGGGTTAAGATAGATCGAACTGTGCAGGAACCGAAGGAGACAGTGCATGAGTATTATGAAAGACTCTTGCAAGCTTTTAAACAGTACAGCGGATTAGATGCCTTAGACCCCAAGGATATGGGACAGTTTGTCTCAAAGTTTGTCTTGGGATTGAGACCAGAGGTTAGCCTCATGATACAGCACCATTTGATCTGTTGGCAGAACAAGCCGGTAGATGAAATCCAGTAAATCCAGAATATAGCGCAGGAAATTCGATTGTGGCAGGAGGGATGGACGAGTCATACAGACAAACATGAGGGTAATAGGAAAAATCTCCACAGGAACGGAGGGAGCGGGAACCCAGTCTCCCATGGGGAATATGCAGTTGCCAGACTCCCTGACTGTGCCTGTTACCATTGGTCCTATAGTATCGGTGTATGACCCAGATCGAGTAAGCGAAGGAAGTCTAAGGCAGACTACAGGGAGAGAGGAGATCAGCGCTAGAGGGAATGGCGTAGAGGTACAATTGGTCCGTTCCCCGAAGCCCATAGAAACGGGCACGCCACTGCCAGCCACCGCAGACACCTCTTATGAACAGGTGGATGAGAGACCGGCAAGGCCAGGGTCTTTATTCGAGTCTAAGTCAGCTTTGAGGATGTGGACACCATCAGTAAGGAATCAAAGTGATAGAATGCCAGGGGATAGGGAACGAGAAATCTTAGAAATTAGACCAGGTTCCAGGAATACGATAGAAGAGAACAAGTCACGAGAACAAGGAAGTGACTATGACGAGCGGAATGGTGCGGTTTGTCGAGAAATGCTGAGGAGTGCAGTGAAGGCGAGGTTGTTGGATGGAGTAAGACTAAAGGCGGAGGTAGATGAAATGATTAGTGGGAACCTGCCTTTGGAGAGAATAGAGATTTATGAGCCAGATGAGCTGCTTTTCGTGACAAAAGATGTGACTCATAAAGCAAGGACCGCACATGAGAAATTGACAGCATTGGCTAAGAGATATGAGGTGGATTTGAATAAAACAAAAACGTTGCAAGGATCTCTTAGGTTGCAATATAGTGATCAGGAATTGGAGGAGAAAAGGATCACAGGATTAAGGACGCATACTAAACATCTAATTGTAGGGATGCGTATATGGAAATTGTTGGATAAATGGGAGGAAAGGTGGTCAAAGAAGAAGATTGCCAAAAAGACTGTAGGAGAAACGCCGCCTCCGGGGGGAGGGGTGACGGGTGTAGGGAACTATCCTTTGCGGGAGGTACAAAATGGAGGGTACGTGCATGTGCCATGGAGTAGAGGTGACCTGGCTGCATTTACAAATGATTTTCCTCGGTTGAGGGAAAAACCCGTAGAGTGGTACAAACAGGTTGAGCGTTTCGTCAAAATTTCAAAGGTATTATGGACTGATTTGAACACTTTGTTTGATATAGTTGTACCAGGAGATCTGTGGACAGCTTGTAAAATTGCAGTTGAGTGGCCGACCTTTGAACCTGAAAGGGATGCCGTTCCAAATGGTCTATCACCCATTGTTATGAAAAAATTCGAGCAAGTGATTACATGGTTGAAGCTGAAGATCTCACCCCAAGACATCGATTGGGTTAAGATAGATCGAACTGTGCAGGAACTGAAGGAGACAGTGCATGAGTATTATGAAAGACTCTTGCAAGCTTTTAAACAGTACAGCGGATTAGATGCCTTAGACCCCAAGGATATGGGACAGTTTGTCTCAAAGTTTGTCTTGGGATTGAGACCAGAGGTTATCCTCATGATACAGCACCATTTGATCTGTTGACAGAACAAGCCGGTAGATGAAATCTTGCGGTATGCGAGGTACTGTAGTGATGAGGTAGACTCGAAGCACCGGAAGTTAAAGGACAAACTGATGATCGTTCAGATGCAGACAGCTCAGGTACAGCCTAGCGGAGGGACGCTGGGAAGAAGACAGGGAAACTACCAAGGGAACCAAAATGGGCAAGGTCAAGGAAAAGGGAAACCTATAGATCCCAAGACGGGGGTGGATGTGGCGACACTGAAGAAGACCACTGCGTGTCATCTTTGTCATCAGATTGGACATTGGAAGCGCGAGTGTCCCTTGAACCCAGCCAACCAGGTGCAGCAGGAGGTAGAGGTGGTTCAGGCACCTGTGCCGGAGGTAGCTAATACTGTGATGAGGCCCAGATCGATGAAAGGGGGGACGTATAACCCACAAGTACAGGTCCCCCAGCCACCAAGAATTTCGCAAGGAATGCGGACCTACCAGCAGATGCCCCTTTTCGAAGGGTATGATGAGTACAGCCCAGACCCGTTAGCCTGACGGTGCCTGAGGGGGGAGGAAGATTGCACACTTGGAGCAGTCTTGGAGGTAGACCAGAGAGGACCTTTTGTGGAGGCAGACATTGATGGTCATCCTACCACTCTTTTGGTTGACGCTGGTGCTACCCGGTCCACTGTAAGATCAGCACTTGTCCCCAACCTACCCCTCTCGGGACAATCGATCCAAGTTGTTGGAGTGGCGAACAAAAGAATAACTAGTCCACTGACTGAACCGATCCCAGTGAGGATAGGCTCCTTCCAAACTAGACATCAGTTTGTGGTGTGTGATACGAGCCCGGTTTGTCTTTTGGGAAGAGATCTATTGTGTAAATTGAACTGCACTATCTATTGCACACCTCGGGGAGTGGAGGTTCAGACGAAAGATGACGACGCCACATTTAAAGTTGCTAATCAGCACTTGTGTATAGAAATGTATCCAGTGGTGACAGTGGAAGAACTTCCACTGGACCTGAGAGATTCTGTGTCACAAGAAGTGTGGGATTTCACAGGAGAAGAGATCGGACTAATCAAGGGGGTTGAACCTGTACAGATCCAGGTGAAGCAGAATGTTGAATTCCCTAGGATGCCCCAGTACAATCTGTCGCCTGAAACGATCGCAGGGATTAAACCTGTAATCGAGTCTATGATCAAGCAAGGCATTCTAAAGGAGATACGAGGTAGCCCATGTAATTCACCCATCATGGGACTACAGAAACCGAGCGGGAAGTTCAGGATCGTGTAAGACCTGCGAAAGGTCAACACGATAGTGATCCCATGTTGTCCAGTGGTACCGAATCCATCAGTGATACTGTTTCAGATCCCATGCGAATCCGAGTGGTTTACTGTCATTGATTTGTGTCAAGCATTCTTCTCGATACCGCTCCACGAGGAAAACCAATTTCTTTTTGCTTTCCGGCTGGAAAATCGTGTGTTAACATGGTGTCGTATCCCGCAAGGGTATACAGAAAGTCCATCGATCTTTAATCAGATCTTGAAGAAGAATCTTGAGAGTCTCGTATTGCCGCAGAACTCAGTTCTCGTGCAGTACATAGACGATCTGCTTATCGCTTCAGAAACTGAAGATGCTTGCAGGATAGACACGGTAGCCCTATTGAACCATTTGGCAGAGAACGGACACAAGGTGTCTCCAAACAAGTTGCAGTACTGTCTGAACGAAGTACAGTACTTGGGTCACAGATTAGAAAAAGGCAAGAGGAAGGTGTCACCAGATCGAATTGAGGCAATAATGAACATGGCAGTGCCCACCACTCAGAGAGAAGTCAGGATGTTTTTGGGAATGGTCGGCTATTGTCGTCAGTGGATTCCCAATTTTTCCTTGAGAGCAAAGCCTTTACAGAGGCTCACGCACAAGGATGTGAGTGATCCGGTACCATGGGATGAGGAGTGCTTGGTGTCATTCCTAAGACTGAGAGAAGATTTGTGCAGTGCTCCGGCTCTGGGAATGCCTGACTACAACAAGTCTTTTTCACTGTTCTGTTGTGAGAGGGAGGGTTGTGCATTAGCAGTCTTAGCTCAGAACCATGGAGGTGTCCGTAGACCAGTTGCCTATTTTTCAGCTACTCTAGATCCAGTAGCTTCTGTGTTGCCCGGCTGTCTAAGATCCGTTGCTGCAACAGGTGTCAGCATTGAAAGATGTGAAAGCATTGTAATGGGTCATCCTTTGACGGTTTATGTGCCACACTCTGTGAAATTGTTAATGACCAGAACTAAGACTCAGCACCTGACAAATAACAGGTTAACAAGGTATGAGCAAGTCATACTTGCCGCAGAGAATGTGACTCTGAAAAGGTGCTCCGTCTTAAATCCTGCGACATTAATGCCCATACCGAGTACAGATGATGAAGATTGTGCGGATCATGATTGTCTTGACGTGACTGAACTATGCACCAAACCGAGACCTGACATTGTCGATGAACCACTGACTGACCCAGATGAAATTTTCTTTGTCGATGGTTCTTGTCTAAGAGACAGTGTCGGCCAACTAAGAGCACCGATTGCTGTATGTACCATTTCTGGGGTGGTTGAGGCTGCTTGCCTAGAAGGAGTACATTCCGCGCACATAGCTGAGATCATTGCTTTGACTCGTGCCTGTTTGGCCGCTGATCAAATTCGAATCACGATTTACACGGACAGCCGGTATGGGTTCGGTGTGGTTCATGACTTCGGACAGTTATGGCAACAGAGGGGATTTTTGACATCATCTGGCTCACCCATTAGGAATGGAGAACATGTAAGACAGCTGCTAGATGCATTGCAATATCCGAAGGAAATCGCAGTTGTCAAGTGCACTGCACATGGAAAGGGGGAGGATTTTGTGTCTCTGGGTAATAACTACGCGGACGAAGTTGCCCGCTTCTGTGCCGAACAAGGATGTATATTTACAGAGGGATACACAGGGGAGAGCCAAGAAAGAACCGAGCTCAACATGATGTTGGCCATGGCAGACACTTGGGAGGAACTCAAGCGACTGCAGGATGAGGTGACAGATCAAGAACGGAATGGATGGGTCAAAGCAGGATGTGAAAGAGGGGATGTAGATGTTTGGGTTTCCAGTGATGGGAGAGCTGTATTGCCAGAGAATATGCTGAGCCCCATGGCGAGATTGATACATGGACCGGTACATCTTGGTAGAGATGCAATGATGCGTGTGTTTAGACAAACGTGGTATAACCCATGATTTCGTGCGATTGCTGAAGCAGTTTGTCAGAGGTGTGTTACGTGTCAACAGATGAATGCGGGAAAGAAAACTGTAGTCACCTTGAGTCACATTGGAAGGTCAGGAGGACCCTTCAATAGGATGCAGCTAGACTTTGTAGAAATGCCCAAGTGCAATGGGTTGAGGTACATTTTGGTGGTGGTGTGTGTATTCTCACGGTGGGTGGAGGCATACCCAACACGCAGGTGTGATACCCTCACAGTGGCTAAGTTGTTGTTGAGGGAACTCATCCCGAGGTTTGGTTTTCCGACCTCTTTGGAATCAGATAGAGGAACACACTTCCACAGTGAAATCATGAAGCTGCTTTGTGCGGCATTGAATGTTGATCAAAGATTGCATTGCAGTTATCGACCAGAGGCTTCTGGGATAGTGGAACAGGTTAATGGAACCTTGAAGGCAAGAATGGCAAAAATGTGTTCGTCAACGTCTCTGAAGTGGCCTGATGCGTTGCCACTTGTACTAATGAGCATCCGCAGTGTCCCCGACAGGAGAACTGGGTTGTCCCAACATGAGATCTTGATGGGAAGGGCAATGCGGTTGCCAGCAGTACCAACTACCGCTCTGATAAACATCACTGATGAATTGTTTCTCGATTACTGTAAAGGACTATCTGATGTGGTCCGTTCTGTGTCCCAGCAGGTGCAAGCTGCAGCTGTTCCGGCCTCGAGTGATCTGTGCCACGACCTGTGTCCAGGCGATTGGGTGCTTGTTCGAAAGCACGTGAGGAAGAGCTGTCTGGATGTTCGGTGGCGAGGCCCGTACCAGGTGATACTGGTAACGAACACAGCAGTGAAGTGTGGAGGACTGCCAAACTGGGTGCATGCTTCCCATACCCGCAGAGTTTCAGCACCCTCGGAAGAAACAGCTCCTCTCGTGAATGAAAATCCAGCTGATGTGGCAGGGCCACATGAGAGGACAAGACAAGCTGTGAGTGCCGCTGACGCAGCTGGTTGTGCACTAGAGCAGGCTGAAGGGGGTTCCGACAACCAGAACCTCGACTCTGACTCGAATGACAGAGGTGGTGCAGTGGGTGGAGTGGAGTCAAATTCAGCAGAAGGAAGTGGTGCACAGGGTATAGAAGGGGAAGGCGGAAGAACAATCAGAATTGAGGAGGCTTGGCCCGAAAGACAAAGGCGACTGAATCTGAGGCTGGCACCCGAAAGAGATCTTGCTCCAGTGTCTGAAACGTCTGAATCAGAAGCAAGTAACGGAGAGCAGACTCAAGAGGGTCGGAGGAGGTCGAAAAGAACGAGAGTACCTTGCCAGAGATATTCTACTCCTGAGTGGACGTACGCAGTGACTGATGGAGTGGGTAGTGAGCTCGGGGAGGCTGAGGTCTGTGCAGGTGGTCAGCAAGAGTCCGAGCGTGGTGCTGAAAGTGGTGCTGTTAATACCAGGGCTCGAAGTCGAAGGATTACTGACCCTCACGGTTCCGAATCCCCCGCTCCTGAGTAAAGTCCGAGAATTGGTTTTGCATCGACTCGAATTTCCGTCCTTTGGATTTGAGCCGTCTTCACATGAAATGATAATCCTTCGCCTTGAACTTTTGTATCATGTTCTAGAAGCACTTTCAGATGATCTTATCGTGGATGAAATATAACCTGTTGTAAATAAAAAGTCTAAAGAAGAAGATAACCTAGATCCGAGTGGAAGAAGAATAAACTTAGGGACTTTCCACCGAAGAGGAACGAGAGCTTAGGGAAGTCTTTTTCTGGACTATGTAAATAAGACACTGTTGTTGAAAAGGGGATTTCCAGAGGTTTCGAAGTGTTTCTCAAACTGGTTAAGCAAGTCACGTGCGGAGAAGACAGAGACATTTTGAGTGTTCATTGCTGAAACCGAGAACTTTTGAGAACTTTCGGAATCATGGAGGCTGGGGATCCACATCGTAGATCCAAGTTGATTGTAGGCACACTTATAGGGGGTGTGATAGTTTCTATAATCATAGTAGTTGTAGTTTCATATATAGTTCCACACGAGCTAGCAGTGGAGGGGGTGCCAGGAACTCCTACACCTACTACACCTAGGAAAAAGGAGGGAAACATAGGAGCTGACAAAGCTTTTCTAATAGAAGAAAGTCGTAGGTTGCATGCAGATTTGTCTAGAAGTGATTTTAAGCTTAATGCATACGCCAAGCTGCTATATGAGTATGTAGATGCGATGGATGCGAAAGATTGCTATGTGTGTATGCAGTTGCCTACTTCAGTGGATGAGGGTATGAGATATCATCACCTTCCACTGACGTATGGGATCTCATGTAGTCTGTTGCTCAGTTTATTTTATGAAAGAGGTCAGTTTGAGTATTTCTTTTCCAATTACGATACAGTGCTTCCTGAAGTTCCAGCTTACAAACATTTGAATAAATACGACTATTATAAGTCAGAAGATAGGCTTAGGAAGTATTTCATACCGTCCTTGGAAATAGATACAGCATATGCTCACCGACATAACTTGACGTGCTCATTGTCAGATGTAGAGAAGAAATTTGTAGATCAGGTATAAGATAGATATAGAAAATTAACACAGACACGAGACACAGGAGGTAGTCCAGTAGATTGGACTGACGAGGAAAGATTGCACCGAACAAAGGGAAGTTATGGTCCTATATCATTGGATAAGGAGCAGAGGGGAAAGCTGTGTGTGAGACGTTATCAGACTTATTATGAAAAGATTCCTGTGGGACAGAGTACGTGTGATCATGTCTTCACCATGGAAGATTCAGCAAAGAATTTTCTGCAAGGTTCGATACAAGTGATACCCACGGTGTATTTTGTGTGCGGAAAGAATGCTTATGCGAGGTTGCCGGCGAACTGGTATGGTACTTGTTACTTGGGAATAATATTTCCAAAGATTTACCATGCAGAGGATTTGGAACTTTTGGAAGGTGGAAAGCATTCAAGAGTGAGGAGAGGTACGAGTGCAGGAATTGTAGTGGGAGATATCTTTGGAGCAATGATACTAAGTTTGGGAGTGGTCTTGAAAGATCCGGAGATTGGCGACTGTAGTGGATGAATTATCAATGAATACAGCAAAATCGTTGGTATTTGTGGATGGAGAGATGTTGTCGATAAGGACAATGGTTTTACAGAATCGCCTTGCTTTAGATGTCTTATTGGCAAAAGAGGGCGGAGTCTGTAAAATGTTGAAGGTTCAAGAGTGCTGCACTTATATACCAGACCACAGCAAGGATCTGGAGAAATATATAGGTAACATCACTATGATCCATACGAAAATAGCGGATTTGACTGAAGAGGGAGTTTGGGAGAAGGTTGACAAAGGATTCAGTCAAGTGGGGAGCTGGTTTGCGAATTTGGGAAAGGGGTTCCTTGGCTATGTTCTGAGACCTCTCCTTATTGTGGTGATTTGTGTGGTTTGTTTGTGGGGTTTGATCAAAGCATACAAGTGGTATCGATCAGGCAGAGCTGAAAGGGCCTTGAGAGAAAATGAGACGAGAATGGCTAGACTGCAGGACAGTCACTATCGAAACCTGAAGAGTTTGGAGGGATTCCGACAAGGGAGAATGGCAACGAGTTCTGTTTAGGTCGGTTCTTTCTCCAAGGGAGTGAAAAGGTGTGATGACAGGAGTCATCAAAGGGGGGAACTGATAGAGCGCCATGTTCTCGGAAAATTGTAGGGGTGCATCATAATCATCTTTAGTTCGCACCCGCATATATCCCGAAATAAATAAATGAGTGGCTAGTAAAATGTAATCTGAATTGTATTATTAGAGTGAATAAGAGAGTATTTGTGTTATTATAATCATGCAATTATTTATTATTATTTTTTTCTTAATTTTTTTTATCCTCATCTCACCAATAGGCATCTGCAGATTTAACAAGCCATCATATCTTACATTTAGGTGCCCCACGGCTAACTGCATTCGCCTAGGTCAGCCCGACCTGCCCCGGGTAGTAGGGGCTTGGTGTAATCATAGGACCCGGAGTGGGGGGGAAGACCATCACTCTTATGCTTTCTGATATCAAGAAGAAACTAATCGCAAGTCCCGGCCCCATCTTAACAAAGGATGCCAGATATTAGTCAATGACTCCTCATTCCCCTCTTGCTCTAATCGTGCCATTGCGAATGAGGCTTTAAGCCAGTCTTCTCTATTCAGGGGGATAGAGTCTTTCCACTTTATACAAATCTCCCTCCGGGCGAGCAATATGAGGTATAACAGCAATCCCCTATAGATCTGAGATAGAGCCAGGTTAATCGCATCATTACCCCCAAAAAATACCAACTGGCAGTTGATCTCAATGTTAACTTCAAAGATATTGGATAAAGAGTCTCCCACATCCTTCCAGTACGATCTTAGCTCCAGACATTCAAAAAAGATGTGGATATCATCCGCATTTGCTGATTTACATCTAGGACATTTAGGCGGGGGGAGCGGAGCAAACTTGGCTATCTTGGCTGGGGTGTAGTAAAGCCTGTTAAGAACAAAAAAATGATTCTTTTTTAAGCTGGCTGGTTTAATATATTTATAAAGTAATTTAAGAGATGGCTCAAAAAAATCTTCAATATTTAGCTCAAGTGGAGAGTGGTTCCAAACCGATGATTGTGGAGGAAGGTCTGTATCGTCTGCTTCAAGAAGCCTCGTATACCACATGGATATCTCTTTTTTTTTTGGCTGGACATTTTGCAATAGCCGCTCTAGCTCCCAATTGCCTCTTATATCAGCCCCTTCTGCCTCATACCATGATTTAAGTTGAAAATACTTAAACTTAGAGAGTGCTGGGCCTATCTTAGCTCTTAGAACCTCCCATGGAAGAATTCCATCAACATCAATCAAATCGGACCACTTAGCCACACCTGCTCTCTTGATTGGTAATGCCAGGCTATCTCTAAGGCAGAGTGGGGTCCCAAGAGAATCCCATATGGGAGCAAAGTCAGAGAAGTATCCAATACCCCATCGGCGTCTCACTTTATGCCATGTCTCCAAGGCGGCCTTAAGAACCTTGAGGCGCACACGTTTAAAAACTCTTGGGGCCCCGAACTTATATAGAAAACCTTCTCCTCCAATTCCCCCCTCAACCATTGCCATTTCACCAAGGAGCCTACCCCATGTTGAATCGTCTGGAAATGAAAGCAGCATCCTAATACCTTTAAATTGAAAAGCAATTAAGTACCATCTAATGTCGGGGAGGGCTAAACCACCTTTCAAGAGCCTCCTCCTCAGCTTTTTCCAGGACATCCTATCGCTTTTATCCCCCCGGATAAAACTCCCAATTTTCCCCTGGATCTTACTAATACTTTTACTGGGGAAGGCTAAAGGGACTGCATTGAACAGATAGGTCAACTTATGAAGAATACTCATCTTCACCAAATTGACCCTCCCATAGATCGTCAAGGGAAGATTCCTCCAACTGGCGAGGAGTTTATCGATTTCCTTAGTGACTTTCTCCAAGTTAATCATGGGAATTTTATTAAGATCTTTGACAATTTTAATACCCAGGTATTAAATTCGTTGCTGATGAGGCCTCCCCTGTAGTCGATGTTCCAACACATCACTTCCGTTTTAGAGGAATTGGCAAGATAGCCAGAAATGGAGCAACAGGTTTTCAAGCCGTGAAATAGTTGTCTCCGGATCACTAGTATATATAATGATATCATCAGCATACAGTGCTATTTTACAATGATAGTTTAGTGATTTAAAAGGACGAATTAAATCATCTAACCTAACAGCTTGTGCCAAGGGCTCAATATAAATGTCAAATAAAAGAGAGGATAAAGGGCACCCTCTCTGAATGTCAAAACTAGAAGTCAGGGTGCCATTCAACAGGATCCTTGCGGAGGCTCCCCGGTAACAATTCCTCAAGGTCTGGACAAAGACGGGGCCCATGCCCAGGCCCTCGAGAACCCCCCAGAGATACCTCCAACAGACCCTGTCGAAGGCCTTGGCTGCGTCCAAAGCCACCACTGCCAAAGGGTCAGATCTCACCACAGCCAAATCAATATTCCCAATCAACAATTGGGTCTGTTCCTGAATGTACCTCCCTACGATAAAGCCCTTCTGATCAATATTAATCAGACTAGGAACCAGTTTAGCCATCCTCCCTGCCAAAATGCCCATAAAGATCTTATAATCGGCATTTAGCAGGGAGATCGGACGATAGGAATCAGCCTTTAGTGGATCTTTCCCTGGCTTCAATATTAAAACGATGGTGGCTTCCTTCCAAGATCTAGGGACCACACCCATTGTACTATAAACTGAGTTAAAAAGAGTATACAGTACCGGGATCAACTCATCCGAGAGAAGTTTGTAAACCTCATTCGGAAGAGCATCTAAACCGGAGGCTTTGCTATTTTTAGACCTCTTTATTTGGTCCCTGATCTCTTCTATAGTAATAGGGGCATCAAGAGAGACCCGACTAGCTTCAGTTAGAGTGGGCAGGGATTTACTTTTTATCCAGGAATGTATTATATCCTGGGAAGGAGCCAAATTTTCTTTATACAGATCTGAAAAGAGAGAGAGAAGACAGTTTTGCAAGTCTTCCACCTTACTAGATTTATCTCCGTTACTATTGATTATCAGTTCATTGATGTTATTTTTTGAACGATCAGTCCTGGCTTTCCATGCTAAAAGAGCACCTGCTTTTTCACTATATTCAAAATTTTCCATATTTTTCACAAGCCTTTGTGCACTACATTTCTGGTCTAACAGACTCCTAAGCTCCTGCCTAGACCCCTCCAAATCATCCTGCACCTGTGCTAATCTATCTAAGCTTCCCTGATGGAGAGAGTTCCTCTCAGCCTCTAATTCTTTAATCTTCCCCTCGATAGAATGTAATTCCAAGGTCCTGGCTTGATTTTTGGAGCTTATTAGACCATGCAGCATGCCTCTCAGACTAGCTTTATATGCATCCCATACATAATCTATAGTCGTGGAACCCAAATTTAATGAAAAATATTCTAAAGAGGATGTTCTGATGGACTGAACAATTCCGAGGTCTAACAACATAGATCTATTCAACGTCCATCTAGTTTGTAGAATGTTACCTTCCTTAGAATACGAAAATAAAATAGGAGCATGATCCGAGAGGTGACTGGATAGAACAGATATCTCACATAGGTTATCTAACACTTCCCTATTAACTAAGATATAATCTATTCTAGACGCATGATGATATTTTTTACTATAGAATTTGAACCCCTGGAGATCTCCCTTCTTAGCCTTCCAGACATCTACCAGGCCCATGTCATGTAACAGATTTTTCATGGCCTGGCGAGATCGCGGGGCCCCTATTGCACGGCTCAAATTGGACCTGTCTTTAAATGGATCGAGGAGGACATTAAAATCGCCTCCTATTATTAAGGGGGGGGTCACCTGCATCAATTTATCTTGCAATTTACTAAGGTAAGAAGGATCATCAACATTGGGACCATAATAGGAAGAACAAGCTAACTCTACGCCCCCAAAATCCATCTGAGCCAATATCCATCTTCCTGTTTGATCTGTCTGTACAGATTTGACTACACATGAGGTCCCTCTCTTCACCAAGATTCTAACACCTCTGCTATTAATTTATTGCTGCGAAGAGCAAAAACAATTTATCCAGGAGATTTTTGAGAAAATCAAACGTGATTCTATGAAAGTCAGATGTGTCTCTTGTAAAAGAAAAACCTGGGCCGGGGAGAGTTCTAGGTACTTAAATATCAACCTCTGCCTACGTGGGCATCTTAAGCCATTCACATTCCACGAAATAAAACAGATTTTATTATCCATTTTAGTATTGCCTGCCATCAGCTAGTATGCCCCTTCCTTGAATTAAACAGCATTTCTTGAAAAACAGAAAAGATGAGAAATATTTTTTTATTTTTTCTCCCACTGCTCCCCATTCAGTGAACCCCACCAACCTCCCCCCGCGCCCCCTGTGACCCCCTGTACCCTGAGGAACCCTCCCTTCCAATAGGCTAAGCCTATTCGGTCGCCTCTCCCTCGGGTAACATTTTTAACTAATTCTTAACTCTAAAAACTTGGGACCTTACAGCCGAGCCCTCCTTATACTCTGATCTCTCCTTCATTTCCCTCCCTCTTTATCTTTTTGAATCTTAACAATAAGGGCGTCTACCTCATCAGTTGTACGAATTATTTGCATGTGATTATTCCACATCACACGTAGCGTGGCAGGAAACCTCAGTTGAGCCTTTGCCCCCAAACTATTTTATTTTTTTATTTTTTTTGAAAGTTTTATATAGCGCGAACATGACCCTTGCGGGTATCAGAGCGCTTTGCAAATAAGGTAGTTAAACAAAAGAAACAATGTACACAAGAAACATAGTATTACGCGATAAAGACTTATGTTACAGCTGGTTGTTCTACGAGTCCGAAATAATGTTCAAGTGAATTTTGTCATGAGAAGCGATTTAACTTCTTTTTTGAAGGAGGCAGTTGATGGGTTGAGTCTGGTTTCTGGGGGTAGTGCGTTCCAAATCCTTGGAGCAATTCCAGAGAAGGCGCGGGAAGAGGTTAACTCCGCTAACCTCTTCCCACTGTCTTCCCACTGTCTCGTAGCAGTTATGTGAGAGATATCAGATCTAATGGAGAAGGAAAAAGGGGACACATCTGAAAGTGGAGAAGAAATCACTCCTTCCTTTAGTGCGGCAGTCAAAATCATCTCCTTGACTGAATAGGACAAGAAATTCACCAGAATTTTCCTGGGTTTCTGTCTTCCAGGGTTTCTCTTAAAGGGATCCCGATGCACTCTTTGAATTTCATGTACCAGATCAATATTTGGAAACATTTTCAGAACTGAGCCTTTTAGTAGGGAAATCACAAACCTCTTAATGTCCTCCCCCTCAAGAGCTTCCGGGATATTTAAAAACTTCAGGTTGTTTTTCCTTGAGTGGTTTTCCAGTCTCTCGAGATCATCCTTCAGTTCCTTATTCTGAGTTGACAACTTTGCCAAGTCAGCAGAGGTCATTTGGATCGCTTCTTTTAATTTGGGAATCTCAGACTCAATTGCGTCGGTCCTCAGAGTAACTTCCTCCAATTTCTGAGCCAGTACCTCGCATGACGAACGAATTGCAGCTTGATTTGCTTCAGATACAGAGAACCTGCTGGCTAACTCTGCTTGATTCATCTCCGAGACTATGAACCTACTGGTCATCTCTTCTTTCATAGCCAAAAGTAAATCAGCTAATGAATGCGTGCTGGAGACTGGGACTGTATGCTCCTCGGAGGCAGGAGTGACAAAACTTCTATTAATGCTCTTGCGGACCAATTCCAGCCCCTGTGCCTGTACCTGCTCGTCTTGTAGACCCAAAACTGAATATCTATTAGAGAGGTTCACCATAGGGTGGACCACGGCATCCATTACAGTTTCGGGGACTCCACCAACGGCAGCAGCAGGAGGGTCCTGAGATTCAGCTCCCCCTAAGCTGGGCTGCGTAATACTGCTTGTGGTTATAATTTCACTGCTGATTGAAATTGGTGCCTTTATGCTTGGACACACCGGGATCATAGACGTGAGTGTGGACTTGGGTGTAGATGTGGACTGGGACATAACTTGATAATCGGTTTTTAAAGATGGAGTAATTTTTGGATTCACAGTAGGAGTTTTCTTGCCCTTGCCTCTTCCTTTGCCCTTATTAGCCACTTTCCCTTTAACTGGGGTCCCACTATCGATAATATTTCCACCCTGCTTACGTTGTTTAATTAAACTTCTAACCTCAGAAATGGGGGGGGAAACCCGAGAGGGCAAAGTCGACTGAGTGATGGCAGTATTTTCAGATAAATGGGCTGCTCTAGCTCGTAAAGTGTACCTGCTTATTTTGGGCAAAGAAATATCCACTTTATTCCCATCACTTTTCTCCATGCAATAAAGAGATGTCTTCCCCTTCTGAGGCAATGAGGCATCTACTTGACAATGTAGAGGGAAACCACCAGTCCCAGTAAGGCTCTCTCTCCCAAAAACACCTTCTAATTCTGGCTTACCGTTAAGTGGGTAGATTAAACCAAACCTACTGTCCTTGGCGCTCTCCTGGAGAGCCGGTCGCTGTGACCCTTCCACCCGCTTGCTGTCCACCTCGAAAGAATTCCCAAGCTGGAGACCCGAGTATACACCAGAACCGGTGCTGACCCTGCCTCCACCGAACCGGAGCTGCAAACAGGCGATATCCTGACGTCTCCGCTCATGCGCAGCTTCTCCCCATCTCCAGCGCCGACCCCCTGCCTCAACACCACAAACGCCGCAGATGCCCTAGGCTGCTTCACCGTCTTGGCAGGGGAGAAATGGGAGCCCCCGCATATCACCCAACCAGTGAGGGAAACTCCGGAGGGGGATTTAAGTTAAATCAGGGCTTCAGGGCTTCACCGTCGGTCCCAACGAGAGACCCGAGGGAGCGTGACGGCGGCCGTTAGCTAGCGGCCACCATGTTCCTCGATCTCTTTAGGAGTTTTCCTTAAATCATGCAATTATAGTGTAGTATTGAAATGTGTTTAAAATGATGCATAGATGATTTAGTTTACGTGCAGTTGAGATGCAGTAGTTAACGTGTATGATATTAAATTGCATGTGTAGTTTATGTTTTGCATATAAAATGTATGAGCTTATGCTTAAAGAAGTAATTAAGAATTGTGTGTTTAAATCGTGTAAAGGCCTGACTGCATATACAAAAAGGAAAGGCCCATTCGTTCTTATGTTAGCATATTTAGTAGGCAGAGAAGGTGTTCTCTTGGAAAGGCTCTCTGGGCACAGTTGGTAGATTCGTGCAAAGGGAAAATTCTGTGAAACGTATCTTCTGTTGCAGGTGCAAGGACATATGCCTCGTTAGTGAAAGACTGGCTCTTTGTTTCAAGAGTTAGGGTGGTGGGAGGCATTGAGATGGGAGTAAACTGGAATGTAGGGATGATACTTTCAGCGGAGAAGGTGCCTGGGACTCAAGGTCATCGTAACCGTCCTGGATGAAGTAAGAGTTTCGATGGAAAAGTACGAGAAGGAAGACCTGGCCGAAGAGGCGTGCCAAGGGTTTGTTCAATTGTATGTGCATTTTGTATTAGGGACAGTGCCCCGAGGGAGGGGAGCAGAGAAGAGGTAGAGGAGGCCAGAGGTGAAACAGGGAGAAAGATTCTAGGAAGGAGCATCTTAGAACGAGCTCAAAATGCTAAGTGAGTGCACTTCTTAGGCAGGCTTCACAGCTGACACCTTTTCTTTACTCTTGCCTGGGAAATTCGTTAAGTAGGGATGTCACCTTAGCGATAGAGTAGGGACAGCTAATGGTTTTATGTTTATTTAGGTAAATGAAGAATAACATAGAGATTGGAGCAATTATCGTTTGTCTAATACTTCTGGAGCTTACGATTCTTCTTATCCTGAGTCGGATGAGACTTTTGCGTAGGATGCTATTTGTATTAGTGCCCATCTATTTCTTTAACCTCGTGTTGAGGTGCTTGCACGTACAGTTATTTTTGGCTATAATAAACCCACAAAATTGAATTCGGAGTCAGTGGTCTTTTAAGGTAAATTGGATTCTAAATTGTCGCATAACCGAAAAAGATTCTTCCCTTCACACTATTCAGCAGGTAAAAAGATCTTGGCGACCTGAAGATTCTTAGAGGTGGTAAGATAAGAATCAGCGTTATCATTTCCAAGACCCCCAGCCTTGATTTTTGTTGTATTGTTCCTAGATTCTCCGGCAACTCGTCGAGCTTCTGCGAGCAATCACTCCTTAGCTTTAGCAAATATAGAGCTGAGCAAGTGAAATATGTCTTGCTCCACTTTACGATTAGTGCCCTTATCCTTTCCATCTACTTCATATACAGCTATGGGTATATTTTACGAATAGTTGAAGCAAAGCAGCAAAGCAAGGCAAGTTGCTGCCCTCCGTGGACAGGAGAGAGCTGCGCCATATTTCCCAAAATATGGCGCGGTTCAACTCCCTCTACCCGCTGGCGCACTTGTGGTTGCCTAGCGCTAACTCAAGCACCTTTGTGCTATGGTGCAATGGTGAATGCATTCTGGACAGAATTATTTTTTGTGTAGGAAGGATAGCTTCCTGCACAAAATTAATCATCAGAGGCATAGTCCTATTTCTAAGTGTGCTGCAGAACGCAGCACAAATGGAAAGAGGAAGTAACGAGGAGAAATGAAATTATTTCTCATCGTTATGCCTCTGCTCGGTAGGTGTACCATTTTGGGACAAACCCAGATTTAAAAGTCCTTGTAAATCTGGGTTTGTTTCAAAATACATAGGTAGATGGATGGGAATGCCCATGCTCCATCTATGTAATGCCTACCCGACGCACAGTAAAGCAATCAGCACTATGCAGTGCCTTGCTTTACTTTGTATTTACTACACCACGCAAAGAAACGCAAAGCAACTGTGTGGCTTAGTAAATGTCAAACTGGATTTTACGTCAGGGCTGCATCACAAAAGGGAAGCAACACCACCCCAAAATCTTAGTTAAACTAGCCGATAATGTTGTCTTTGTGACACAAATTGACTCCTATTACATGAGGTAGGGAGGAGGCCTTCGTGTCAATATTCCTGGCTTGGTTCAGTTATTTAGACAGGTATATAAGTGTAATCACAGGGGTGGGTGTGAGTTTGTATTCTTCACTCCACTTTCCTGTCTAGAGGCCTGCTATCCCAGGTGAATTGAGGCTCCACGGCACTATGGTATCATTATGGTTTATACGGGATTCTGACTTGGAGGCATTCAGTCATAATCCCATATATGGTAGCTTCGCCCTCTTAACTCCTCGGCCAAGCACATGCACCAAATGTTTGAACGACGGTCTGAACCCAGCTCACGTTCCTTATTAGTGGGTGAACAATTCAACATTTTGTGAATTCTGCTTCACAATGATAGGGAGAGCTGACATTGAAGGATCAAAAAGTAATGTTGCTATCAAAACTTGGCAGCCACAAGCCATTTCTCCCTGTGGTAACTTTTCTGATACCTCCCTCTTGCAACCCCAAAAGTCAAATGGATTGTTAGACCCTGCTTTCACGGTCTGTATTCATAAGGAAAATAGATATCAAGCGAGCTTTTGCCCTTCTGCTCTACTGGAGGCTCTTGTCCTCCCTCAGCTCACCTTAGGGCACTTGCATTATTGTTTCACAGGTATACCACCCCAGTCAAACTCCCCACCTGCCACTATCCCCGGAGCATGTCGTACCCAGCAGGCACCAGGCACTTGGAGCCAGAAGCAGGTGCACAACGTATTCAAACCTCCAACTTTCATTCATGAATAATGAAAACATTCTTGACAAATGCTTTTCACATTCATTTGTCTTGTGCTGGTCTAAGAATTTCACCTCTAGTGGCACAAGCAGTCCCTCCTAATAATGGCCCCAGTTCCGAATACCAACAAAATCTAACCGGAGTCCTATTCCATCTTTCTTAGCTGCAGTGATCAGGTGACCCGCCTGCTTTTAACACTCTAATTCTCTTAATGAAATGCTTCAGACCCCCAGGACACTGAGTCAAGAGCATCAAGGGGGCACTAAGATGCAGGGACTGGGATAGGCGGTAGCATGCCTTGCGGCAGACAGCCTGCTGCCTTCCATAATCCAACTATGGCCATTTTAACTGCAGCAACTTTAACGTAAACTATTGGAGGTGGAATTACCATCACTGCTGTCTCCATCATGCCCTCCAAAAGGTCCATATTAAAGGATATTAGGAGCACTCATTCCAGTTATAGGACTGTTAGAAATGGGGTTTCTGGTTGTCAGAGTATGCACCGTGTGCAAGCAGAACCACCACTCTAGTCAGGGTGAGCTAGATACACACTAAAAGATAACCTGTGTTCACCCTTTATTAGCTTGGCTCAGAGCAGTCAGGCTTAACTAAAGAGGCAATGTGTAAAGTATTTATGCAATACACACACAGTAACACAACTAAAACACCGCAAAAATACTCTACACAGGGTTGGAAAAATAGATGATATTTTGTATGAGTAAAATAAGACCAAAACGACAAAAATCCAATAAGTAGAGCTGGAGTTGAATGAAAACGAGGATGGCTACGGAGACTCCCGCCTCCGTTTAGCCTCCTCCCCCCGCAATGGAGACCGCTGGAGATTGCTGACTGCCGCTGTAACGCTGAACGCCGATCGAGGAATGCTGAACGTGCAGCGGGTGAAAACTAAACGCCGCATCGGGCTTCGAATGTAACTGTTGCCACAATCTCGGCAGAGCTCCCGCTGGCGCTTTGAAGTCTGGGCGGTAAGAGCGCGGTGAATGTTAAACAGCTTTGTAGTACTTCAGTGCACGGCAGGATGGCAAGGCTGTGCTAATGGCATGAGGAATCAGCGAAGGGAATCCTAGATGCTCCCCAGGGAAGCCGGTAGAAGCTAATTGGAGCAGCGAGGGGAGGCGAGGCGGCAATGCAGCGCTTGATGTTGTGAAATTAAGTGCTGGGCTAAATCATGGAACTGGCAAAGTAATTACGGCAGCACAATTACGCAATAATTAACTTTAAAGCTCTCAGTAGTGGAAAAATTGGGGCTAGCCTGTTTAAATATCATATTTTGTCTATTGTGGGGAGCTAAGGCTCTGGATATTTGGTACGTAGTCCCAGGACTTAAAGAACCTAAAGGAAGATGGGGAGGCATTCTAAGCAAGTGAAGGCAATAGCCAAAGTTGAAGCTGCAGCTTGGCTGAAAGCAAAAAAACGTTTGATGCAAGCTAAAGGGACTTTATCATTAGCTAAAGTGGTGAGCACAGTAAGCCAGTCAGGCATGAACTCAAGTTTTGAGAGCTCCACGGAAGATCTGGCGGAGCCACAGCGCGAGCTACAGCAAGGGGGAGAGGAGGGAGAGGACCCCTCTGGTTCGATCCTAATGGAGGGCCCTACTGTTGGTGAGAAGGAGCAGAATATTGAGATGAGTGAGGCTGTGGTAGGGACGAAAAAAGTGAAGTTGAAGAACTCTAAATATTTTCCTTTATTCACGAAAAAAACCACCCAGCCCACAGCTGTTCAAGCTTTGCCATGCTTAAATACTGACTCGGCAGCAGCGTCAGAAGAAGCAGCAATTAATTATTTGCAGATGCTACATATATCTCCACCTTCCCGGGTCCCGGCTCTGGCACCCTCGGTACCCTCGACACCTTCGATACCCTCGGCTACAACATGGACTTTGCTAGAGGAAAGACGACCGGTGCATAGCCAAGCAAGCCTGTCGGCTTCATCAGTTCAGCTTTTGCTCCCTGATCAATCTTCCTCTGTCGAAAACATCTTAAAGCAACAGCTGGAGAGCTGGCCTCAATCTCAGGAACCATTTCGAGCCCTAACAAAGAGTGGCCTGGAATTGCCAGGTCAAACAGCCAGTCTGAAGAGTAAAGTTCTACAAACGGAGTCCGAATTTCCAACTGGCGGAACCAATATGCAACAACTTGAAATTAAAACTTTACTCAATCTCATACTGGATGAGATTAGAGACATGAAAAAATCTCAAGAGAATGAGATAGCCGCTGTTCATCTTCGGCTTGGAAAAATCAAAGAGGCAGTGGCGGGCATTCCTGCAAGATTTCAAGAAGCCGAATCAAGGATTGCTCAGTTGGAGGATCAGATGAGTTCTATGCTCCAGAAAGCTAACTCGGCGACGGAAGACAAAATTGTCCTTGAGAATAAACTTGAAGAATTGGAGAACCACTCACGCCGTTCTAATCTTCGGATTGTCGGAGTACCTGAGGGGAGCTAGGGAGCTAATACTCTCTTATGGGTTGAATCATTCATTAAGCAAAAAGTGCTTCCTGATTTTACTGGAGACTTAATATTAGCTAGGGCACATCGGGTTCCTGCTCATCCCATTCCTAATTCTAAGTTCCCTCGTACAATCCTGACTAATTTTGCTATCGAGTGAAAGAGAACATTTTGGTTAGGGCGAACCAGCAGAGACAGTTTTCCATTAACGAGGGGACTAAATGTCGGATTTTTGCAGATATGTCTGTGGTGGCGGCTCGCAGACGTAAAGAGTTTGTGAAACTCTTGTATTTATTCAAAGCCCAGGGGTCCCAGGCGTCTATAAGCTTAGGGTGTTGGTTAGAGGAAAATTTCATATGTTTTCGCGTATAGAGGAAGCCCAAGACTTATTGAAAGAGATCTCTATTGCAAAATGAATTTGTGGTACTCTTGATTTTTGATTTTTTGTAAGGTTTTCATTGTTGTGTGGGGGGGTAGATCACCCAGGGTGCAGGTCCATGGCACCCAATAGTGTAGAAGGGGGGGAGATGTGGATTGCGGGGTTTGTGGGGACAAGCACATCTCTTGGGGGGATCACGGGGTTTGGGGAGGGTGTGTGTGGAATTATCGCAGTAAAAAGAGCAAAACGAGCAGATGCAAACAGGATTTAGTTGATTGGAATAGGAGTCTGATATCGGAAATATGAACCCAACTAGAAAGTGCTGCATTATATCAGTAAATGCTAATGGTATGTTAAATAGACAGAAATATGGCGGGCTTATAAGATGGCTTACCACGTTAAACCCTCAAGTCCTCTTTATTCAAGAAACCCATCTAAAAACTAATTTACCTAGGCTTTTTATCCCAGGGGTTTTTTCAAGAGCCTTTTTTGCCTCAGCGGGGGTGGCGATGAGAGGGGTGGCCATCTATTTTAGTAAAGATTTGGCCTGGGAATTTGTCCAAGTAAAGAGAGATCCCCAGGGAAGATGGATATGGGTCATGGTGAGGCTTGATGGGCGTACTATGAATTTCATCAATTATTATGGTCCAATTACGGACGATCCATCCGCTTTATTAACACTTCACGGGCTTCTTATAGGCGTCCCTGGTCAGATAGTTCTGGGTGTGGATTTTAATTACATTCAAGATTTAAGAGAAGACACCTCAAACAAGAATAAAAAACAGCTAAAGCCAAAGACGAAAAAAGTATTTGAGGCTTTAATACAAGATCTTCAGCTGAACGACTGATGGCGAAAAATGAATCGTGGTAGCGGGGAATATACTTGCTTTTCTCGCCAGTTTCAGACAGCTTCACAAATAGACTATGTCTTAACATCTCGCTCTTTAACTCTCGCAGAAGCTGAAATTGGTGTGAATGCTTTTTCGGACCACTCTTATGTCAGAGTGAAACTAGAAATTAAAGACTCGGGGAGGAGGAGGTCCAGGTGGCAGATGGACCGCCTTCTTCTTCAAGATCTTCAATGGGTAGAAGGTTTTAGAGAGTGGATACTCGATTTCTTTAAAAGGAATGAAGGGACAGCTGAACTTGTCTCAGTATGGGGTGGATTTAAGGCGGCAGTTCGTGGACAGATGATTGCCATTTCAGCAGCACAGGCGAAAAAACGGTGCATGAAAATTGCGGAATTACAGCTAGCCCTGGATAACACCTCAAGTTTACGAAATTCCCCCTTATGGGGTCAATGGGAAAAAGCCAAGAGGACATTGAGGTTTTTTTTTTATCATAGAGGAAATTAATAGCACACAGACCTATCAGCAAAGGGTCCACGAGGAAAGTCGAATGGTGGGAAAACTCCTAGCATGGTCCACGAAGACACGACAAGAATCGGCCCTTATCACGGAGATTTTAGATCCCAAGACCAGTCTTTTAGTGACTGAAAGGGAAGAGATCGCTCGTGTTTTTGTTGAACACTATCAACAGCTTTATACTACTAATTACAAAGTTCGCCAAGAAGCATTAGATGAATATTTCGCAGGGGTAGAACTTCCGAGGCTATCTAACAACTTAGTGGAACAAATGCAACGGGATATACTGCCCGCAGAGATTTTGACAGTTTTAAAATCTATTGCTGGAGCGAAGGCTTGTGGCGAAGACGGACTACCTATCGAATTTTATTAAGTATTTGCCAACGAGCTGATCCCTTTTTTGAGGGAACTGTTTAATTATGTAAAAATTGGAGGTATGGTCCCCCCTGAGTTTAAGAGGGCGATTGTGGTGAGTTTTGTGAAAAAAGATAAAAATCCCAACAATGTCAACTCATATAGACCAATCAGTTTATTAAACGCTGATTATAAGATATTAATGAAGATATGGGCACAGCGTTTTACCCCACTAGCTCAGGAAGTGATTCACAAGGATCAGTCAGGGTTTGTCGCTGGGAGGACTATGCCATCCAATACAGGGTTTCTGATTCAAGCGCTCGATTATTTCAATATCAATAAGACGCCGGCTTGTATTATGATGGTCGAAGCTGAAAAGGCGTTTGATTTGGTTAATTGGGACGCCCTATTTTTTGGTGTAAATAGGTTTGGTGTTCCGTCTCAAGTTATTACTATGCTTCGGAACTATCAGGGGGCCCAGGCTCACTTAGTAATTAATGCAACCCAGGTAGGGTCAGTGGACATCAATCGAGGGACCAGACAAGGGTGTCTGCTTTCGCCCCTTTTATTTACGTTCTTTATAGAACCTCTGGCTACTAAAATTCAAGCGAATATAGATATTCAAGCCCCGATTCAGGGTATGGCAAAATTAAAACTGTTTGCTGATGATGCTATTTTATATCTTAGCCCCGAAAGGCAGAATTTAGTCCGGGCGCTAGCCGAATTTAATCAATTTAAATATATTGGGGGCTATAAAATTAACCCAAATAAAACTGAGATTTTAACGTTGAATACAGATACTGAGTTTCTCCCGGCGAATTTAAAACAGCAGGCTCTTAGATCAGATCCAATACGTTATCTAGGGATCTTTGTTACGAGTCAATATGGGCAGCTATTTAAATTGAATTATGAGGCAACAAGTAGAAAAATTGAGAAACTATTGGAAAATTGGTTGTGCCTTCCACTAACCCTGATTGGTCGGGTCTCACTTATCAAAATGTCTATACTTCCTCTCTTGATTTTTCTGTTTTCCAACATACCTATTAAGGTTAATGCTAGCTATTTCAGAGGGCTTGAATCTATGATCAGGTCATTTGTATGGAATAAGAAGGCTTCTAGAGTTAAACTTTCAGTGTTACAACTTGACACTAATTTAGGCGGGTTGGCTTTACCTCATATTAGAACATACTATGAGTCAGCAGTATTGGATTTAGCAGCATGTGAATTGTCCAGGACAGGAAGATTAGATAACTTTTTCTTGGATAAGATGATACAAGAAACTGGCTCGCAGACCCCAACATTCCTTAAAACTGCAAAACTCCCCCAAAAAACTAAATACAAAACTCTCCTGGAATTTTCTAGTAGACTATAGTCCTTTTTCAAGCAAAGCAGCTTTTCTGGGCTCCACGCATTGAAGCTTAGCGAGTGTAAAACCTTGGGCCTGCATTTCCACTCAAATCATCTTAAAATTTGGAAGGATTGTGGTCTGGAAGTATTGGGGCATTTTATTATTCATGAGAGAGTGATCACATGGCAGGAAGTACAGATCAGATGTTGTGATCGCAATAAGCCGGTCTTTTTTCAATATTTACAGATTGTAAATTTTATAAATAAAATAAATCTTTTATCTGGTGGTGCTCCAACTAAATTTGCAATTGAGCTTTTTATTGCCAACGTTAGAGGAGTGGGTAATTGGTATCGGCTACTGCGCTTCCAAGACGAATCGCCATTGGTCGACAAGTTTTTGGAGAAAGTTACTCAGGAGACCCAATGTTCCTTCTCCAGTTTGGAGTGGCAGGCCTTATCTCTAACAGGTAGCAGGGCATTAAGAGCGGCCAATTTTAAAAGAATGGCGTTTTTGTCTCGTTGGTTGGCTTATTTTACCCCCAAAGCGTTGAATAAAATCTATCCTGAGGTAGAGAATAAGTGTTTTCGATGTTTGGTTGAAGATCAAGGAGGATGGAGACATATATTCTTTACCTGTTCAAAACTAGGGGGATATTGGGATAAGATTTTTCCGCCCATAAGTCGGGCATTCCAGAAATCACTCGACCCTACAGCTGAGGCAGCCCTCTTTGGTATAACGAGCCGGGAGGCTAATCTGTCTAAATCAGAAGGGACATTTTTGGCTATCTCGACTCTGGTTGCTCGATTCCTAGTTTTACAAAATTGGAGATCGACTGAAGCTCCCTCATATGAGAAATGGCTAGATAAGATGAAGCGTACCAGGACCTTTGAGGAAGCCTATGCACTGCGCGTAGGGGCTATTAAAAAGTTTAGGGCGACTTGGAAATACTTAGCTGCTCTCGAAATTTAAGCCAGGTCGTTTGTTTGCACTTTAGCACTTAGCACTTTAGAAAACCAGAAGATTTTTCTAGACAAGTCATTCGTAGGATGGGGAGAGACCTAAAATTTAAAATGAATGTAATGTTATATGGGGAGAGTACTGCTGGTTGACTTATGACAAGAACTGGTTTTAATTTGTATGTAGATATTTTGTTTACACTGTACTACATTCAATCAATTGAAAAATTTGCAGTCGTTATTTTAAGCTGGGTTTTTGATGGATTTAATGAGCTGTTCAGGCATCGTTCTATTGTGACTTATATGTCTTTATACTCTTGGTTTTTATCCTGCTCGTTCTGCTCAATAAAAAATAAAAAAGTAGAACTGGAGTTATGACTTTTTAAAGATTAAATCAAATTGTAGTGCTTAGAGTCATAAAGCGCCAATCGGGGACATCTGGTCGCGCTGGACCGGGTTACATCCAAAGTTCAGGTCGACCGTAATTTAAGGCAGACCGGCTACAGGACTCACGCAGGTCCCGCTGAAAAAGTACTTTGGATGGTGGAAGCGTCAACGTCGAAGACTTGATGCGAGGAGCAGAGGAGGCGATGCGTCATCGCCTATTCCATGGATGCAGGTGATGCTTTGGTTCCAATATGCACAGTTGATGAAGGCTTTGTCAATGAATCCCTTTACGATACAGGTGATGCGCTGTCATCGAGCCGCACAGTACGATCAATCAGGTACGTCAACGTTGAAGGGCAATGCGTCGGTTCCGATCGACGCAAAGTCATCATTGCATTGGTTTTGATGGATCAGCACAGGATTAATCACCTTTCACAGGCCCAGGACTCGATTGGCACCACTTGGCAGGGCAGGAATCACAGATGGCAGAGTCCAGGTGCTGTTGAAGGGTTGAAAGGATTCTTTGATGGCCCAGAGCCTTCAGAACAGGGGGAAAGCCAGCAAGCCCTTGGAGTCACTTTGGTTTCAACTGAGATGGGTCCAGTCCTTGCTGAGATCAGCAGGTAGCACAACAGAGCAGAAAAGTAGTTTTTCCAGAGCAGCAGTCAAACAGAGTGGCAATCCTTATAGCACAGTAGTCTTTACTCCTGGCAGAGTTCCTCACAGGTCCAGTAATGTACTCTCTTCGTAGGGCCAGAGGCCCAATACTTATACCCCGTTGTGCCTTTGAAGTGGGGGTGACTTCAAAGAAGGTTCTTTGAAGTGCACAGGACCTTTCTTCCCAGCCCTGGCTCCAGACTATCAGTAGGGGGTAATCAGCCCTTTTGTGTCGGAAACAGGACACTGCCTATTCAGGTGTATGTGTCAGCTCCCTCCTCTATTCTTGCCCAGGAAAAGCTATCAGAATACAGATAAATGCAGAAGAGTTCTCTGTAACGCCTACTCTTCCTGTGTTTGTGGCTGTCTAGAGGGAATGCACAAAGTGTAGCTGTCACCTACCCAAGGCGTGTATTTGAAACAGGCTGCAGACACACAGAGCAGTAAGAACAGAGAGATGCCCACTTTCTAAAAGTGTCATGTCTAAAATAGTAATGTTAAATCCAACTTTACAATTGAAGAGCATTTAACATTACCATTCCAAAGAAATAAAACATGATGGAGCTTCTAATTTCTAATCAGGAATTGCAGCCTAAAATGGTATTAAGTAATTCCCATTGTTAACCTATGAGATGAGTAGGCCTCACAGTAGTAAAACACAATACTAAATACTAAAACATGCAAAACTTAAAAGTACATGTCCTACCTTTAACTTACACAGCACCCTGTCCGATGGGCTACCTAGGGCCTACCTTAGCACTGACTTATGTGTAATAAAAGGGGAGTTTAAGGCTTGGCAAGTAGTTTTAAATGCCAAGTAGAAGTGACAATAAATTGCACACAGAATCCTTACAATGGCAGGCCTGATGCAGGTTTGAAAGGCTTCTTGTGTGGGTGGCACAATCAGTGCTGTAGTTTCACCAGTAGTATTTAGGTCACAGGCCCTAGGTACATGGTATACCACTTTACAAGGGACTTACAAGTAAACTAAATATGCCAATTATGTATACACCAATATTACCATGGTTAGGTGAGCAGCACATGCACTTTAGCACTGGTCAGCAGTGTTAAAGTGCTCAGAGTCCTAAGGCCAACAAAAAGAATCAGCAAAAATAGGAGGTAAACAGGCAATAAGTTGGGGGGAAGACCACCCTAAGGATGACAGGTCTAGCAAAGGCCTTGAAAGATTCCTTTATTGTTATTTTTTCATCACTACCTCCCTGAGTCAGAAGTGGGTAATTTGTGCTCCTGCTGCCTTCCTTGGATGTTGTAGCTGTTTCTCAGGTTCCCTTTCCGGAATAGAAACCTAATTCCCCGTTACCTGTGGTCATCATGGTAGGCACAGATAGTACTTTCGAAAGTTGATAGGGCAGACATGCGTATGTATCAGGATTAACAGTTGTTATGAGCTGCTGGGGAAATGTGCAGGAAAGGGAAGGGCAACAGACAGGCACGCAGTGCCTGGACCATTAGGCGGCATCCGGAACTAGTGCCTCGTGACCCCCCTCTACTCTGGTTAAACTATTTCACAAGCTGTCAGGCTCATTGGTCTTTGCTATGCACATACGGCTGACCCTCGAGTCCGACAGTCCAGATGGGGTGGAAGCTCTTTGCTTAAAATAACAGCCGAGACTGGCCAAGCAATATATTACTGAATGACCAAGTGTGCCTAAATGGTGAGTTTACCATGCTGGCGGAACCACCCTCATGCAAGCTGCCCTGCATGGAGATGTCAGCTTCGAATCCATGCCTGCTCCCTGGGAGGCAAGGCCCAGAGGAAAGGTCCAACAGACAGGGCTGGAAGCACTCAGGCCCCTGTAATCCAGGGTGGAATGGTCCAGGCCCTTGCAGCACATGAGGAGAAAGACCAGAGGAGAAACGGGTCCATCACATCTGGTCCCTAATAACCTGAAGGAGGCTACCTGCCTTTTTTGTAATCTGTGCACACTGAATGAAAGGGGGCCATCAAAGTGAACAACATCCAACATCCTGGAGCTCTGGCTGGGCTTGGAGAGTCAAAGGATCCTTTATCAGGACTTACAGGTCATCCCAGCAATTTCGATCAGTATATAATGCTTTCTAAAATGTATTTCCCTCACCCATGGAGGGGAATAGGGACTTTGATGCCTAGGTTCTCAGAGCCTGAGCTGGGAATCAGGTAAAGTGATATGGGCAGGCTTCATGGAGCTCTGACTCTGGGTCTGGTCAGAGCTTCTGCAACCAGTCAAGCAGGGGAGACCTCCCAGGGCCTACAGGATTGCATCCGGGCAGTTTGTGACATGGCAGGTCAGAGAAGAGAGCCCAGGGCCAGGGGCTTCCACCCATGGGCCAGTTGGAGGTCTGATCCGGGGCCCGGTCAGAGCTTTGGCACCCAGACAAGCAGGGGAGACCTCCCAGTGCCCACTGGACCCCGTCCTGGACACTTTATGGCACTGTGGACTGGCGAAGGAGTACAGGGCCTGGATTTCTGACACAGAGCTTCATATTCTATGGAAGTAGTGGAGACCTCCCCGGGCCTGGGGATCCCCATCCTGGGCTCCAAGTGACACAGATGGCCACAGAACAGAGCCCAGGGCTGGGAGCTTCCACCCCAGGGCCGACTTGTGCTCTTACCCAGGGCCCCGTAAGAGCTTCTTTTCCTGAACAAGCAGGGGAGGCCATCCCGTGCTTCTGGGTCCCCGTCCTGGGCACGTTGAGAACCTGTGGGCTGATGAATGGAGTCCAGGATGGGGGTTTCCAAACCAGCGCCCGCTGGGTACTCTTACCCAGGGCACGGTCACAGCTCCTTTACACAGACAAGCAGGGGAGCCCTTCCTGGGCCGCGTGTCCCCCTTCCAGATATTTTGCACATGGCACCAGCTGTCCGGGTCTTCACACTTGCACCTCAGTGCTCTACCCATTCTTGTAATACATGCACATGGAGTAATAGAGGGGGGCATTCAAGAGAATGTATCCAGCCTCCTGGAGCCTCAACTGGGTCTGAAGCCTCTAATAAGTAGAGGTGGGTGGAACTTGCAGAGTTTCACTCTGTGAAATTCTGCGGAGTTACATGAAAACCCTGCGAGATTCTGCATAGTTCCGCAAACGGGCAGAAATTGCCACGTTGCTCTGTTGCCTTGATTTATAGCGCTGGGAGCTTGTTCCGTGCTACAAAATCAGTGAGAACGGCTCCACACTTCATGCCAGAAGGTGCTACTGTTGGTAAGCTGTGTGCGAGAAAAAACTCCACCACATTTCGGTTGATGGAATTTCGCCAGACCTCCACGTCACATGCCTAACACGCAGTGGCCAAAACTCTGCCAACTCTGCTGGATGAGTAGAATTTATCACCTACCCCTACAAATAAGTCCTCATTGGGATTTCCAAGGCAGCTCACAAATCTGAACACTGAGTCATGTAAAGAAATGGCATGATTTGTTTATTTTTTAATGACCAGTCATGTTGGCATGGCACATTTTGCACTACCCATGTAAGTGTGGTAAATTACCCCTATTTGAGTTATGCTCAGGCCAACTCATCATCCAACTAACACACATATATCAATCTAAGGAAAAAAACAATCTTTTAGATCCTTTAAAGACTCCCATAGATCTCCATAGACATCCTAAATCTCAAACACGTCTAAACCTGCCATGCCTGTTGGCAATATCTTTCTAAAAAAACGTTAACGCATTTCTGAAAAAACCTTGTGAACACTCATGTTCCAATTACAACATGAACACTGAAGCTAAGCTCTCATTGCCCAGCTACTCCAAAGACCTCACCAACAACCAATGTTCCATTCATAGAACAGATAGAAAATGAAGAAAAAAAAACATACCCTTGCACTACTAAAGTACCTGCAAACAAGAGGCAGACAACTCGTCATATCAGCAAAGTACCATGCCAACACGATCAAGGAAGCTGCCAATAAAAGCAAAACAATCAAGCATTTCATCAACCTGCTGCCTGACCAGCTTATCACACTACAAACAATTGTATTGGCTTTCACCACCTCTCAATGAAAAAATACAGTTTAGACAATAAAAAACCTGCTTCTCCTCTTACACCATCATGTCCTGGCTGCATCCCACAATGGTTATCCTTCAAACCTCTCTCAAAGATCCTGCCAACATCCTCAATTCTCTCAAAGTAACTATCTACGAAAATTATTTCTTACTTCATCAAAGCCCTCTCTATAGAAGCTCCCACATCCTTAGTTATTATCATGAATGCCTACTTCACAAAAGGCATCTTCCTTCAAGTTCTCAAGCCAACCCAGACCCTCAAACTCCAGAACAAAACGCCACACTAGAACCAGCTGACCTCATCTACTAATAACCAATCACTAATCGACCGTTCATTGCCAAGATAATTGAAAAACAGTCTACGCACAAGTAGAAAGTCATATCAACCACCTACTTTATAACTATTAATCACACTTCAGATCATGCTGCAACAAGGAGACAATTACTATACAAAACATAGACAATGTGCCCTGGGCACAGATAATGATGAGCTCTGCCTCTTGTTATTCCTCTGGTATTACTGGATCTCTCAGCAACCTTTATCACCATTGAACACCCAACCCTCAGCCACACCCTGACATGTTTTCCAGAAGAAACAGAAGTTCCAGAAGATCCTGATTAACTGCAGAGATACCCAATGTGCCACCTTGTCCTCTGTAATATTCACAATCCACGTGGAAGTCTTTGGGGCTCTACTCACGGATAACAACATCAAAATTCACCAATATGCCTATAACACCCACCTATAGTTGAAAGTCCTCTCTGCTGCAGACATCCAGTGCCTTACACACAGTTTGCACCTTATCCAGACCTGGATATCCAGCATTTATCTGAAGCTTAACCCCACCAAAACAGATTTGTCAAGAACAACCAGTCCAAACATTGCACACTGACATGAACCTGGACGAATTCCAACTCCAAACACCAAGGTGACCTGGTTCTAGTTCTCTCCCAGAAAATGACTTTAGAACTGCTGTTCAAGTCCTCATACTCGTGCATATCAATGGCTGCACAGGACCTTTTACACTCCATGCTGGCCCTCCTTTAAAGGCATCCTACATGCCTCATCGAGGGCCTGAAATAATATGACCGCATCTCTCCCACTTTGATAGAACTCCACTGCCTCCCCTTGCTGAACAGCACCATGTTCAAAACCAGGTGCATCATCTACAAAGTCATCACGACAGATGCCTCTGCCCACCTGACTGGACTGGAAAGCTCACTATCTCTGTTGACTCTGAACACAACCACATTTAAGACATAAACAGACTAGTAACGAAAAAGTTCAAAAGAGAAAAAAAGTTAAAGGACTTCTACACAGGCGTGGCAGGCACAGGTAAGAGCGGTGTTACGGGTGGAGAGGGGGAAGTTGACAGACAACGGGATAGGTAAAATTAAGTAAAAAAAATAATTAAAACCAGTTACCTTGTACTCGCCACATCGCCGACTTGGCGATGCGGCGAGTGCAAGGTAAGTGGTTTCATTTATTTTTTTATTTAATTTTACCTATTCCGTCGTCTGTTGACTTCCCCCCTCACCGCCCACACCCACTGCCCTTACCTGTACCGGCCACGCCTGCTTCTACATCTTTGCACCCGACATCTGAAATTATATCCAAATATCCATTAGGACTGCCCAACCAAGGTATAGTTTATCAAGGAGCTGACTTCTCACTGCTTTAAATAACTCTGCATCATTATGTTGTAACAGCCCATAAACTTGCTACTCCTAACACATGTTCACTTTGTCTCTGCCTTTGACACTGTTCAGTTCTCTGCTGCTTTTCAGCTAGGTTCTAATTATATAAATATCAGTACTTACATAACAATCTCAGGCAGCAACGTTTAATTAGGGTTATGAAAACAGGGACACAGGCAAAGCCTGAGTGGCACACAATTGCATCCTCATTGGAACAATCTGCCTCCAGGCTAACTCATTGCCAGCACACTTACACCAAATAGCACCAATCGGCAGATGGATGCAGTAGAGTTGTGTTGTACAAAACTCCATAACATTAGTTACTAACATAACATACAAAAATTATTTGGAGGTTTTGTACAATTTGTCAAATATTAACCCAATACCAACAGGCGTGAGATACTACATCTCATAAATACCCGAATAAATTACAGATAATGCAAGTTATATACATCAATCATGTGATCTTAATGAGACTATTCCAGGAAGGAATACCAAAATACTTTCCGACAGGAAATTGAAAATACTGATTTGTAGGCATAACTCACCCATTGTCAAAGCTGAATGTGATGTTCAATGGTCTTTGTCGGGCTGTATTACCTGTGTCAGATTATTTCAAAGTATTGTTAATACCACTAAGAATTTCAAATATTGCATCCCTTTATCTTTCACAATACATACAAAGAGCTGTGTTTTTGTGCTCCATTGCGGTCATGTGACGTTGTTTCCTTTTCCTTTTAGTTCTAGCAACAGTAGTGGCAACTTTTTTAAACATACTATTGCAGTAATGAATGAATACTTTATTGTATGATTACCTAAAATCGTTTACAAATGCAATGCATGTTACTATCATAGTTAAAACAGTAGGTTAATAAAAAGCATCTAAAAAAGCATTTAAAATGAGGTGGTATTTAAAAGAGAAAAACATCTAGAGACATATGCATCTATTGATCAGTCAATGCCCTGATATTAGTTAATCTTAACTAGTCGGGCTTAGTGCAAGATCACTAATGGCCATAACGTGCTGTGTTATTAATTGCTCAACGAAAGTAGCACTGTTCTTGACCATTAGATTTAGCCCAGAGACATTAATGGTGATGTAGATACTCATCGGCAGTCGGCATGTAGATTGTTATTATGCATTGAGTTTGGCATAAGATCTTTCCAGCAGCGGCAAAAAATTTCCCGGCACGTGCAAGCTCCATTGGTACTGTTGTGGTATATATGTGCGTTAAAGCCTCCTTGCATGTTCTTACTTTATTTAGGTTGAACATTGCCCTTAAGTATTTGCGCCTCGGGCTTACCAAGGCTGGACAACAACAGATGACATGCTCTGCTGATTCTGTGTGGTATTGACACAGACGACATCCTCTATTTCCAATTGGTGTGGATTTCCAATGTGCCCTATAGTCCTTTATTGGTAGAGTTAGCAGCCTGGTCTTCAGAACATTTTGAAGAGCTTGTCTGCCCAGGCCAGCTTTCAGGTATGGTTGGCATAGTGTGGCTTCATGTGATTTGACAAGGCCCTCTGCGCCACGGATAGCTTTGATCGTTTCTAAGTCCTGGTTCCTTGAGATGATCTTTCCCTGTTTTTTTAACAGGTTTTTTAGGCTAGCTGTTGGCAGCTGTAATATTGTTGTGTGATCGGCTGTCAGGCATAGTGTTTTGTTAGCTGAAGCAAGGTACCTAGCCCAACGACTAGTTTGGTCCGTGAAGAGTATTTGAAGTGCTTCCCTCATGGTACCCGGGCTAGCCTTGTTCACACAGTGATACAGCTTCACTATGTCTTTTTGCATTCTATGTCCATTGATGTTAAGTTAAATTCAAGTCGGATCAGTGTACGCCTTGTCGAGAATGGCAGCCTAAAAACCTTCCTGAAAGCCATGATGTGCAAATGCTCCAATTTATCGGACAATAAGCCCGGGAAGGCCAGATGACCATAGCTAATTGTTGAAAATAGCTTGGCTTGTATTACTCTTCGGATGCCCTCCGTTGAATGGCTCACAAAGATTCTGGTGTATTTTGCATAGGGCGTGTGTGACCTTAGCCGATTTTGTCTCCAGTGATTTGGCCTGGGATATTGTTCTACCAGTATCTGAGAATTGTACACCCAGGTAGGTATACTTATTTGCGGTTGCAATTCTTAGTGGTCCGATGTTCCAGCCCAGCAAGGATTTTTTTGGTTTATGTCCAAAAACCAATACTTTGGTTTTATTTGCATTGGTTTGGAGTTTATTTTCTATGTTGTAAAGATGCAGAGTCTCCAGAGCCCTTTTCATGCCTATTCTGGTTTGGTCCAGGATGACAAGGTCGTCCGCGTATTGCATAATAGGTATTCTAAGGTGACCCAATTTGGGTGGGAAGATATTGGTTTTGAGAGAGCAACTCCCAGGTCCGCAGTGTATAGGTTAAACAGTGTCGGTGCAATCACACAACCCTGTTTTAACCCTTTGTTCGTATAAATCTTGGCGGTTGCGTGAGTCTGTGTGAGCTTAGTACGGACCCATGTACCAGTGTGGAGGGACATCATGGCCGCCAAAAGTTTCCTTGGTATACCCCACTTCGCAAGTTTTGCCCACAATATGTTGCGGTCGATGCCATCAAAAGCAGCACTATAGTCAACGAAGCAGGCGTATATGGGTGGGGTTGCACCCTCTGTGGCCTTAGTTACCAGGTATGATAATGCAATGGCGTTATCCATTGTTGATGAGTTCAGCCAGAATCCTGTCTGGTATTGTGGTATTATTTGATTGCCTGTTATCCATTCCTCTAGCTCTTTCAGAAGAACTTTTGCATATGCCTTCCCGTCCACATCTAGTAAAGCAATTAGTCTGTAATTCTCTGGCTGTGAGACGTCGCCTTTCTTATAGATTGGTTGCAAAATGGAACCTTTCCACGAGTCTGGTACTCCGGAGGTTTTGTAGCAGTAGTTGAATAGACAATGCATGTGGGGGCCCAAAAGGCCCGATCTTCATTAAAGACACTTCCCGGTAACCCGTTAGGACCTGGGGCCCCATCCTTCCTTATGCCTTTCAAGGTGAGCAGAATTTCTTTTTCGCTGAGAATGAGAGCCTTATTCTCGTTTCCCTCTGGGCAAAGGTTTTCAACTACCACTGTTTTTAACCTGGGTTTATCTTGGTCGACGTATAACTTTGTTACATGGGCTGCCCATTCTTTGGCGGGTACTGCATTGTGTATGTTGCTTCTACCGTTAAGATTGTTGACATAGCTCCAGAATCCCCTGTTCTTACTGGGGGCAAGCAATGCATAAATGCGTTTCCATTTGTCGTCTATGATGTTTTGTTTCAACTGCCATACCGTGTTTTTATGCGATCTTCTGGCTGCTTTCAATAGTGACTCTGTCATTGAACTTTTTTTCCTCTGATGCTGTTGCTCAGCTAAACGACACTGCTTTTTGCTCTCTTTAAATTCTTCAAAGTCAGCAAGGTTGACTGGCCCATAGTTGCGACGTTTTCCTTTATATGCCAATTGTTTTCCTGAAGTCATAGTTTTGGATAATGACAAAATGATTTCCGACCAATTCGTATGTGGGCTGGTTATGCATGTTGCCTGTTTACAGGAGTTATATTTCTCTTGGCTTATAGGACCCCATTTTATACGTTTTATCGGTGCGTTGTCAATGTTTGTATGGAGCATTTTTCCCGCAGTTAAATGTTCAAAGTGCATTATTGTGCTTATATTGACATGGATGGTTAATAGGTTGTGGTCACTCGCGGTAGTGTTAGTCACCTTGTAATCTTTGCACCTCCTCTGTAGGTCCTGGCTCAAAAAGATGTAGTCCAGCGTGGAGATGTTTTTGAAAGTTGGTTGTGGTTTCGTATTTGGCTGCACCACTTGATTTGCCGACTCCAGGCTGAATTCATTGATGCAAGCTTCCAAAATATTCTGGCCTTTATCTCCTCGGTGGCTGGCCGAGTTGCACAGGTCTCTCATGTTGAAATCCCCGGTGATAATGCATTCGTGTCCTGGGTTTTCATAGAGATATTCTCTAATTAGGCTGGTAACCATCCTTGTGCTCGCTGTTTTTGTCTTATTATTTGGGTTAATGTATAGGTTAATTACTGCAGTTGTGGTTGGGATTCCCTCTAACCTTATTCCCTTTATACTGACGATCTGGATATCGGGTGAATTCGTGGGCCATTCCTCCATCTGTACTTGCAAATTCAAATTTACATAGATTGATACCTCACCAGTGGGTCTTCCAAATATGTTTTTCTTACATGCTAAGGTGTGTATTGCCTGGAAGCCTTTGATGGGGGTTGGTGATGTTGTCCATGTTTCCTGTAAACATAAGATGTCTCCTGTTTTAAGTAGGCTTATGGCCTCCTTGTTTGCTAAGTTTGATTTGAGGCCTGCAACATTCCAGCTTATTAATCTGAGGGTTGTTCTTGCTTTTACTACTTGTGTGCTAGGGATTTGTCCTCCCTTTAGTGTGCAGAGCCGTTGAGATCCAGGCCCAATCTTCTGTGGAGGTGCCCTGAGTCGCTCTTGTCTCCATGCATTGTCTAGTTGCTTCCCCCTTCATAAGTTTGATTTTAATGTTGTTGTCCCAGTGTGGACTCGGGATCGATCTTATGCCCTTTAGAATGCAATTGCGTGGTACTGCTGCAGTTGATTTTTGCAGCCTCTGCAGTAGTATGTGCGGATACTTTTCAGTTGGGCATGTGTCTACGCGGATCCCCCAGCCCCCGAGTACGTCTTTCTCCGCCAGGATATTTTGAATATCTTGCTTGTTGGTCCATTTTGTTAGAGTGGACTCCTATGACTTATACAGGGATAGTTTTTAAAATGCACCGATTCAAGTTGTACTGATTTTAGGTAGGCCAATGAGGATATGCAAGACAAGATGTACAATATATTCGTGCGGTTTAAGATGTCGCCCGGGCCTCTTGTCTCAAATTCAGGCGTGAAAATCACTGTGTGCTCTGTGGCCAACAAGTGTGCTTTTCCCGAGTGATTTCCCTTTTGCACATTACTTTGACCCTCAAGCTCGGTTAATTCGGCAGTAAGCCCTATTTGGTCGTTGTTCCAGCAAGGTGTGGTTTGCAAGTTCCCGTCCGGGACATTGAGAAAGTGTTCACAGGTCTGATGATGATTGCCCAGCAGCAACGACCGTGCTGGTTTGGGTTTCGAGACTGCTTTATTTTGGATATTATATTGTGATTCCGTTCCGGATGGGCATGCTTTCATTAAGCTGGTTCCCTGCATGGGTGCACTTGTTTTCTTTTCTGCCTTTTCGCATGGTTGTGTTTCTTTGATCTTGTGTCGTGACGATTGGCTTTTCGTATTTTTGTTGGTCTTGGGCGGAGCCTTTGCCTCCAAGCTTTCTACTGTTTTGGTGGCGATTGTAATATTGGCATTTGTGACTTCGGCATATGATTGTGTTTGAGGATTGACAGCATTACAGGTTTTATGCTGCGTGGTGGTCACCTTGGCGGGACCCTCTGTTGGGTTTTCATTTAAATGGTTTGGTGATAAGGTTTCCTGGCTAGTATTTACTGACGAGACCTCAAATGTGGTACTATTTTTCGATTTAAAGATGGGATAGTACATTAGGCCCTTGTCAGGGCTAGTTACACCCTTATCTCCCTGTCTGTTGTTTTGTCTGAGTGCGGTCGGTCTTTCATTCATTTTTTGTGGGAGTACCATTGCTCTTTTCCTTTTGTTTGTTTTCAGTGATTTCCGAAGTTTTTTCTTTTGCCTTCTGGATAGTTGTCCTTCAATTGGTCTTTGATCTGGTATCCCACCATCATCTCTGGCCTCTGAGCTTGGTGTTGGGCTCCAGCATTTGTCCGATAGTTTTTTATTGATTGCACTTGGAGTACCCTCTGTTATTTCTAATTTATTGGGTGTTATTTCTTGTCCAGAGAGTAAGTTCCCTTTTTCTGTCTTTATTTTGCTTTGTATTTTGCTTAGTCGTACTTGGCTACATTCTTCTATTAAGGTTTTTAATAGGTCAGGCAGTGAGGCTAATTTTTCCACTATTGCCTCATTGAGATTTTTTGTTGGGCTTGTAATCCCCCCATGACCTGTTTCTCTGGTAGACCACTGGTCCATTTTTGAATTTATCAGGTCCACCTTTTTGTTAATTGACAAGACACTTTGCGCAAGCATATGTATCAAGTCCACCTGTATCTCTAGTTTGTGTGATTGCCATGTGAGGGCCTTTACTGCAGTAACCCAAACTAGAGTTTAGCTCCAGGCGAAAGATAAGGGAACCGGTGATTTTAACAGTATACCAGTCATTTAAATGTTTCACTTTTAAGCAATGAAAAAGAACTCAGAAAGTGCTATTTATATTTAAGCAATGAATATACCTAATGGGCTTTTAAATAGTATTTAAATGATTTCGAAGGAATTCTCTAAAGTGATTTGGCGAACAAATGACTACAGATGTAGACTTTGAAAGGCTGTTGCCAAAGGTAATGATCTTTGAAGTTAACATATTAGAGGTCAATGAAAAGTTCTCTATCAAAGCAGATCTTTCAAAACTTTGGCAGACTGCTCTACAGTTTATTGTCTCACTAATTTCTGCCATGAAAAACATGTCTAGCCCTCATTTGGGGGAACTTAATTCTGGGAACTGTATCATTTTTTTCAAATGTTCCAAAACGGTTGCATGGGAAAAAAGAGAATCCACAATTTTTCTTGAGAAAAGTAACCTTTTCCACATATTTCCTCAATATCTTTACAATTAGTGTTGAGTATTATTTTACAAAACATACTTTAATTGTTGGACTTCAGTGGGGCCTACCGAATACTACTTTAAAGCAATTTCACAGCATTGGATGATTGCAGCAGTGGCGTTTTTTCCGCAATGACTGTTTTCAAGTTACATATGTTTTTCATAACAGCCCGAAATTGAGAAGCTTTTTCATTTTGACAATGCCTTTGCTGGACCAACATGCGAAATCTGCAACGACCGTTTCTGGCAGCTTTGACCTGCTTGTTATTACTACTGAATAAGGACAGTGACATCTAAGAAAGTGCTGACATGACAAGTGGTATTATACAACTGGCATTGGCTCAAAAATGGAACGATTAGGCTCAATCAGCAAGTGATTAATGATGGGCCACGTCTGCATAATTTAGTACTAAACCCCGTTCCATATCGATGTCTTATTTTTAACCTTACTTCACAGGTTGCATGTCAGGGTGTTGAATACAGATTAGTCATCTGAAATATATATATATCGTGTCCTAAATATTCCTTATAAAAATATTGTTGGGTGTAGATTTTTAATTGACGCCAATGGATCAATATTTATTTCAAAGCATATTTTGACAACCATATTATGGTAAAATACCACATTGTGCCCCTTCTTTCATGGCAAACACCGGTTGTATAAACATCATAGCATTACAAATCATATTAAATCACGGACCACCATTGGAGACCACAGACTCCTGCCCCAGTGGCGTAACAAAACATGAAGCCCCCCCCCCGCAAAGTGCATGCAGGGGGTCCCCTACACACTGGGCCCAGTCCGGAGCTCTCAGGCCAGGGACCTGCCAGTGGCAGGGGGGGGGCCACTGGAGCTCGGACCCCCCGCACCGCGGGGCTTTTGTTACGTCACTGTCCTGCCCAGAGCACGTCTGTAAACCCTACTAAAAGGCCATTTGTCTCTCCATCATGCCCATGGACCTGACATTTATTTGTAATATCCAGGAAGCAATTAGTGAGTTATGTGATATAGCCCTTTTCTGGGAAGGGAGACCAGATGTTTGGGAAATGTCCATTTGATCTTGCATCCTATACATAATTTTTTCACAGGAAGACATTCAAAAATGATCAGCCATACAGTTATCATTTGAAGATATGTTGGGCGGTCTCCAGTGCCTGATTATACAGACTTTGGTGGCGGTCACTGTAACTGAGATCCATCTCCTTAGGTGAGAGTTGACGTTCGGGATATTAGAGACATCATGCACTATAGCAAGCGTGAAAACATACTCAAGTTGTGTTGTATTATGTTCATATACACTCATGAAAAGAAATGCCAGTAACCATATACGTAATCACAAATATTTTCATTGTTGATACATTTGACTGTTGTTCTCAATTTGTTTGAAGCTTCCCATGGCATTGTATTCCCTGCAAACCTTTTAGGGCCTTAGATGTCCCTGGAGCCGCCACAGTGCTCCATGTTCTACATTGCATATTTTCCAGTAATCGTAACCTAGTTTTTAAACCTGGCAAGAGAAGCAGGATTAGGGAGAAGAATTGTGTACTGTGACAATGAATAGATATGGATAAGGAGTCACCTGTTTGAGATTGCAGGAGCCCATTACCAATTTTAGAGAATCTTAAAGTAGCTGAACTTCAGCATAGCTTCCCTAAGATGACAGCCATGCAGTTCTACTAGTGGAGGATAATCTTCCATCATAAATATGTGGTTCAATGCATTCTGCCATGTCTGGCCCAGAGTGACCTTCAGTGTCTTAGAGAACACATGGAATAAGGGTCGGGTAAAGACTAGAGAGTAATCTTCTGAAAGGTCCCAATTTCTGCAGGTAATTAAGAATTGGGGAGGTCCGCAGTTCCAATGGAGGCTTCCTTAAACAACACTCTATGCAGTGGCCCACTGAATATACTTCCATAGTTGGTCATTATTCAGACTGTATACTCCAGGGGACAGGGGCATGCCATTGTATGATTCCAGAATATTCAGTTTGGAAGATGTGGAATGGTTGAACACTTCCGTTTGACAGTAGTTGTACCAGGATATTTAGGTTCATGTGTGTCCAAGCAAATGGCAGAACTGTTTCTGAGAGCCTAGCGCCATGAAGGCGGCCAAATATCTGCTTCCAGGCACTGTGGGGGCATATTATCAAGAACGGCGTTAAAATTATTGCCGCTTTAGCGGCAGAAAACTGCAGCTAAAGCGGCGATAATGGGCTTGATAATATGCCCTTGAGAATTCCAATAGAAGCCCATGTTGACACCAGAACATGGGCTTCCATTGGAATTCTCAAGGGCATATTATCAAGCCCATTATCGCCGCTTTAGCGGCAGTTTTCTGCCGCTAAAGCGGCGATCATTTTAACGCCGTTTCTTGATAATATGCCCCTATATTTTGTAAGAAGAATCCATTTGAGATATCAAGTATTGTTTTGTATTCTTTCTGCACTATGTTATTCATTAATGCGGCAGTGTGTGAATTTTTCACTGCAAATGTGGGAACAGCTGTGTTCAAATGCCTGTAATCTTATACTAGACAGTACGATTGATCTTGTTTCGTTACTGGAAACATAAAATTATTCATGAAGAGGTGCAACTTTCAATCACACCATGATATTCAAGTTGTTTTAGGATTTCCCTAACTTGTTGTTTTGCTGCAGTTTTTTATTGGGTATTGTCTTTGAGGTTGTGGGGTTGTCCTCACTAGTAAATCATGATAAGGTGAACCGTCATCCCACCTCACATGGTTGGGGTATAAAGCAGGAGCTAGCACTAAAGCCCACTCCCTATAATATGAGTGTTTAACTTATTCTGAAATGAGGTCGGAGAAGGCTGGTTAAATTACTACTTCCCCCTTTGGGCATTCTATTATGAAGTCAGGTGGCCAATCTTTTTTGGCCAGTAGAATGTCATAACCATGAGTGAGTTCCTCCCAAAAGAGGACATTAATAAATCTATACACGTCCCCTTCTAATCTTAGTTGAACTTTGTATAAACGATGTGGAATGCTTACCCTGGTATCTGGTGTTTCCACCTTGATATACTCACTCAGCGCAACTCTCACCAGACAATCCATCAGGTTCTGGCAAACTATTGTGACTTCTGCTGCGCTACCCAGCATTGTCAATGCCCACTCCCCGTTCAGAAGCAGAGTCCTCAAAATCCGGGGAATGCCTGAGCTTTAGTCCAGCTACCTTCTTCTTTTTAAATTCAGGTGTCAATATTTTAGGCTTGTCTTCCTGTTTAATTATGTATTCACATGAGCGTTGTGACTCCTTCCTTGCCTTCATGTGCTCTTTTGTTCTCCGTTCTGACCGTCCTCCTCTCTCTGAATGTCTATCGGATGTATCCTGAAAGGAACGAGAGGAATGTGTATCTGTATCCTGATACCTATCAGGCGGTTTAACATTATCCCGTTTACATATATTCTAATGTTTTTCGGTAAATTCCTGTGTAGGAGACCCACCCCGTGATTTAGTTTTTTCTTTATTTTTCTTTCTGTCCCACTTCTTCTTTGTGGAAGAGTCTGGTGCTTGCTCAGAGTTATCCTTTTCGGAATTACTCTTGACCTGTGGTTTTCCTGGCCTGGCTCTCAAATTATCTCTACCCAGGGTAGCATAGGTTCCTTTGATAATTTTAGACAATTCCGCACAGGAGGCAAATCCCTTAGATGTTGGTGTATGGCTAATGCTGCTGCTTCCTCTTTAATGTTACTCAACATTATGGCAGCTACAGCAGCAAAATTGCTCATCAATTTTATCTCTAAGTCCAGGGCATGTGCTGCCCCGTGCTCATTTTGTACCTGTTTTAAAACCTCATGTAAAACCGCTAAGGAAGGCATACCATGTGTTCTGGTATATACTACAGCAAAGACTGTACCTCAAGTGGCACAATCTTCTACCGGGGGAGCCATCCCCACTGGCAAGCAAATTGTTAGTATCCTGTATTTTTACTGCGGGCTCGTATGTGGAAATACTGCTTCAAGCTGGTCTGTATTTTGTGCGATCTAAAATGAAATTTCTTCCCTTTTGGTGGGAATTTTCCCCATCACTCCATTTAATATTTGAGGGCTAATGCCTGGTGTAGCTAATTGTGGTACTACCGCTTGAACAGAACGCACAGGAGCGAGTGTTAATGTTTGCATCACAAATTGTGTGAGACTTCTATATATTGTTACTAGATTATTTTATAATCCCCGCAGCTGCCCTGCAGTAAAACAATCAACACCAGGATGTTGTGTTTAACTGGCTAGGACTGGCCATGTTGCCCCCTCATTGCTGAGTGGGCCGGGTCTCACATCATGTATTCTTTGGGCGAGGGCACCTTTAAACCAATTGACATGTTCTTGGTAAGTTAAAGGTATTTCTATCTCTTCATAAGGAGTGGATTCCTCTGGTATTTCACCTACTTCAAATTCATTAAATACCTGTGTAGCATCATCTGCAGCAGGGAATTTAACCCAGGTGTAAAACACCTCTGTTCTAAATGCTGCGTATGCCTTTACCACGAAGGTAACATCCCCACCATCTAGTGTGAGGCCATGTTGAAGTATTTTTTGAGTAACTGCATGTCTGCTGTTCTTGGAAATATTCTGCGCCATGTTGTGTAAGAAATAACTTACAGAGTTCGACTAACACAGCAGGAACACTATCCTTTCAAGCTTCAATTTACCAACGGCCAATACATAGGTAATACTTACTCAGCTGAGGAGGATATTCCCTTCCACCACGGATGTCTCCCACTTAAAAGTTGTGTAGGGATCTCTGAGGAAAAATGATTGAACTACTCAGTTGATCCATTCAAAATAAGAAATCAATCAACCTTAGCAGCGCGATTCAGAGTAGTTTCCACTAATCAGTAGAAACTGCACGTAAGCGGACAATATAAACTTAGGATGGTGCCAGACTGATTCCAGCACCCCTGCCGGATATGTTGTCCCTTGGACCACCTAGCTCACAGTGCCACCGTTAGCCCCCCTGAACCTAAACAGGGAGCAAACAGTTCTGGCAAACTACTGAACAAGACAACCCTGTTGTTCGACCTGGCAGCCTTGGCGTGGGTTTCCCCTGCATTTTTTGGCTTTGCCTCCTGTGTTTTTGCTCTGTGTTGGACTTCGTTTTTCTGGTCTAGATGCTTTGGGCACTTCAGTGCCAAAGTGCAAGTGCTCCCTCTGTAAATTGTTGTTATGGATTGGGTTTACTGTTAAGTCTGGCTTAGGAGTTACTTAACTGATCGGACTTCGACGGTACAAATTGGTACCTTCGTCTCTCGTAGCCAGACGATTGACAAGGGAGTTCCCCAGGATCTATTTTAAGTCCCACACTTTTTAATCTCTCTGTGGCACCCCTGGCAAGAGTGATTAGATTGCATGGGTTCGATACTGTGTCCTACGCAGACGACACACAACTATTGATTACTCTTGGCCCAGATCCAACTGACACCAAACTTAGATTATTAAACTGCATGACTGACATTAACGTCTGGATGCAAACCAACCACCTTCAACTTAATGCCAGTAAGACTGAGATTATTTTCTTTGGGAAGGCCCAAGAACTATGGTCCAGTGACTGGTGGCCTCCCAATCTTGGCCCTTGTCCTTCCCCTAAACTGGTGGTCCGTAACCTTGGAGTGAAGATCAATAACAAACTGTCCATGAAAGGTCATGTTAACCGTGTGACTGGCATCTGCTATGGACTAATGTGAAGCCTACGTAAGATCTTCCAATGGATCCCAGTTGAATCAAGGAAGCCGCTGGTCCAGGGTCTAGTCATCAGTCGGCTCTAATACGGAATATGGAAGCCCTGATGGCTTCCATCAATGAAGAGCTTTTACCAAACGCCAAGTGCTACAGAACACTGCCGCCAGACTGGTATTAAATCTACCTTCACGGTCCCTATTGGCACCAAGTCTGAAAGCTCTGCACTGGCTCCCCATCAGGAAGCAAATTCATTTCAAGATCATCTGTTTTGTACATAAAACCATTCACGGGAACAGGCCAAGTTATCTTGCCAAAAAACTCTTCTGGTACCTACCTAGTAGAACCCTTAGGTCAGGAACCAAACATCTTCTCACTCCTCACAAGATTCGCACCACCAGGAATGGTGGCAGATCCTTTTCATATCTCGCCCTTACTTTGTGGAACTCGCTTCCACTGCAGCTGCGTATTGTTACTGATCATAGTCAGTTTTGAAGAAGGCTAAAATCCTGGCTTTTCTGATCATTCTCTTTTCCTGCCGTCGTCTTTCCATCGCTTCTCGGGTTTTGGCTAGCGCTTTGAGACCCACGGGTGATATGTGTGCTTAATAAAATCCTGTGACTGTGACTATGACTAAGTCCCTAGTACAGTGCACTGTGTGTGCCAAATGCTGCTAGTGTTAATGTTAAATGTTGTAGGTAGTGTGTCTTTTTTGAAGGACATGCTTCAATAATGTTTGATCATGTTTAAAAAAACATAAAGAGAAGTAAATAGAATACTTCAGACCAATTAAATCAATAAATGGTCTAAGTCTGTTTAATCAATAAACCGCCTCATAAAGTCAGCGGTTAGGAGCTTGTTTTGATAAAAAAGCTAGTGGGCCTGGAGCACTGATTGTGCCACCCACATAAGCAGCCTGTAAATGTAACTCAGACCTGCCACTGCAGTGTCTGTGCGCAGTTTGGTACTGCCATGTCGACTTGGCAAGTGCACCCACTTGCCAGGCCCTAAACTTCCCTTTTCTTACTTATGAGTCAACCCTAAGGTAGGCCCAAGGTACCCCTGTGGACAGGGTGCAGAGTCTGTGAAAGGTAGGACATGTTGTGATGTGTGTAAAATGTCCTGATAGTGAACTACAGTGAATGTTGTTTTTCACCAGTGAAAGGCTATCTGTCCCATAGGATAGAATGGGAGTTTATTTATAACATCTTATAAATGTAACTTCCCATTGGGACAAGATAGGAAAGTAAAGTTTGATATGCCTGAACTCAGAATGTTAAGATGCATCTTTTAGTGAGAGTGATTTTTACATTCTGGGTTTGAAAATACCACTTTTAGAAAGTAGGTATTTTCTTCCCTAACCATCCAGTGTGCCTCTGCTAGGTTGTGTGTTGACCGCCTGGCTTTGGAGTGACAGGGGCTGGGGATGTGCATTCTGTTCAGACAGCCATTCGGGGTGGTTAGGTGTGTCCTGCCTTTCCAGGGTGAGTCAGTGCTGGGCTGAATTGACCTGGGCTGCATTCAGAGTAGGGGGAGGAGATTTCTTTCACACCTGAATGGGCCTGGTCTGCCTTAGACAATGCTGTCTCCACCTTCTGCCAGGAAGCTGCACCAGAGAGGACAGGACTGGTTTTGGCTGGGCAAAGCGCTTCTCTGCCACAGAGAACAAAGGGTTTTGTATTATAAAAAAGAGGGGCCCAGACCCCAGACTTTTATATCACTTCTGGGAATAAGAGGAGCCTTTGCCAAGTAGAACAGCTGGAGAAACTGAGGAGGAATACTGCCCCTTTGCTGTTTGCTGTCTGGAGTTGGCCTGCAGTGGCTGTTTACGCCAAGGAAAGGACAAGGACTTTGCTGTGTGCTGGTTGAGGAAGAACTCCAAGGGCTTGAAATTGAGCTTGCCTCCTCTTCTGAAGTCTCAGGGACACAAAGACTTCACCATCAGCTCTCCTGAACTTCCTTGCTGGGAGTTCTGACCTGCTAAGAGGTGCCTGCTGCTGTTTTGGACCTCTGAAGGCTGTTTGCCGATGGGAGCTGGGAAAGTAACGCAACTTCGAGAAGCGCAACGTATCCGTACCTGTTTCCGATACATCGGCGAAAAAACCGATGTAGCGCCTGACCGCGGCTCGATAAATTACTGCACGCCGCAGCGAGTGCACCGATCTACAAAGGCCGAGATCACCGCACCGATCCCGATGCAGGCCCTGCTGTGCAGCTGCAAGAACCAACGCATCGGGGGACTGCAGCTAAAGAAACCAACGCAAGTGCCGTTGCCGCCGCCACATCGAGAACCGACGCATCCCTGATTCTCACGCATCGCATCTGGGCGCCACGCCGGCATGAACACCGGGGTCGCAGTAAGAAACAGACGCATCACCTCCCCGCACAGTAAGAAACAAACGCATCACCCCATCTTCAGTAAGGAACTGATGCATCACCGCCCCTGCATGGCAGTAAGGCACCGACGCATCACCTCCCCTGAAGTAAGGAACCAACACATCACCTTCCCTGGGCGTAAGGAACCAACGTATCACCTTCCCTGCGACAGTTTTTGTTTGTGTGCGCGACGCATCCAAGGTACTTTGTGTGAAAAGTGTTGCATCTGCAATTTGCTTTGAGCAGAACTATTTTTACCTTTTGAAAATCATATTTTTATTACTGTATTGTGGATTTCTGTCGTTTTGGCCTTGTTTGGTTTAGATAAAGATTACTTATTTTTCTAAGCTGGTGTGGTGTCCATTTGTAGTGTTTTCACTGTATTACTGTATGTGTTCACAAATGTTTGCACACTGCCTCTGAGATAAGCCTGTCTGTTCTTGCCAAACTACCAAGGGGGTGAGCAGGGGTTATTTTAGAAGTGTACCCCCCTTACCCTGACTAGGAAGAAGGGTCCCTACTTGGACAACGGTGAAAACCATTGCCAACTAGAGACCCCCATTCTAACACCTGTTCCCTCAGGAATCGTGGTGACAGCCCTAGAACTTTTTGCTTAGTCACTTGTGCTCTCTTTCGTTCGGAGAAATATACAAAGAATACACGAAGGGATGTTTTCCAATATTTATTGAACCGTAGTGATTCTCGTATAGAAAATATGTGCTGCAATGATTATTAGACAGAAGCAGACAAAAATTATAATGAGTGTCAAAACAGTGAATAAAATGAAGAATTCTACCATCTTGCTGAGACATTTTATTTATGCATACATGTACAGTATTATGATAATCTAGTGTACTCCTATGATGCAAACCCTACTTACGTGTCTAGGGTGCAAATATATGGTCTGCCAAGAAACCTCCTTCTGGATGATCTAACCCCTTTACCTAGTGGTTAAGAATATAGGACCCCGTCTTGGTCTCGAACTGGATACCACTCACGGAGATGTCAGTCTGCTGCTAGGTGAAAGCTGCAGCATGCAGGGATCCCTTGAAGTCAGCAGAAGTGTCTCCTCTGATTGTAGTCAGAAACAAAAGGATATATATAGAAAGGGGCATCCTTGCCTCGGGCCGAGATTATGATCAGGCTGCCTATTGTTTGTATTCCACAACTAGCTGCGTCATCATATGGACGTAATAACAAACACATTTGTACCACACCCGTGAAGGCCTTGCACATAATGCCATGGCAGTGTGATAGCATTCTCACAAAGTTCTTTTGTGTCAGCAAGGTGTGTGTTTCTTAGAAAGTAGCCCATGTGTCGTAAATGCAAATGTGTGTCAAAGGCCACTGTGAGAAAGGGAAGACAACTTTACGAAAGAACCATGTACATGTAAATTGGCATTACCTCGGGTACATAACATCATGACACACATGGACCTGACCCAGCTACTCAACCCCTCCCAATCCGGCTTTTGCAGCAATCACAGCACCGAAACTACCCTGGTAGCAGCCACCGACGACATCCAAACCCTTCTCGACCGAGGCAAAACAGCAGCTTTGATCCACATCACTCTCACAGCAGCCTTCAACATCATATCCCACCACACGTTGGTCCAAAGACTCCACCACATCGGCACCCAAGAGGATATGCTCAGATGGATCACCTCCTTCCTCACTGGAAGACCCCAGAGGTTCCACCTCCCATTTTTCACCTCTGAACATAAGGAGACTACCTGCGGTGTTCCCCGGGCTCATTCCTCAGCCCCATGCTCTTCATCGCATATATGACCCTGCTGGCCAACATTGTCAGATCCCACGGTCTCAACATAATTTCCTACGCAGACGATACCAAACTCACCCTCTCACTCACCAACGACCCCACCACCACCAGAACCAATTTCCACAGATTCATGACAAATGTTGCCGACTGGATGAAGAACAACTGCCTACAGCTCAACACAGACAAGATGGAAGTACTGATCTTTGGAAAAAGCAGCAGCACATGGAACGACTCCTGGTGGCCATAAGTACTAGGACCCTCACCCACTCACTCCGACCACTCCAGAAACTTCGGAATCATAATTGAAAAGCTCACCATGAAATCATAGAACAATGCCGTCTCATCTGCCTGCTTCCTCACTCTGCACAGGCTAAGTAAGATCTGCAAGTGGCTACCCCTACACTCGAGACTCACAGTATCACAGTCCCTCATCACCAGCCAACTGCCCTACGGAAATGCCCTCTACATAGGCAGAATAAATAGCATTTTCCTAACTATAACTAAGCTTAAACATTTGTTTTTTTCATTGAATGTCAATGTTTTTTTTTTTTTATAAAAATGTGTTTCAAATCATAGAGTGGACTGTTGTCGAGTGGAGAATCATCGAGTGGAGTGGCATCGTGTGGAGTTTTGTTGAGTGGAGTGTCGTTGAGTAGAGTGTCACAGAGTGGCATAGAGTGGAGTGTAATGTTGCAGAGTGGTGTGGCAAAGAGTGGAGTTGAGTGAAATAGAGTGTTGTACAGTGGAGTGTTATTGAGTGGAGTAATGTAAATTAGAGTGGCAGAGATTATCTTACAGTGTAGTGTCGTACAGTGGAGTGGCGTAGAGAGGCATGTCATAAAGTGAAGTGTTGTAGAGTGGAGTACAGTAGAGTGTTGTGGCGTACAGTGGATAGGCATACAGTGGAGTAGAGTTCTAGAGTGAAGTGCAGTGGAGTGGAGTGGAGTGGTGTGTCATAGAGTACAGTGGAGCGGCATAGAATGGAGTTGAGTGTTGTAGAGTGGAGTATCGTAGTGTAAAGTGTCATACAGTGGAGTGTCATTGACTGGAGTGTCAGAGAGTGGAGTGTCTTGGAGTGGAGTGTTGTCAAGTACACTCTCGTAGAGTGGCATAGAGTGCAGTTGAGTGTTGTAGAAAGGAGTGGTTTAGAGCGGAGTACAGTGGAGTAGAGTGACATAGAGTGAAGTGTTGTCAAGTAAAGTGTTGTACACTACAGTGGAGGAGAGGACAGTGTCATACATTGTGGTGTCATAGATTGGAAGTATTGCAGTTGTGTCATACAGTGGATTGTGGTAGAGTGGAGTGAGTGGTGAAAAATAGAGGGGCATACAGTCAAGTAGATTATTCTACAGTGGAGTGGCAAAGAGTGAAGTAGCATGTCATACAGTGGAGTGTTGTCAAGTGAAGTGTCATAAAGTAGAGTGGAGGAGATTGTTGTACTATGGTGTAGTGTTGAACAGTGGGTTGTCATACAGTGGCGTGTCATAAAGTGGAGTATTTTACAGTGTCATAGAGTGTAGTACAGTGAAGTGGAGTGGCGTAGACTGGAGGGAAATACAGCAGAGTAGAGTCTTCTAGAGTGGAGTGTAGTACAGTGGAATGTTATACAGTGGAGTGGAGTGTTGTAGAGTGGAGTGTCATAGAGCACGAGGGTTGTTGAGTAGAGTATCATAGAGTGCAGTAGAGTGTTGTAGAGTGGAGTGTCATAAAGTGGAGTAGGGTGGAGTAGAGAGTTATAGAGTGTAGTGTCAACGAGTAGAGAGTCATGGAGTACAGTGGCGTGCTCTGTCATACAGTGGAGTTGTGTATTATAGAGAGGAGTGGAGTGTCATAGAGTGTCATACAGTATAGTAGAGTGGCATGGATTGAAGGGGCATAGAGTGGAGAAGAGTGTTGTTGAGTGGCATAGAGTGTAGATTATTGTAGAGTGGAGTTGCATGGAGTGGAGTAAAGTGTCATAGAGGGGAATGGCATGACGTAGAGTAGAGTGGTGAGCAGTTGAGTAGAGTGGAGTGGCATAGCATAGAGTTGAGGAAAGTGTCATAAATTAGAGTGGCTTGGTGTATAGTGGAGTGGAGTGGCACCTCATAGAGTGTTGGAAAGTGAAAACACAGTGTAGTAGAGTGTCGCTCAGTGTGGTATGGTGTAGTGGCATAGAGTGTTGTAGACTTGAGTGGCTTAGAGTGGAGTGGTGTGGTGTAGGGGAGTAGTGTGTCTGTAAGAAAGGAGACAATCAAGAAGCAGATGAAGTTGAGTACTTTCCCATATTCCAGCGTCAGGCTTCACAGGGTCCAACGTCCATAGTCCTAAGGAGAATTGAAAACAAGAAATAACATTAATGAAGAGGGAAGGACACATGGATAGGCAGACAGGAAAACTTTACCCCTAGGGAGAACGCAACAGCTTTTCTTGCCTTTCAAGATGTCAAAAAGGTCATCCTTGAACACCGAGGGATAGATGAAGAAAGCTATAGAGTCGCTTTTAGAAGAGAGAAGGTCTACTCCCAAGATAAGCCTATGTCTCTCTTTTTATGTTGAAAGACGCTGTCAATGAATGGCTTAAACCCCAGGAAAGTACCAAAGAGGACATCAAGAAGGAGATCTATTTGGAACAAATCATTGACACCCTTCCAGGACCCACCCAGAGATGGATATGCCAACATGCTGGGTTAAACCAAGAAACTTCTATTGAAATTGCAAACTCCTTTTACAGAATAATACGAATACTTATAAATCTATGAAGAACCCAAAACCTATTCCACCCATATCCTTGAGGCTTCCAATGAAACCTGCACCTTCAAAATGTGATCCACCCACACCTCACAGCACTTCCCACAGGTTTGGAATCAAAAATGGGCCACAGTCTTTTGAATGTGGTGAGTGGAACCACAGCCCGCTTCTGCAAAGCCAAAAGAACAGAAGAAGAACCTGTGGAAGTTAATGGTATTAGTACTCCAATCTATTCTGGACCTAGCTATTATTACCTACATTTGAAGGTGAATCATAGTAAAATCAGAGCCTTATTAGATTCTCGATGCAGGTTCTCTGTTATAAGGGAAAAATGGGTGCCCCTTATCAGATAATACCTCAGCGTAAAGTAGTTATCAAATGTGTCCATGGGGATCAACAGGAATATGATATTAGCTAAAGCCCCAGTAGTAGGACCACAGGGGAAAAACTGCTTAATAGAGGTAGGGGTGTTACCTAATATACCAGAAGAGCTTATTGTAGGAACAGATAACCCTCAGTTGATTTAATTTGTGAAAAAAAAGCCTGGATCAAGAGCAGGAAGAATTAGATTCTGTTCGCCTTATAAAAAAAAAGCCAAGACCTGAAAAGAGCAGAGAAAGGAGAGGCAAGAGTGGGTACCCAAGAGACTTTTTTATCTACAAAACAATAGGAAATGGACAAAAATTTTAAAGCAACCCAAATAATGATCATTCTCTACAAAATGCTTGGAAAAAGTACTAGGAAGTTAAAAGTCTGTGACAGCAGACATTCCTGTGCTCCTAATTCAAAAGGGGTTGTTTTACAGAGTGTGTAAAAAAGGGGAAAACCCCAGTTACTTGTGACTGAGTCTTTCCAAGACCAAGTACTAATTTTTGGCCATTCTTATCTATTAGTGGGTCATTTTGTTCTTGGTAAAACCTCCAAAGCCATTTTAGAACAGTTTTACTGGCCCAGGATTTTTCATCCCATCAAAACATACTGTCAAATCTGCCCTGTTTGCCAAAAGAAGAATCTGCACCGACCACCAGCAGCACCTTTAGAGAAGGATGCCCATTATAGGAACTCCTTTTGAGTGAGTCGGAATGGATTTGGTGGGTCCTCTTCTTCCCTCCAGTAAAGGGAATAAATATATTAGGGTCATAGTTGATTACGGCACCCGTTACAAAGAAGCGGTTCCCCTGAAAGAAACCACCACCAAAATAATCATAACTCACCTAATTGAGATATTTTCACAAGTAGGATTTCCGAAGGAAATTCTAACCGATCAAGGCAAGCACTTTGTTTCCATGTGATGCAACAGATTTCTCAAAATCTAGGAATCAAACACTTATGTCATTCCATGTATTACCCACAAGCCAATAGGTTGGTGGAGAAATATAATGGCACCCTGAAATTAATACTAAAGAAAATGATGACGGGAGAATGAAGAATTTGGGACCAACTCTTACCCTTGGCCCTATATGTTATTCGTAATGAAGTCCAGAATAGTTTGACGTGCTCGTCCTTTGAGTTACTATTTGGGAAAAAAAAAAAAACATACTAGAAATGACTCATAGTGCCTGGGAAGAATCCTAAACCCTTTTGGAATATGCTGTACAACTAGAATCCAGGTTAGGAAAGTTACAGGAGAAAGCCAGAGTTCAATTTGATCAAGCCCAAAAGAAGCATCAGTATTATTATAATAAAGGTACTAAATGGAGGGAACTAAAGATAGGAGATTTCGGCTCTTGTGTTATTACCTTAAAGTGAGAACAGACTCTGGTGTAAATGGCAAGATCCTTACAAAATAATTGAGAGAATAAGGATGCTTACTTATAAATTACAGCTGTCCTGCAACAAGACTCAAAATTGCAATATAGATCTCCTGAAAAAGTGGATAGGTCCTCCTCACTACAACGATAACTTAACCAGTCAAATTTCATTCTTTAGTAGTACATTCACAGACCTTTCTATAGGAGAAAATCTTACTTCGAGCCAAAAGACAGAACTAATGTCCATCTTTTGACTGTTCTCAGGTATCTTTTCAGACATATTGAGTAGAACCTCTCTAATATCCCGCTCTATAATCTCTGAACTCGATGTCACCATAAAACAGAGACCATGCAGAATACCCAAGTCCTCAGAGAAGCTGTCCGTAAGGAAATTGTCCAGATGTTAGAAATGGGTATAATGGAGCCAATCTCCAGTAACTGGTCCTCTCCTATTGTACTAGTTCCCAAACCGGATGTTGGAATCCATTTCTGTATCGATTTTAGAGCAATCAATAGAGAATCCAAATTCGATAACTATCTAATCCTACGGAAAGACGAAATGATGGAGCAACTAAGAGACTCCCATTATATTTCCACCCTAGACCTTACAAAAGGATATTGGCAAATACCTTTAAGAGAGGAGGATAAGGAGAAGGCTGCCCTTGTAACATCACATGGTCTTTTCCAATTCACTATGTTGCCCGTCGGCTTACACAGAGTCCTGGCTTACACAGAGTCCCAGCTACCTTTCAAAGTCTTGGGATTCAAACATGTAACTATGCTGCAGCCTACTTAGATGACATAATCATCTTGAGTTCCCATTGGGGGGATCACTTATCCCACTTACCAGCCATTCTTAAAATTCTACAGCAGGTAGAACTACACATCAACTCAAAAAAGTCCAAAATAGCTTATGATAAATATCTTGCTTATTTTCTTGTGAAGGGTGATTGAGCCATATGAAGAGAAGGTAAAAGTCATAACTGAAGTACCCATTCCTAAAAATAAACGTGATGTGCGAGCCTTCCTGGATTTTTTGGGATTATTATTAGATGTTTACTGAAGAAATCAAAATGCCCTCAAGTCTATATTAATCCTCCTGAGTCTGCTCTCCAAGCTTTCAATACTCTCAGGCAATTTATCTCTTCTAAGCCACTTCTACGATCCCCTACTTTTAATAAACCATTTATTTTGTATACTGATGCCTCTAATGTCGGGTCAGGAAACTGAGCTAAATAATGAGAATCCCATCCATTTTATTAGCTTATTACAGCCTAAGAATTCAATGGCTTAAAAACCATGTCCAAACCTCATGTCTTCTCGAACGGAGAGATTAGCGATATCAAATAATTGTTGTTGTTGTTTTGAGCAGGGCAATGTCCAACAGGGAAGGTAGAGAGGTTATGAAGCCCAATACGAGACAATTGATCTGTTTACAAACGGTCAAACGTGTTGAACCATATCTCCTGTGTGTTGATAAAATAAGGGAAAGGGCACTGTTGACAAAATTTGTTCTAAGAACTGTAAGATGCTACTTAAGTTGTCCCGGTGGACAACTCAACCCTAAGTCCATTCTACGTGGCCTTGGCCATCTCCCCAAACTCTGGATCATTTTATATATTTTTTTAAATTTTATGAAGCATTCACTCAAAACATTATTGCCAACTTTTTTAACAAATTGCTATTTTGCACGCATTTTAAAACAAGTTTTACCTGCATTTAATTAGAGTGTGCAGACTCCTTGCTTAGCCCTGTTTCACGCCCACTTTCCTCAGAGCCACCTTCCGGTCCACCGCAGCTGTGTGCTGTTTGTGTGGAGGAGGCATTTGGCTACACTTCCGCTTTGGGCATGGTTAGCGCTCTAGTTGCCGCCTTACTCACGGTCATAAGACCGATGCTGCGATGGATGCGCAGCAGACGCGTGCAGCGGGCGCGCCTAAGGCAAGCCCGTCTGTGCCCGTCCGCGCCCGACCGGGCCCAGGAACCCTGGTCAAAAATTGGTTTACTCCATGGAAGAACTCATGAAACTAAAAAGTACATCACACACGCTGGCCTTCTCGGACTCTTTGTAGAAAGTCTCCATTCAAATAACTTGCTAGTGGACACTGGAGACCCACTGAGGAGCGGTGTGCTGGTTGAAAGGGCTACGGATATGGGGTTAGAGGTGCCCTTTGGACTAAAGGCCGCTTTGCTGAAAACCCGGTCCCTCCAAAAGCACAACTTAGAGATTTTTACGCTACTCCAGGAAAAGGAGCTTGACTTCCTCGCATTAACGGAGACCTGGTTAGAGGAGACCTCTGGTCCCGATGTAGTGGCCTCCCTCCCCCCAGACTATGACGTCTTGATGTATAATCGGCAGGGAACAAAAGAGGGGGTGGAGTTGCAGTATTCAGCCATGCAGGTCACTTACCACCGAGAAAATAGCTGAGGAGAGCCTAGATCGGGCAGAGGTACTGGGGATTAAGATCGGGCTCAAATCATCCTGCCTGATAGTGGTAGTGGTATACCGCCCCCATCGGCCAACCCGGCTATTTAATGATCTGTTCCATGAAGTGGTTAGCGATCTGTGTTCAAGATACCAACAGATTTTGGTATTAGGGGATTTTAACTACCATTGGGATCTGACACCAAGGGATTGCGTGTCTAGTAGGTTTGGAGAGACTATGACTATGTTGGGGATGCAGCAAATTGTGGAGTCCCCACTCACGAGAAGGGTCATACTTAGACCTTATTTGGACCACGTCATCAGTTAAGTTACATACGGATTGCAGACCATGTAGCTGGTCAGATCACTATCTGATCAGCTTCGAACTTCCTGTGGGTAGCCGCCCTACACACCTACCCCCAGTTTGGAGGGAAGCACGGAATTGGCGTAAGATAGAGGACGCCAAGCTGAGGGAAGCATTAAATGAGACAGTACACCCGGGATCACAGTCCGGGGACCCGGACCTGGTGTACGAAAAACTCACTCCGGGTTAAGGACAGCTTTCGATTTAGTGGCTCCTGCGCAAAGGGAAAGGGTAACAAACAGTATGAAGGGTGCCCCCTGGTACACGCAAGAACTAAGAGGAGAAAAACAGGCTCTCCGTCAATGCAAAAGGCACTGGCGGAAATCATACGACCCTAGAATCCCAGGAGGACGTATAAGGCAAAACTAGCCTCTATAAAAATCAATCATCAGATCCAAATCCAGTTGTACTATGAAGTGAGGATTAGGGAGGCTACAGATATTCAGAGAGAGACCTTTAACGTACTCAAGGAGTTGAGTCGCACGAAAGAACAAAGGACGGTCGCTAATCAGGCTGACTGTGAAAAGGTACAGGACTTCTTTCTAGCTAAGGTTAAAAACATCATTACTGAAATAGGCAATACCCGTATAACCACCTGTCCTTTATCAGTGGTAGATTCACCAGAGTTTCTGGGTGGTTCTCTCTCAACCTTCCCGGCACTCGACTCATATTGTGGCCAAAGTAAAATCCGGGTCACCAGAAGATCCTTGCCCCCCTTTGGTGTTTAAAAGGGTCATTCCGGCGGTAGAACCAGAAGTGTTGTCTCTATTAAATCTCTCCTTGGCTGCAGGGAAGGTACCTCACAAATTTAAGAAAGCCATGGTGATCCCATTGCCGAAAAAAGTTGGGGCAGACATCAACAATTTGAAAAACTTCCGACCCATTTCCCGGCTTCCTTTCCTGGCCAAAGTTCTCGAGCAACATGTGCTCAGAGTTCTCTCGTCCTTCTTGGAAGAGCATCAGCTGTTACATACATGACAAGCAGGATTCAGGGCCCACAACAGCACTGAGCTGGTGATGCTCTCGTTGCTGGATGAATTGAGGCTAGCAGCTGATAAGAAGATCCCTCGGCTCTGATCTTATTAGATCTCTCAGCCGCGTTTGACACGGTGAACCACGAGCGGCTGTTGGCCCGTGTCCGGCGGCTGGGAGTCACCGGGACGGTCCTCCAATGGATTACCTCCTTCCTGGAGAATCGGTCTCAAAAGGTCCAACTAGGAGAATGTAGGTCTAGGCAGGGTGTTTTGCGTTGGGGGGTTCCACAGGGCTCTGCATTGTCCCCCCTGCTATTCAATATCTACCTCCAGCCGTTGGTAGAAGCACTAGCAAAATTAAATTGTCAGGTGTTCAACTACGCTGATGACACCCAGTTGATTGTAGGAGTTGATAATTGTCCCCAGGCACAGCTCAATGTCCAGAATATCCTCCGGCTCACTATGAACTGGATGACCTCTAATTCACTCAAGGTAAACCCGGATAAGACAGAGGTGCTTGCTCTCACTACAGGGGCCTCACCCTGGTCCAGCCTCTTCTGGCCCCAAGAGCTTAGCACCACCCCGACACCAGTGCCAGCCGTGAAGAGTCTGGGTATCAAGCTGGACACCAAGCTAACCTTAAACAATCAGGTGTCTGCTGTAGTGGGGAGCTGCACAGGCCTGATTCGGCAACTCCAGAAGCTCGGGACCCTGCTGTCATTTTCCACCATGCGTACCGTCGTGACAGCCCTAATCCTGTCATGACTGGATTACGGTAACGCAGTATACACAGGGCTTCCTGACAAACTCCTGAGGAAACTTCAGGTGGTTTTAAATGATGCGGCAAGGCTGATCTTTAAACTGCCAAGAAGAGCACATGCCACCCCCCTGCTACAACAGTTACACTGGCTCCCTATCAAGCAGAGGGTCAGGTTCAAGGGTCTGTGCCTTGCACATAAAGCACAGTATGGAGTAGCGCCCAAATACATCAAGGATCGCCTGAAGCCCTATGTGCCTGGACGTTATCTCCGGTCATCTGAGGCTAGCTTGCTGGCCTGCCCGCGCTTTAACCGAGCTACATTGGGGGGGCGGGCTTTCCCAGTTGTGATTCCCCAGATCTGGAACAAGCTCCTGGATAGTATGCTCAGGGAAACCACTCTACATCCGTTTACGAGGAAACTCAAAACCATCCTGTTTACTGAGGCATTTGGATAAACCCACCTTACTGTATGCTGAGTATCCTCGTGATTAAGGGATTTCCTGGCTCCTGGTCCATGCTGCAAGCGCCTAGAGACCTTTAGTGATTGGCGCTCTACAAATATAATCTAACATAACATAACATAACTCTAAAAAATCTGGGTTTTTATCAACACAGGCCTGGCCTCTATTATCTTCGAATGCTCCCTAATTACCATGTATGTCATTCTGTGGGAGCCTTCCTGAAAAATTCACTTTATAGGCGTGACTCCATTGCTTTTTAGATACAATGTATTGTTTTATTTATTCTCTTCTGGATGCACTTTCTTGGTTGCTATTTGTCTGTTTTGATTTTACTGAGATATTCAGTATTCTCCATTGAAGTGAGAGTGTTTTTATGAAGAACTGATGCGTTGCATGATTCTGATATTTTGAATTATATTTTATCTTGTTTTTTAATTCATTTTATATGAAATTGTTGATGCAAGTATTTTATATATCTTAAAATATTTTATTTATTTATGATTATATTTTTATAATTGAATAAAGATATTTATTCATTCCTTAGGCTGAAGTTATTCCAGAGGGAACTCCATTTTCCTACAATTGAGAAGGAGTGCCTGGCCATAAAATGGACTGTCGAAAAACTCCGATATTTTCGTGAGAGACAGCATTTTATTCTGTATACCAACCATGCCCCACTGATATGGTTTTATAGAAATGAAGGTCTGAATTCCAGGGCATAGTGGTGGCTTCTTTTCTTGCAGTCTTATTCATTTGAGGTCTGTCATAGGAAGGGTTGTGACCATTCTAATGCTGATTTCTTTTCCTGATTTCCTGTTTTTCCCGATCTGAATAACCATATGGATGGAGTTTGTCAGAAGGGTGAGGATCAAGAAGTAGATGAAACTGAGTACTTACCCTATATTCCAGCAACAGGCTTCACAGGGTCCGACATCCATAGTCCTAAAGAGAAAAGAAAACAAGAAATGACATTAATGAAGAGGGAAGGACACGCAGAAAATGGCAGAGGGACAGAGAATAGGCATACGTTTTCTTCACAGCAGGAAGGAGAGAGACCAAAGTCAGGCAAGGGTGAGAAAAGTGAAAAAGGACTGAATTTTGAGGAGGGGATATGAAAGTAGGAGGAGGCAAGGTGTAAGACGCACCTTGCCTCCTCCTAATATTGAGCGGGTGTAGGAAGCATGTGGAACAGATTGGGAAAAGGAAAAGGTATTGCTATGTGTTTTCATTTTTCCCCAAAGACGTTGGAATTGTCTTTTATTTTTCATTCGAGAGAGAGAGACCGCTAGAGAGATTTATAGTAACAAGGCATATTCTACCAGATAACGGATAAGAACGCCAAGTCTCCAGAAAACAAGACCAACTCCAGTTTTTGTCATCTTTTCATGAGTAAAAAGAGAATTATTTTCTAAGAAGACAGAAGAGAATAGTAAAACCCTAAAGTCAAACAATAAGATGAGGGAAGAAAAGGAAAGAGAGAAACAAGAGGAAAGTGATATAAAGAACACAAGAAGCAGACAGTAAAGTATTAACAGAAAAACAGGTATACTTACCCATACTTGTTGTGTGTTTCTGCTCAAGGCATCCGGTCCCCTGCAATGAAGGCCCTAAGAGGAAACAAAAAGGACAGGATTAGATAGAAGTGGAATTCAGTGGACCCGAGTGAAGAAAAGAAAAGGAACTGAAGAGTTAGTCATCATTATAAGACTATCTCCTGTTTATGAACATAAAGACCATGGTCTTCAACTATTCTGAAGAAGTATTTCTTTTGTGTATATTTCGTTAACACATGACAGTGTCATAGAGTAGAGTAGACTAAAGTGGGGTGGGGAGGCATTGAGGGAGTTGTGCAGAGTGCTGTTCAGTAGAGTAGCATGTCATAGAGTGGCATGTTGTACAGTGCCTTTGAGTGGAGGGCCATTGATTTGAGAGGCGTACAGTGAGGTGGGATGTAGAGTGAAGTGGCATGTGGTAGAGTGGAGAGGCGTGTCATAGAGTGGAGTGGACTGTTGTGAAGTGGAGTGGCATGTTGTAAAGTGAAGTGGCATAGAGTAGAGTGTCGTACAGTTTAATGGAATGCTGTATAATAGAGTGGAGTGGCATGTCAATGAGTGGCATGTAGTACAATGTCTTAGAGTGGAGGGGCATAGAGTGGAGTGGCGTAAAGTCAACTGGGATGTCGTAGAGTGGAGTGGCATAGAGTGGAGTGGCATGTCGTAGAGTGGAGTGGCATGTAATAGAGTGGAGTGGCAAGGCATGTCATAGAGTGGAGTGGAGTGTCATAGAGTGGAGTGGCATATTGTCTAGTGGATTGGCACGTGGTAGTGAGAAGAGACGTGTCATAGAGTGGAGTGGCGTGGCGTGGCGTGGCGTGGAGTGGAGTGGCCTGTCATAGAGTGGAGTGGTATGTGGTAGAATGAACATCTGTTTGAACAATACCCAATGATAGAAAACGCCACTCCATTCGACTGTATGACACACCACTCCCCTCAATGATATGTCACTCCACTCTACCACACACCACTCCACTCTATGACCGGCCACTCCAGTCTATGCTACTCTAATCTATGCCACTCTATACCATTCGAGTATATGCCACTCCACTGTACCACACTCTCCAAAACTCTACTCTATGTCACTCCAGTCTACAACACTCCACTCCACTCTATGCCACTGTACTTTGCTCCACTCTACAACACTTTCCCACACTCTACGGCACACCCCTCTACTTCACTGTATGACATGCCATTCCACTCCATAACACTTTATCCACTCTAAGTTACACCACTCCACTCTATGAAGCTTTAACATGCTCTACATCACTGCGCTCTACTTCACTCCACTGCACTCTACTCCACTGTACCACGCTTTACCTCACTCTATGCCACTGTACAATACTCCACTGTATGCTGCTCCTCTGTACAACACACAACTCCACCACATACAACTCCACTCTACAACACTCTACTACACTCTATACATCTGTACAACACTCTACTGTACTCTATGCCACTCTACAACTCTCTATTTCACTCTATGCCAAAGAAAATCACTCTACTCCGCTGTACGACACTAAGCAACTCCCTCTATGCCACTCCACCCAACTTTCCTCCACTCTACTCTATGACACATGATTCCACTCTACTCCACGACTCCACTATATGCCACTTCTCTATACAACACTCTATGCCACTCTACTCTCACCACTCAACTCTACAACACTCTATTCCACTGTATGCCACTCCACTCTACATCACTTTCCAACACTCTACAACACACCACTCCAATTTATGACTGCTTACTCAGCTCTGTGCTATACCTCTCCACTGTACTCCACTGCACGCCACTTACTCCACTCTACGCAACTCCACTCTACATGCTCTACTACACTCAATGCAACTCTGCAACACTTACCTTTACTCTACTCTATGCCCCTCCACTCTATGCCACTCTACTACACTATATGGCGCTCTCTGACACGCCACTCCACTCTCTATGACACACCACTCCACTGTATGACAAGGCACTCCACTATACAGCTCTCTCATCCATTCTACGCTATGACTCTTCATTCAGTGATACTCCACTCTACAACGCTCTACTCCACATTATGCATCTCCACTCTATGACACTATACAACGCTCTACACTACACCACTCCACTTGACTCGACTCCTCTCTACTGCACTGTTCAACACTTTACCCCACTTTACTCCACTGTATGACACTCCACTGTATGCCGCTCCACTCGATGACACTCTACTCCATCCTATAAAGCTCCACTTGAAGCGTCTACACTCTACTGTGCAACACTTTACTCCACTCTATGCCACGGTACGACACTTTGCTCCATTGTATGCAACTCTATGAACTCTACCCTGCTCTATGCCACTCTACAACACTCTACTTCACAGTTCGATACTCTTCACAACTCCCTCTGTGCCACTCCACTCAACTTTAATCCACTCTACCCTATGACAGACTATATTACTCTACTCCACTACTCCATTCTATGCCACTCAAGTCTACAACACTCTATGCCACTCCATTCTACCACACTCTATGACACTCTAGTCTATGCCACTCCACTCTACAACACTCCACTCCACTGTATGCCACTCCACTCTACTCCTCTCTATGACACTTTCCAACATTCTACTAAATGCTGCTCCACTCTAGTGTACGACACGCTGCTTCAGTTTATGACACTTTACTTTACTCTATGCTGCGCCACTGTACTCTACTGCATGCCACTCTATGTTACAACACGCCACACCACTCTATTACACTTTACTCTACTCTATGATGCTCCACTCTACGCAACTCTATTCCACTCTATGCAACTCCACTGTACAACACTCTACTACACTCTATGCCACTCTACTCCATTCTATGCCCCTGCACCCTACACCACTCTACTCCACTGTTTGACACTCTATGACATGCCACTTCACTCCTCTCTAAGACACGCCACTCCATTGTATGACACAGCACTCCACTCTACAACACTCTTCTCCACTCTACTGTTTGACACTCCACTCGAGTACACTCCACTCTGTGATACTGTACTCCACCCAAGCTCAGTCTATGGCCCCTGCACTCCACTTGTTGACACTCCACTGAATAACATTCCACTGTAGGACACTGCACTGTGCAATACTCTAACCAAGACACTTTGCTCAGGTGTAGGACACTCACTGTACTCTACTCTACACACCACTTCAATCTATGCCACTCCACTCTAGTAGTCTCTACTCCACTGTATGCCCCTTCCCTCTACGTCACTCTATGACATTCCACTCCACTGTATGACACTTCACTATACTCTACGACATGCCAATTCATGGCATGTCACTCCACTCTAGAAGACTCTACTCAACTGTATGCCACTCAACACTATGCCACTCTACGACACTCTACATCGGAATCCCACATGGGTTTAACTTCCTGTTCTTGGTCCTGTGGGAGTACAGCGGGACCTGGAACATCAAAAAAAAAAACCTTTAGTAAGATGGGGTAATTATACTTTACACTTTGAAGCTAAAAGTTTCCTTCCCCAGCCCTGCTTTTACTCCTTCATATTACATCACTTATAGCATGTTAAATCATAGCATTCATAACAACACACATGCCTGTACAAATGTCATACTTTATGAGAAGACTGTGCATTGTAGAGGGCCGAGCTCTAGGTAATTTAGCCTGGCTAGCGAGTTGACAACAATATGTACATAGTTGTGCAAGTTATAGCAGGATTTGAGTCGGGTGCAAATTATAGCTTAAAGTTACAACTCTAACTTTTCAATTTCTGGTGTTTGTATAGTTTAACTTGGTTTTGTATTGAAAGAATGAATGAAGTTTTCCTAACTATAACTAATCTTAAACCTTCGTATTTTTCATTGGATTTGCAATTTTTTCTTCAAATTTGTTTCTAATCATAAAATGATATGTATTATGCTATTCTTTTAAATTGTTGTTTTGGTACCCTTTCGTGATAAGTCAAAGTTCATTAAGAACATCAGCGTTGTCTTTCTGATTCATTCTGTCTAAAGGCAACATCTGGACAAATATTGTTCTTAGAGAATGGTTCAAAAAATTTAGATTGGATACAGTACATAATATTGTTGGCTTGTGCTGGATTAGAGTAAAGTAGAGCATCATTTAATTCTTCAAATTGCAATGATGGTGTTTTCTACAAAGTATAATGCCTGCACAAGTTTTCTTACCATTGAATGATGTGTGGAGAGCATTTTGATGTGATGGATTGTGGTGTTACACATGTGATTTCTCAAACAACCTAAAGAATGTCCTTGCAAGTTAGTAATGGTCCAAAATAGGCAGAGGTCTAAGTTTTGGAGATGTTTGTTTTCTTTAAGGAGTGATGATATTTTATATGTCATTAGCTTCAGAATGGATGTGTATCTGATAATACAAATAGAAATGCATTTCCATTCATACACAGGGTTCTATTGTTTCCTGAAAATCCTGACTAGTGTTTTTTGTTATCTAGCAATACCTTTTCCCTTCTATCTCATCCATTAATCCCACTTACCATCTGCATGAATTTATGCAGCCCCTACTAATGATTGTGCCTAACTCCTGCTTATTTAATAAGCCACAGAGATACTGGAGGAAATGCATGGAATGATATCCTTGAGAGCACAAGACTAATCCCAATAACCAACAATAATCACTGAATTAACATACCAATCTTGGGTTCCAGTGCAGAGTGCTGCCCAGTGTAAAGAGCTGCAATGCCTCGTCTGGGGCAGTGAGCGTTATATACATGCAAGTATAATGCGATTACAATAACAATGTGTAGAACTGAAATACTTCATATAGACATCAGTTCTCTAAATGATCTTTCCACTTGGGATAAATAGTGTCCATCATATTGGTTTTCACTGTCTCAGTAGTGTCTGGTTCTGAACGAGTGATATACTGTATCTTAGCAAGGGATGTCAACACTCTTTTTTTGTGTTGATGCAGGGCTTAAACTGACTCAAAGGATTTTCTTGCTGTATAAGCTAGAAGAATTTAACTGGTCACACGTTTCATATGGGCCTTTCTCCCAGTGCAAAAGCATCTTCAGACAAGGTCAGGCAAAATTTTAATTATGCCTGACTAATTTCGGGTTACTATTGTTAAGTAAAATTGCTGAAAATTACAAGATTATGCTCAATCGCTAATTCACAGTAATTTTGCACAAAAATGCTTTCTCGCAAGAGCACAGTAAGACTGTGAGCAGCTGCTGGTTGCTGCTGTTCATGTTTTGTTGCATTCAGCTCAAGTTTTCGTAGCACAAAGTGCATCCTTAGGTCCAGTTATGGATGTGAGGGTGTATTTTGCCCTATGAAAATTGCGCTAAATGCTGGGTTTCACTTCTCGCTTAATTCCAAATAATCTTGCTGCAATTTCATATAATTACACAACAGCATATTGCACAAGTTGCGCCCACCTCTACTTCGGACTAAAGCTATCCAACTAATAGGATAAAGATTGAGATCTCTTCCAATGTCTTTCATTTCTGTCTTTTCAGACTTTATATATATACATGTACATGTGATCAAGGCCATCTGTTGTGGCCGAAAAGCGTCATGGACATAACTGAGCAACAGCAATACATTTTTGCACTTTATTATTCAGAGTCTGTGCCCGCTTCTTTGAAGTTCTGAATTTGGGATTGTTTCACAATATATATCTATATATATCTATATATATCTATATATATTATCTACTGGCGGTCGCCAGTAGATAGTTATAGTTAGGACCTATTTTCCATAGGAAATCCGCGACATTCTATTTGAAATAACTCTCTTGCCGGTTGACGTATCTTCGCGAAATTTTCAAACTTTGTGGGCGCTCCGGTCCGCTCCTACCCTGAAAGTCTCGGGGTGAATCGTTAAGCGGTGGCCGAGAAAAAGGGGGTCCCAAAACGCGTTTTCCCCATTCATTTTTCCATAGGAAACTTTAGACACGGCTACAGCCCGAACTGCTGAACGGAATTACACCAAATTTGGCAAAGAGGTAGTTCTTGGTTCAGAAAGAACCCTTTTGTTAAATGGTGTAAATCCGTTCAGTAGTTCCTGAGAAAATCAAAAGTAAAAGTACATATATATCTATGGGCACGGAGGATCCGCGCACCCTCCCGATCACGAGCTGTCTGCTAATTGGCTGTCAACACTCCAAACCAGGAAGTGTTGGCAGCCATCTTGTTCCTCGGTAGAACCGAGGAACAAGAAAGCAGTAATAAAAAGTGCGCAAATGCACAAAGGGGCAGGGTAGAAACACCCTGACCCCCTAGGTCTGCTCAGGGGGTCCCACAAGGACCCCCTGGGCAAAAAAAAGTATTTAAAAACCGCGCTTCGATAGTTAATTTGCCCTCGGGTGGGCCAAGTCCCGGGGCATGCTGGGGGGTTTATTTTATGTATGGGGGCCTCTAAGGCCTCCCAAGCCCCGGGGACCACCACCCCCGGGGCTTTATCATAAATGGTGCGGGAGGGCTCTGAGCCCTCCCGCAGCCCCAGGGACCGCCACCTCCCGGGGCTTTTTATTTTTATTTTTAAAACCTGTGTGGGGGCTCCAGCCCCCACACGCCCAGGGACCACCACCTCCCGGGGCACTAAGAAAATTGAAAATGGGGGTCCGTTTTGGACCCCCAAGCCCCGGGGACCACCACCTCCTGGGGCTTTCAAAATGTAGGGAGGGGGCCGCGCGCCCCTCCTGGAGCCCTTGATGGCCCTGGGGACCGCCACCCCCAGGGTCGGCTCCTGCAGTGTCCCGGGGTGCCTACCCCGGGACACTGCTGTTTGCTATGACAGGACGGGAGCCTCGCGGCTCCGCCCTGTCATAGCAAATCTTGTTTGCATTTTGAAAGAGAGCAGGAAACCTGCTCTCTCTTTCAAAATGCAAACCAACTGCTTTCCACATGGGGAGCAGCATCTTAGCTGCTCCCCATGTGGAAAGCAATGCCGGCTCCCATAGGACGCGGGGAGCCGGCGGGACTGTGGGGGATTGGGGACCCCCACAGTCCCCAACCAGAGGCCAGGCCCCGGGGGATGGGGTCCCCGGGGCCATAGTGGCCCGGGAGGGGGCCACGCAGCCCCCTCCCCAAATAAAAAAAAATAAAAAATAAAAAATAAGGGCAAGGCCGGCCCCGGGGATGGGGTCCCCGGGGCCTTAAATGGCCTGGAGGAGGGGGCCACGCAGCCCCCTCCATATTTTTATTTAAAAAGAGGGCATGCCCGGGGGATGGGGTCCCCGGCACCAAGAGAGGCCCAGGGAAGGGGGGCCACGCGGCCCCTTCCCGTTTTTTTATTTTTTTAAATAAAACAAAAAAAATGCTCAGGCCCCGGGGGATGGGGTCCCCGGGGCCAAAAGTGGCTGAGGGAAGGGGGCCACGCAGCCCCCTCCCATAAAAAAAAAAAAAAACGGCATCGTGTCGGGAGGCCCCGCCCTCCCAGCAGTACTCTGCAAACGCGCCCTGGCGCGTTTTAAGAAGGGGAAGTAATTCCCCTTGAATACTGGGGGTCTCGAGGCCAACTAGCCCACCAGGAACCTCCAGTATGCGCCAGGGCTGCCTTGCAGAGAGGTGTACAGAGGCCACGCCCCTTTTACACCTCTCTGCAACGCAGCTCTGTGGCGCTTAATGGAGGTAGCTGGTGGGCTAGTTGCACCCCAGGGACCCTCAGGATTCAAGGGGAGTTAATCCCCCGACTTAAGTGAGTAGATGTGTGTGTGTGTAGACTTAAGAATCAGTGAGTGGGTATGTACTTATTGGTATTGGAGTGTGTATGGTTTTGAGAATGGCAGTCTGTAATTTAGAGTGGTTGTATCAAAACTTATATTAGGGTGTGAGAAGATGCATTAAATTCTCACATGGATGATGTCATCAGTGATGTCATCAGTGATGTCATTTGAGATGTCATCAGTGATGTCATCAGTGATGTCACTGACCATGTCATGAGTGATGTAATATGTGACGTCATCAGCAGTGCATTGCGGGGCGCGAGTTATAGTTACCTGAACTAACTATAACGGGGAATTTCACGGGTTTTGTACGAGTGCAATGTCCAACTAACTATAACTGTCCCTAAAACCTTATGGTTTTTCAGTGAATATATATATATATATATATATATATATATATATATCTATATATATATATATAGATATATATATATATATATATATATATATATTTTATTTTATTTTTCACTGAAAAAACTATAGGTTTCAGGGATGTTATAGTTAGAAATTAGCACTTAAAAAACCCATAGAAATTCACTGAAAAAACCACAGGTTTCAGGGACGTTATAGTTAGTTGGACATTTCACTCGTACAAAACCAGAGAAATTCGGCCGTTATAGTTTGTTGAGCTAAGTATAACTTGCGCCCCGCAATGCACTGCTGATGACATCACATATTACATCACTAATGACATGGTCAGTGACATCACTGATGACATCACTGATGACAGCTCAAATGACATCACTGATGACATCATCCAGTGACTGTGGGTTTCTGCAAAGTTTAAATATGTTTTATATATATATAGGCCAAGGTGTATTGAAGAATGAGTGGGTGTATGACTGTCTGAAAGGATGATTTAATAGGTGTGTGACTGACTGTATAAGTGAGTGATTAAACGTGTCTTACTGAATGCATGGGTTAGTGACTAAACTGTGTGAATGTCTGTATCAGTTTGTCTGTTGGTGTGTAAGTGGTTGCATGGGTTAGTGAGTAGCTACATGAGTGTTTATATTGGTTATCGATTGCTTGTCTGAGTATCTGTATGGGTGCCTGAGTGTCTGTGTGGGTGGGTGGGGTGTGTGTGACTCACTGCATGGATGTGTGAGTGGGTGATTCACTGGGTGTATGGGTTCAAGAGTGCATCTGTGAGGGGCTGTATGGGTGGGTGAGTGTGTGTATGGCTGTGATGGTGAATGAATAGATGTCTCAGTGGTACATGTGTGAGTAACTACATATGTGAAAGGCAGTATATGTGAGTATTGGAGTATATAAATGACTATATGTGAGAGTGAGTGATTGTGAGAGTGGCTGTGTGGATGAGTGTGTGATTGTGTCAGTGATTGTATAAGAGAGTAAGTATGTGTTAGTATCTGTGTGAATAAGTGAGGTGGTGTGTGTATAACTGCATAGGTGAGTAAATGGGAGTGTGATTGATACGTTGCATGACTGTGTAAGTAACTCTATGGGTGAGTGGCGGTGTGTGAGTGTCTGTATAGGTGTAAGAGTGCATATGATAGTTGCTGTATTGATGAGTGACTGCATGTATGAGTGACTGTATGGGTGAGTGAGTGGATGTGTGTGTGGACCTAGGAATCAGTGAGTGGGTATGTAGTAACTGGTATTGGTGTGTCTATGGTTTCACGAATGGCAGTCTGTATTTTAGAGTGGGTGTATCAAAGGTTATAATAGGCTGGGAGGAGGTGCATCAGAGGATCATGTGGATGATGTCATCAGTGATGTCATTTGAGATGTCATCAGTGACAACATCAGTGATGTCACTGACCTTGTCATGAGTGATGTAATATGTGATGTCATCAGCAGTACATTGCGGGGGCCAAGTTATACTTAGCTCAACTAACTATAACGGCCGAATTTCTCTGGTTTTGTACGAGTGAAATGTCCAACTAACTATAACGTCCCTGAAACCGGTGTTTTTTCAGTGAATTTCTATGGTTTTTTAAATGCTAATTTCTAACTATAACGTCCCTGAAACCTATGTTTTTTTCAGTGAATTTCAAAGGTTTTTTAAATGTTAATTTCTAACTATAACGTCCCTGAAACCTATGGTTTTTTCAGTGAATTTCAAAGGTTTTTTAAATGCTAATTTCTAACTATGCCTACAGAGGTAGGACATGTGCAGAAAGAGGAAGAAAGGCACAGAAAGAAGCAAGAGAAATGCAGAAAGAGGCAACAGAAGTCCAGAAAGACGAAGAAAAGTGCAGAAAGAAGCAAGAGATATGCAGAAAGAACCAGCAGAGGTGCAGAAAGAGGCCTTGTTGCAAAGTCATCCTGTGTCCCCAACTTTTTGCTGACTGGTACTGGTGGTAACTGACTCTGACTAACCAGGCCCAGAGCCAGCGCTCTGCTGAAAGACCCTTAGAATACAGTGAAAACACCTGCATACACTATGGTACACTACGGGTTGGGGTACCCCTGTGATTGGCATGATCTCCCCTGTAAGGCCCTAGTACATAATAGGGCAGGGGGATTACAACTACCTCTAAGTCCCTAGCATATAATAGGGCATGGCAGTTTAGAGGCCAGCAGCCCTTTTCTGCTGAGCTTAAGGTCAGATTAAAAGTAGCCCTGTGTGTGCAGAAAGAGGCAAGAGAGGTGCAGAAAGAAGCAAGAGAAATGCAGAAAGAGGCAACAGAAGTCCAGAAAGAGGAAGGAGGCGCAGAAAGAAGCAAGAGATATGCAGAAAGAACCAACAGAGGTGCAGAAAGAGGCCTTGTTGCAAAGTCATCCTGTGCCCTGGGCACCCTCCAACCTTTTGCTGACTGGTACTGGTGGTAATTGACTCTTACTGACCCTGGGCTCTGCCTAACCAGGCCCGGAGCCAGTGCTATGCTGAAAGACACTTAGAATACAGTGAAAACACCTACATACACTAGGGTACACTATGGGTTGGGGTACCCCTGTCATTGGCATGACCTCCCCTGTAAGGCCCTAGTACATAATAGGGCAGGGGGATTAAAACTACCTCTAACTCAGAGGTACAGAAAGAGGCAAGAGAGGTGCATAAACAGGCAGGAAAGGTGCAGAAAAAGGTAGGAGGGGTGCAGAAAGAGGCAAGAGAGGTACAGAAAGAGGCAGGAGGGGGGCATAAAGAAGGAAGAGAAGTGCAGAAAGAGGCAAGAGAATTGCTGAAAGAAGCAACAGAGGTGTAGAAAGAAGCAAGAGAAGTGCAGAAAGAGGCAAGTGAGGTGCAGAAAAAAGCAAGAGCAGTGCAGAAAGAACCAACAGAGGTGCTGAAAGAGGTGTGAAGGGTGCAGCAAGAGAAGTGCAGAAAGAGGCAACAGAGGTACAGAAAGAGGCAAGAGAGGTGCAGAAACAGGCAGGAAAGGTGCAGAAACAGGGGACAGGGGTGCAGAAAGAGGCAAGAGAGGTGCAGAAAGAGAAAAGAGGGGTACAGAAAGAGGCAAGAGATCTGCAGAAAAATGCAACAGAGGTGCTGAAAGAGGCAAGTGAGTTGCAGAAAGGGGCAAGAGATCTGCAGAAAAAAGCAACAGAGGTGCTGAAAGAGGCAAGTGAGGTGCAAAAAGAAGCAATAGAGGTGCAGAAAGAGGCAATAGAAGTGCAGAAAGAAGCAACAGAGGTGCAGAAAGAGGCAAAAGGGGTATAGAAAGAGGCAAGAAAAGTGCAGAAAGAGGAAACAGAGGTACAGAAACAGGCAAGAGAGGTGCAGAAACAGGCAGGAAAGTTGCAGAAACAGGGAACAGGGGTGCAGAAAGAAGCAAGAGAGGTGTAGAAAGAGAAAAGAGGGATGCAGAAAGAGGCAAGAGATCTGCAGAAAAAAGCAACAGAGGTGCTGAAAGAGGCAAGTGAGGTGCATAAAGAGGCAAGAGATCTGCAGAAAAAAGCAACAGAGGTGCTGAAAGAGGCAAGTGAGGTGCAGAAAGAAGCAAGAGAGGTGCAGAAAGAAGAAAGAGAAGTGCAGAAAGAAGTAACAGAGGTGCTGAAAGAGGCGCAAAGGGTACAGAAAGAGCAAGAGAAGCCCAGAAAGAGGCAACAGAGGTACAGAAAGAGGCAAGAGAGGTGCAGAAAGAGGGAACAGGGGTGCAGAAGGAGGCAAGAGAGGTACATAAAGAGAAAAGAGGGGTACAGAAAGAGGCAAGAGATCTGCAGAAAAAAGCAACAGAGGTGCTGAAACAGGCAAGTGAGGTGCAGAAAGAGGCAAGAGATCTGCAGAAAAAAGCAACAGAGGTGCTGAAAGAGGCAAGTCAGCTGCAGAAAGAAGCAAGAAAGGTACAGAAAGAGACAATAGAAATGCAGAAAGAAGCATCAGAGGTGCAGAAAGAGGCAAGAGGGGTGCAGAAAGAGGAGAGAGAAGTTATGTTATGTTATGTTAGCCAGATTTATAAAGCGCGCAGCTGCCCCAGCGAAGAGGCGTCCCGGCGCTGCCAGCAACAGAGAGTAGCAGGGTAAAGGAGAGACTGGTAGGCAACAGAAGAAGAGAGTAGGCGGCCTAAGCTGGTGGAAAGAGGAAGGTTTTAATAGCCTTCCTGAAAGCCAACAAGTCATTTAGGCAGCGGATCTGAGGGGGCAGAGAATTCCATAGCTTAGCAGCCGTGTAGTGGAAAGATCGACCACCGGCCCGTAGACGCTTCACCCGGGGGACAGTGACTAAATACTGCCCCGAGGAGCGCAGCTTGCGTGTGGGTTTGTAGGGGGTTAGCGTATTGGCAAGGAGGCAGGGTGAGGCAAGTTTCAGGATCTTAAAGGATAGGCAAAGTGCCTTAAATTGGATCCGTTTGGCCACCGGAAGCCAGTGAAGCCGCCGAACGGCGTCAGTGGCGGAACAGTGACGTGGGAGCCCTAAGAGGGCTCTGGCAGCCGCATTCTGCACACGCTGTAGTCGCATTACCTCAGCCTGATTGGCTCCTAAGAGGAGCGAATTAGCGTAGTCCAGACTGGATAGAATAGCAGACTGGACAATCAGCTGGCGAGTAGGCGGATTGAAAAACCTCAGCAGCGGCTTGAGTCCCCGCAAGAGACCAAAACAAGTGCCCGCAACTTTTTTAGTATGTTCTTGGAAGCTGAGGGTGGAATCCATCCAGACCCCTAAGTTCTTAACCGCCAACTTAGGGGTGGGGGTGTCTCCAAGCACACTTGGCCACCACTGCTCATTCCAGAGGTTCCTGTCCTTCCCTACCAACAATACCTCCGTTTTAGTGGCGTTCAACTGAAGGCAATTAGAGTTCATCCACTCTGCCACGGCGGCCAGGCCGCTCCTAAACCTAAGGGCGTCCAGAGGGGAACCATCAGATAGGGCCACCACTAGCTGCGTATCGTCAGCATATGAAACCATAGTGAGGCCCATCTTCTTGGCCACCGTAGCAAGAGGCTGGACATATAAATTGAACAGTACGGGGCTCAGAGCCGAGCCCTGGGGTACCCCTTGCCCAATGGAATGGGGCTGAGAGAGGAACGGGGGGGCTGACACGCGGAAGGATCTATCGCTCAGGAATGACTTAAGCCATTCGAGTGCGAGGACCACTACCCCAGCAGCCTCCAGACGTTGTAGCAGAATCGCGTGTGAAATCGTGTCAAACGCGGCACTGAGGTCAAGTAAAATCAGAGCCGCAGTATGACCAGAGTCCAGGATGGTCCGTAGGTGAACAGTCATTGCCAGCAGAGCTGTCTCTGTGCTGTGACCCGCACGGAAACCATTTTGCGAAGGGTCCAGAATGTTATTAGTATTGAGAAATTTAGTAAGGATGTTATTAACATGGGCCTCAGCAATCTTAGCCACCCACGGCAGAAGGGAGATTGGCCGGAAATTTTACAGCTTTGCTGGGTCCAACGAGGGTTTTTTAAGGATGGGAGAGACCCTAGCCTGTTTCCAGAGCACAGGAACCACAGCAGTGGTAAATGAGGTGTTAATAATCTGGCACAAAGGAGTCAAAAAAAGAGACAGTGAGTCCCTAAACTGGGCAGGACTTAGAGGATCAGCCGGAGAGCCAGATTTAACTTTCTTACTCATAAGAGTAAGCTCTTCCTGTGAGATACTGGGGATAGCTGACAGAGAATGCAGAGGGGAGGGTCCGCAGCAAGTGGCCGTAGAAGACGGCTTTTGTGGAAAAGAACGATAGATAGTATCAACTTTGTTAACAAAAAACAGCGCCAGGTCTTCACATTGTTGCTCAGAAATGATCGCAGAGGCCTGGGGTTTATTTCTTACTCTCAGATCTTTCAGAATTTTAAAAATACATTTAGACGGGTTAGGACTCAATTGTATTTCGTTAGCATAGTAGGCAGCCCGGGCGATGAAGACATTTCTATGGTAGTTTTTAATCGCAGCCAAATAGGTTTTTCTTGTTATAGTATCGTAGTCCTTCCTCCACAAGCGCTCTAGCTTCTTACATGCTTTCCGCAGAGAGGCCAGTGTGTCATTGTACCATGGGCTAGGGTCCGCAGAGCGGCCTTTCATCCATTTAGCTGGGATGATGGAGTCCAAAGATTGGACAATCCAGTTACAGAAATCACTGTAAGCCCCATCGGCATCGTTCTGAGGTGCTGGAAAATTCGCAGTGAGAAGCGCATGAAAGTCCTCCAACCTCAGTTTACGCCAAGGGCGCCTGAAGACGGGGGGATGTATATCCCTAACAAGGGGTTCAGGTGCCGGAAAAAGCATGGTTATCAAAGAATGGTCGGACCATCCCACAGGTTTAGGAGTCTCTACCGTGGCAAATGGAATGTTAGAAAAAATAGGGTCCAACAAGTGACCCGCTAAATGAGTGGGGCCAGGGACCAATTGATAGAGTTGGCAAGCAGCCAGGTCCGCCAGCACGCTGATGACTGCGGCGTCTTGCGTCTGGTCAAAATGCAAATTGAGGTCCCCTAAGATGGTAAAATTGGCTGTGCCCATTGCAAGCGCATAGGTAGATTCTAAAAGGGCAGATTTAAAATACGTAGCTGGCCCCGGAGGGCGATATACTAGTAGCCCGGAGATGGTCAAATGGGCACTGAGGGTGATACTGAATCGTGCACATTCGCAGCCCTCCATGGCTTCTTTGACAAAGCTGCAAGAGTAACATGATTTAAAAATGACCGCAATCCCACCCCCTCGAGACTAACGGTTGACAGTAAGGATGGTGTAGCCAGGAGGCAGTGCTAGGTTGGGTTCGGCTACCATGTCTACATTAAGCCAGGTCTCCGTGATAAAAACACATCCGGAGCTTCCTCAAGGACCAAATCATGAATTTCAAGATAGTGTTTGGCCAAAGACCGCACATTCAGCTGGAGAATTCTCACTGGCGGTTTAGTCTGGGGAGGCGGAGATGGAGGATGCGGCGGCATACAGGAGACATACCTGCAACCATGACAACAGAAAGGCCCCTCCAAGGGACCCAGCCGAGGCCCGCTGCAAACTTTACCCAGGGAGTTAACGGCCAATAGCTCCGCCCTAGAATAAGTATGGCGACCCAAGATGCTTTGGCCAGCATTCCTGGCAAGAGGCGACGAACAGGCGCGGACGGGCGCAGACGGGCTTCCCTTAGGCGTGCCCGCTGCGCGCGTCCGCTGCGCGGTCGCCAGCACATCCGCTGCGCGGTCGCCAGCACATCCGCTCTAAGTAGGTACCGGGCAAGGAAGACTCCTCCTCAGCCTTTCCCCCGGAAGTGAATTACTAGGCCACGCCCTCCACACAAACGGCACACAGCCGGGGTGGACCAGGGCAGGACTAAAGAGATCAGCGAGCTACTACCAGCTGATCAGGTAACGTGACAGTTTTTTAAGCACAGTGCAAAAGAGCATAAAATAAAGAGTAGCAATTTAAAACCAAGTAAAAGCGGTAAAACAACAGCAGCGCGCTATTCAGTATCCTACTCTGAGTGTCTCTGCGCGGTCGCCAGCACGTCCGCTCTAAGTAGGTACCGGGCAAGGAAGACTCCTCCTCAGCCTTTCCCCCGGAAGTGAATTACTAGGCCACGCCCTCCACACAAACGGCACACAGCCGGGGTGGACCAGGGCAGGACTAAAGAGATCAGCGAGCTACTACCAGCTGATCAGGTAACGTGACAGTTTTTAAGCACAGTGCAAAAGAGCATAAAATAAAGAGTTGCAATTTAAAACCAAGTAAAAGCGGTAAAACAACAGCAGCGCGCTACTCAGTATCCTACTCTGAGTGTCTCTGAGAAGTACAGAAAGAAGCAAAAGAGGTGCTCAAAGAGGCAAGAGGGATGCAGAAAGAGGCAAGAGCAGTGCAGAAAGAACCAAGAGAAGTGCAGAAAGAAGCAACAGCGGTGCTGAAAGAGGCACGAAGGGTGCAGAAAGAGGCAAGAGAAGTGCAGAAAGAAGCAACAGAGGTACAAAAAGAGGCAAGAGTGGTGCAGAAAGAGGGAAGAAAGGTATAGAAAGAGGCAAGAGAGTTGCACAAAGAGGGAAGACGGGTGCAGAAAGAGGCAAGAGGGGTGCAGAAACAGGCAAGAGAAGTGCAGAAACAGGCAAGAGAATTGCTGAAAGAAGCAACAGAGGTGTAGAAAGAAGCAAGAAAAGTGCAGAAAGAGGCAAGTGAGATGCAGAAACAGGCAAGAAAGGTACAGAAAGAGGGAAGACGAGTGCAGAAAGAGGCAACAGGAGTGCAGAAAGAAGCAAGACAGATGCAGAAAGAAGCATAGAAAGTGCAGAATGAAGCAACAGGGGTGCAGAAAGAGGCAAGATAAGTGCAGAAAGAAGCAACCGAGGAGCACAAGGAAGCAAGAGAACTGCAACAAGAGGCAAGAGAGTTGCAGAAACAGGCAAAAGAGGTACATAAAGAGACAACAGGGGTGCAGAAAGAAGCAAGACAGGTGCAGAAAGAAGCATGGAAAGTGCAGAAAGAGGCAAGAGAGGTGCAGCAAGAGGCAAGAGAGGTACAGAAACAGGCAAGAGAAGTGCAGAAAGAGGCAAGAGAATTGCTGAAAGAAGCAGCAGAGGTGTAGAAAGAAGCAAGAAAAGTGCAGAAAGACGCAAGTGAGATGCAGACACAGGCAAGAAAGGTACAGAAAGAGGGAAGACGAGTGCAGAAAGAGACAACAGGGGTACAGAAAGAAGCAAGACAGGTGCATAAAGAAGCATGGAAAGTGCAGAATGAAGCAACAGGGGTGCAGAAAGAGGCAATAGAAGTGCAGAAAGAAGCAACAGAGGTGTAGAAGGAGGCATGAGCGTTGCAGAAACAGGAAAAAGAGGTACAGAAAGAGGGAACAGAGCTGCAGACAGAGGCAAGAGAGGTACAGAAACAGGTAAAAGGGGTGCAGAAAGAGGCAAGAGGGGTGCAGAAATTTGCAAGAGAGGTGCAGAAAGAAGCAAGAGCAGTGCAAAAGAACAACAGAGGTGCAAAAAGAGGCAAGTGAGGTGCAGAAGGAGGCAAGAGAACTGCAGAAAGAGGCAAGAGAGTTGCAGAAACAGGCAAAAAGGGTGCAGAAAGAGGGAACAGGTAGGCAGACTGAGGCAAGAGAGGTGCAGAAAGAGGGAAGAGTGGTACAGAAAAAGGCAAGAGGGATGCAGAAATTTGGAACAGAGGTGCAGGAAGAAACCAGAGCAGTGCAGAAATAACCAACAGAGGTGCAGAAAGAGGCAAGGGGGTACAGAAAGAGGCAAGTGAAGCGCAGAATGAAGCAAAAGAGGTGCAGAAAGAACCAACAGAGGTGGCAAAAGAGGCAAGAGGGGTGCAGAAAGGGGTAGGAGAGGTGAACAAAGAGGCAAGAGGGGTACATAAAGAGGCAGGAGGGGTGCAGAAAGAGGAAGAGAACTGCAGAAAGAAGCAACAGAGGTGCAGAAAGACGCAAGTGAGGTGCAGAAAGAAGCAAGATAAGTGCAGAAAGAAGCAACAGAAGTGCAGAAAGAGGGAAGAGGGGTGGAGAGAGAGGCAAGAGGGGTGCAGAAAGAAGCAAGACATGTGCAGAAAGAAACAAAAGAAGTGCAGAAAGAAGGAACAGAAGTGCAGAAAGAGGCAAAAAGGGTGCAGAAAGACGTAAGAGGGGTACAGAAAAAGGCAAGAGAGGTGCAGAAAGAGGGAAGAATGGTGCAGAAAGAGGCAAGAGGGGTACAGAAAGAAGCAAATGAGGTACAGAAAGAGGCAACTGACGTGCAGAAAGAGGGAAGAGAGGTGCAGAAAGTAGAAGAGATTTGCAGAAAGAGGCAAGAGAAGTGCAGAAAAAGAAAGAAATGTGCAGAAAGAAGCAACAGAAATGCAGAAAGAGGCAAGAGAGGCTCAGAAGGAAGCAAGAGTGGCTTGCACACCATTAGTACCAATTTAACACCCACATTTAGCAATAAGTAACAGGTGACCATTCAAGGTTCGCAAAGGGCCTTCCACCACGCTGTAACACTTGTCGCTGCATTTTTGGTAACGTTTGTGCCGTTTGAGCTAAAAACAAGGCTTTTTTTGTTCAAATCTGCAGATTAGGGAGCAGATGATGAATTATGTGGCTAATGCAGAAAATGTATAATTGTGTGAAAGTCGGTGCAGCCAAACAGTCGCATAATTCCAGTGGCCCTGCTCATACCTCTGACTAGGTCCACAAGTGCTCCTCAGTGATTCCTTCTTTTTTTGTCTCATTGAGTTCATAGTTGAGCTTCTATGGAAACGAGGAAGCCTAAACCTGAGGTTTCCACTCCACAACACAGACTACCATACCACATTAATTACTCTCCATAACACATAATCCCACTGTACATAATTCCTATACACTAAATACCACATACTTTCTATCCACATAATTTCACTGCACAACATACCACATAATTCCTCTACACACAAAGTACATCCACTCCACTCCAAAAAACATTAGTAAAAAACTTTTACATTTACAATGCCAATAGCTCTAACTCTCGCAAATGCGAAACCTATTACATTGCAAACACTTCTTTAACTAGTAGTCTGGTGTGCAGAGTGGTGGAGAAAGGGTGCTGGGCTTCCAACCAGCGCTCAGGAATTCCGCTGCGTAGGACTTACAGAAGGTACCAGGAGGGCTTCTTGGCCCCCAAAGTCCCTCAGGAGTAAATTGGACTTCATCCCCCATCCCGTAGTCTGCCAGGAGGCGCGTTTGCAGAGTGGTGGAGAAAGGGGGGGCATGGCCTCCGAAGACGTCTTAGCAATCCCACTGTGTGGGACTTTATGGAGGTAACAAGAGGGGTAGTTGGCCCCCAAGGACATCCTTGGGGGTCAACTACCCCTCCTATTGCCTCCAGTAAGTCCCACACAGCAGGATTGCTAAATTCTCATAGCAGGCCACGCCCTCTTTTCTCCCTGGCGCGCTCTTGGATGGGGATTGAAGTCCCCTTCGCTGCTGGGGGTCCTTTAGGGGCTAACTAGCCTACCTCTTACCTATAGTAAGCCCCAAACAGTGGGATTGCTGAGAGGTGGACACAGGCCACGCCCCCTTGCTCCACCACTCTGCAAACGCACCTCCTGGCACGTTCTTGGTTGGGGGATGAAGTCCCCTTTCCTCCTGAGCCGTGCCTGGGGGCCAACTAGCCCTCCTGTTACCTCAAGTAAGCTCCATACATCTGGATTGCTGAGAGTGCTCAAAGGCCACGTCCCCTTTTTATCACCACTCTGCAAACACGGCTCCTGGCACACTGCTGCTCGGGGGATGAAGTCCACTTGTGTCCTGAGGTCCTCAGGACACAAGAGGACCTCATCGCCCCACCAGCAGTGCGCCAAGAGGCGCGTTTGCAGAGTGGTGTAAAGAGGGCCGTGGCCTCGAACCACCTCTCTGCAAACCAGCTGTGTGGCGCTTACTGGAGGTACCTGGTGGGCTAGTTGGCCCCCATGGACCCTCAGTATTCAAGGGGACTAAATTCCCCAACTCATAACACGCCAGGGGGCGCGTTTGCAGAGTGGTGCAGGTAGGGGGCAGGGCCTCCGGCGAGATGCCGGCTTTTTTAAAAATATATTTTTAGAAGGGGGGCTGTGTGGCCCCCCTTCTTATAGTATTTTTGGGGCCCAGGGGACCTCCTCCCCCGGGGCATGGCCTCCTTTTTTTATATATTAATAGGGAAGAGCCCCCTTTTCTGGGCCACTTTTGGCCCCGGGGGACCCCATCCCCGGGGCATGGCCTCTTTTAAAAAAAATATTTATAGGGAAGGGGGGCCGCGTGGCCCCCCTTCCCTGTGCCACTATTAGCCCCGGGGACCCCATTCCCCGGGGCTTGGCCATTTCATATATATATTTATGGAGGGGGGCTGCACTGCCCCCCTCCCCAGGCCGATTTGGTCCCGGGGATCCCATCCCCTGGGGCCCAGCCATTTATTATTTTTAAAATAAAGGGAGGGGGCCACTTGGCCCCCCTCTCGGGCCACTTCTGGCCCCGGGGACCCCATCCCCCGGGGCCAGCCCTCAGCGTTGGGGACCGTGGGGGGAGCCCCAATGCCCCCACGGTCCTAGCATGCAGCTCCCCTTGCCCAAAATCAATTCTGCTTTGCTTCGTTGAAGCGAGAGCAGGTTTCCTGCTCTCGCGTCAACGAAGCAAAGCAGTGTTTGCTATGACAGGGCAGGAGCCGTGCTCCCGCCCCGTCATTGCAAACAGCAATGTCCCGGGGGTGGGCACCCCGGAACATTGCAGGAGCCGGCCCTGGGCGGTGGCGGTCCCCAGGGCCAAGGAGGGCTCCAGGAGGGGGGCCGCGCGGCCCCCCTCCCATCATTTCAACAGCCAACAGGGAGGTGGTGGTCATCGGGGGTCCGCAACGGACCCCCATATGTAAATAATTAGTGCCCCGGGGAGGTGGTAGTCCCCGGGGCATGTGGGGGGGCTTGAGCCCCCCAACACATTTAAAAAAAAAAAAATCAGAGCCCCGGGGAGGTGGCGGTCCCTGGGGCAGTGTGGGGGGGCAGGAGCCCCGCATGCATTTTATTTTATAAATGAGCCCCGGGGAGGTGGCGGTCCCCGGGGCTGCGGGGGGGCTGCGTGCCCCCTGCACATCATGAATGAAGCCCCGGAGAGGTGGCAGTCCCCGGGGCTGCGGGGCCACCGCGGGTCCCCGCTACATAATTGGGCATTGCCCCAGGGACCTGGCCCACCCGGGAGCTTAAGGAAAATGAAGCGCGGGAGCCCGCGCTAGGTATTTTTTTTATTTTCTCGGCCGGATTCGCGCACCCAGCGCAAATTCTTTTTTGGCACATGGACCCCCTGAGCAGGCCTAGGGGCTCAGGGTGTTTCTACCCTGCCCCCTTTTCTTGTTTTTCTCCTTTTTTGTACGGTTTTCTTGTGACTCGGTTACCGAGTCACAAGATGGCTGACAACACATTCTGGTTTGGAGTGTTGGCAGCCAATCAGAAGTCAGCTCGTGCTCAGGAGGAGTCGCGACTCCTCCTCGGTGCTCAGATATATAAATTTTTATTTTTAATTTCTCAGCAACTACTGAATGGATTTACACCATTTAAAAAAGGTCGCTTTCTGGACCAAGAGCTACCTTTTTGCCAAATTTGGTGTAATTCCGTTCAGCAGTTCGGGCTGTAGTCGTGTTCAAAGTTCCATGGAAATTAACATAGGAAAACGCGTTTTGGGACCCCCCTTTTTCTCGGCCCCGCTTGACGAATCACCCCGAAACTTTTAAGACAGGAGCTGATCTGAGTGAACCATTAGTTTTGAAATGTTCGCGAAGATTCTTCAAACGGCGTCAAAGATATTGGCAAAAGAAAAACGCTTTTGAATAGAAACAAGGTCTTAACTATAACTACCTACTGGCGAGCAGCCAGTAGATGATATATATGTGTATATATATATATATATTCTCACAACCCTCTTTATCAGAAAGACAGAGCGCACTCACGAGTTAAGTTTTGCAGCTTTTTAATCCATTTCGCTAGTTTCACGGGCATAATTCCGCCAAAGAACCCCTAAGACCTTGATCACGGTTGATTTTCGCGGTTTCAAGATGCTCATTAAATTCAAATACATGGTCATGTGACTTCCTGTTATTTCACAAAGCTTCTGGGACATGTAGTTTTACACAAAATTGAATGAGATGCATTTTGCTTTGTATCATACCCCATTTACAAAATAATGTCATGAATATTTACGTAGATTCTATTGCACTTATTCTTTTAAGTGATTAGCTTCTGTATCAATTAAAGGTGAATCACAATATTTCTCTCACTCCATTAACTCTATTTTCAATACTCGAGTTCATTTTAATATAACCCTCCAGTGGGTGAATTAAACAATTCAAATAATACTGCTACCATCTTTTTACTGGTAGTGTTCATCTAACGACATGTTTCGAAGTTTTTCCTACTCATCACCTTTCTCTCCCTCCAGTGGGAGTTGTTACTTACGTTCTCACTAGTCATACCTGTTTTTAATTGCAAAACATATTTTTTTCATTCCTTACTCCTGAGTACTCCATATTACAACCATATGATAAAATTTAAAAAGAAAAAACGGGGGAGGGAAGAAATTAAAATTTTGGACTTAACATTCAGTTTGGAACATTTTTCCAATTAAAACCAGTTCATCATTCGGGAAGCGTCCTGTTTGAGCAATCTTATTCCAAATGTACATACATTTCCTCATCTTGGTTCAACCCATGCGGGGTGTATGTTCGTAAAGCCAATATCTGTTGTGATTCTTTTTGGTGAAGTTTTCTTTTCTGGGTTCCACCTCCTGCATGTTTTTCCACAGTGTCTATTCCATAGAATTTCAACAATTTCCAGTCGCTTGCTTGTTTCAGTTCCATATGTTTTGCTACTGCATTACTGCGATCTTTATTTATAGTAGCTCGTACATGCTCTAAAATTCTCTTTTTTAGTTCACAGATCGTACTTCCCAGGTACTTGAGGGGGCACGGGCACTCAATGACATAAACCACATATTAGGTTTTACATGTGATTAATTTTTGATTTCTCCACACTTTTTTGTTTGCCCCTGTAACTTCTTTTGTGTTTTTTGCAATTTGGCAAACCTTGCAGTTGTGGCACTTCACAAATCCAATGGTCCATAGCCACTGTGATTGTTGGTTCCGTTCTTTCCAAAAGTGGCTCTGAACCATTGTGTCCTTTAGAATTTTCGCTTTCCTGTACGTTACATTGGGATGATTTCCCATGATTGTTGCTACCATTGAATCAAGTTGTATTATCTTCCAATTCTTTTTCAAAATGCCTTTGATTGTCTTAGCTTCTTGTGAGAAGGTTGTTATTAATCTGATTGTATCGGTTTTCTCCATTGGTGTTTTTACTTTTATGATTTCTTCTCTTTTTTTCTCTGCTGATTTGTTCCAACCTTTTTCAATCACATTGGGCGAATATCCCCTACGTTTAAAACTCTGAGCTGTCCAGTTGCTGTGTTTTACCCATTCCTTTTTTTCAGAGCATATTCTTCTGATTCTTAGGAATTCTCCATACGGGATATTTTGAATTAGGGTATTTTGATGGAAGCTATTTGCATGCAGTACTGCATTTGTAGCCATTTTTTTTACGATGTAAAGTAGTCTGGATCTTCCCTTCATTTATGTAGATCTCCGTGTCCAGAAAAATCACTCATTCTTGGCTAATATTGTATGTAAATCTTAGATTTGCTTCTGTGGAATTTAAGATTTCGAAATATTTCTTGAATTCTTCTTCTGTTCCGTCCCAAATTATTAGAAGATCATCAATAAGCCTTAACCAAATGATTGTTTTGCTGGTATACACATCCTTATCCGGATGCCAGGCAAGGTGCTGCTCCCACCAATCCCATTGCCAGGCATGCGTAGCTGGGACTGAAGGAAAATCCCATTGCTGTACCGTTGGTTTGTGTATAGATTTCATCTCCAAGCAGATTTTTTTTTTTGTTAGACATAGATTTATCATTTCTAACAGCATTTTATTATGTTGATTGTAATGTATGTTACGTTTTTTCAGAAAATATTCACACGCTGTTATGCCTATTCTGTTTTTGATGTTAGTATACAGCGAGATCACATCCATTCTGATCAAGCTATACCATATGTCATGAGTGATGTAATATGTGATGTCATCAGCAGTGCATTGCAGGGGTGCGAGTTATACTTAGCTCAACTAACTATAACAGCTGAATTTCTCTGGTTTTGTATGAGTGAAATGTCCAACTAACTATAATGTCCCTGAAACCTGTGGTTATTCAGTGAATTTCTATGGTTTTTTAAATGCTAATTTCTAACTATAACGTCCCTAAAACCTATGGTTTTTTCAGTGAATTTCTATGGTTTTTTAAATGATAATTTCTAACTATAACGTCCCTGAAACCTATGGTTTTTCAGTGAATTTCTAAGGTTTTTTAAATGCTAATTTCTAACTATGCCTACAGAGGTAGGACATGTGCAGAAAGAGGAAGCTAGGTGCAGAAAGAAGCAAGAGAAATGCAGAAAGAGGCAACAGAAGTCCAAAAAGAGGAAGAAGGCGCAGAAAGAAGCAAGAGATATGCAGAAAGAACAAACAGAGGTGCAGAAAGAGGCCTTGTTGAAAAGTCATCCTGTGCCCTGGGCACCCCCCAACTTTTTGCTGACTGGTACTGGTGGTAACTGATTCTTACTGACCCTGGGCTCTGCCTAACCAGGCCTGGAGCCAGTGCTATGCTGAAAGACACTTAGAATACAGTGAAAACACCTACATACACTAGGGTACACTATGGGTTGGGGTACCCCTGTGATTGGCATGACCTCCCCTGTAAGGCCCTAGTACATAATAGGGCAGGGGGATTAAAACTACCTCTAAGTCCCTAGCACATAATAGGGCATGGCAGTTTAGAGGCAAGCAGCCCTTTTCTGCTGAGCTTAAGGTCAGTTTAAAAGTAGCCCTGTGTGTGCAGAAAGAGGCAAGAGAGGTGCAGAAAGAAGCAAGAGAGGTACAGAAAGAAGCAAGAGAGGTGCAGAAAGAAGCAAGAGAAGTACAGAAAGAAGCAACAGAGGTGCAGAAAGAGGGAAGAGGGGTGCAGAAAGAGGCAAGAGAAGTGCAGAAAGAAGCAATAGAGGTACAGAAAGAGGCAAGAGAAGTTCAGAACGAGGCAGCAGAGGTACAGAAACAGGCAGAAGAGGTGCAGAAAGAGGGAACAGTGGTGCAGAAATAGAGAAGAGGGGTGCGGAAAGAGGCAAGAGGGGTGCAGAAATTTGCAAGAGAGGTGCAAAAAGAAACAAGAGCAGTGCAGTAAGAAACAACAGAGGTACAGAAGGAGGCAAGAGGGGTACAGAAAGAGGCAAAAGAAGAGCAGAAACAAGCAAAAGAGATGCGGAAAGAGGCTAAAGGTGTGCAGAAAGAGGCAAGTGATGTGCAGAAAGAGGGAAGAGGGGTGCAGAAATAGAGAAGAGGGGTGCGGAAAGAGGCAAGAGGGGTGCAGAAAGAAGCAAGAGAGGTATAGAAAGAACCAACAGAGGTGCAGAAAGAGGCAAGAGGGGTGCAGAAAGAGGCAAGAGAAGTGCAGAAAGAAGCAAAAGAGGTGCAGAAAGAGGCAAGAGGGGTGCAGAAACAGGTAAGAGCAGTGCAGAAAGAAGCAAGAGACAAGCAGGAAAAGGGAAGAAGGGTGCAGAAAGAGGCACGAGGGATAGAGAAAGAAGCAAGAGAGGTGTAGAAAGAAGCAAGAGAAGTGCAGAAAGAAGCAACAGATATGCACAAAGAGGCAAGAGGGGTGCAGAAATAGGCAAGAGAAATGCGGAAGGAAGCAGCAGAGGTGCAGAAAGACGCAAGAAAAGTACAAAAAGAAGCAAGAGAGTTGCAGAAACAGGTAAAAGAGGTGCACAAAGAGGGAACAGGGGTGGAGAAAGCGGCAGGAGGAGTACAGAAAGAGAGGTGCAGAAAGAAGTACAGAAAGAAGCAATAGAGGTAAAGAAGAGGTAAGGGAAGTGCAGAAAGAAGCAACAGACATGCAGATGGGGGAAGAGGGGTGGAGAAAGAGGCACGAGGGGTGCAGAAAGAAGCAAGAGAGATACAGAAAGAAGCAAGAGAAATGAGTAAAAAAGCAACAGAGATGCAGAAAGGGGGTAGTGGGGTGGAGAAAGAGGCAAGAGGGATACAGAAAGAAACAAGAGAGGTGCAGAAAGAAACAAAAGAAGTGCAGAAAGAAGGAACAAAGGTGCAGAAAGAGACAAGATGGGTGCAGAAAGAAGGAAGAGGGGTGTGAAAGAGGCATGAAGGGTGCAGAAAGAAGCAAGAGGCGTGCAGAAAGAAGCAAGAGAGTTACAGAAAGAAACAAAAGAAGTGCAAAAAGAAGGTACAGAGGTGCAGAAAGAGGCAAGAGAGTTGCAGAAAGAGGGAAGAGGGGTGCAGAAAGAGGCACAAGGGTTGCAGAAAGAATAGATAGTGGTGCAGAAAGAAGCAAGAGAAGTGCAGAAAGAAGCAACAGAGGTGCAGAAAGAGGGATGAGGGATGGAGAAAGAGGCAAGAGAAGTGCAGAAACAAGCAACAGAGAAGCAAAAAAGGGGAACAGGGGTGATGAATGTGGCAAGAGGGGTGCAGAAGGAAGCAAGAGAGGTGCAGAAAGAAACAAATGAAGTGCAGAAAGAAGGTACAGAGGGGCAGAAAGAGGCAAGAGGGGTGAAGAAAGAGGGATGAGGGGTGCATAAAGAAGCACGAGTGGTGCAGAAAGAAGCAAGAGAGGTGTAGAAAGATGCAAGAGGAGTACAGAAAGAAGCAACAGAGGTGCAGAAAGAGGCAAGAGGGGTGCAAAAAGAGGGAAGAGGGATACAGAAAGAGGCATGAGGGGTGCAGAAAGAAGCAAGAGACATGCAGAAAAAAATAAAAGAAGTGCAGAAAGAAGGAACAGAGGTGCAGAAAGGGGCAACAGGGGTGCAGAAAGAGGGAAGAGGGTAGAGAAAGAGGCAAGGAAGTGTTTAAAGAAGCATGAGAGCTGCAGAAAGAAACAAAAGAAGTGCAGAAAGAAGGATCAGAGGAGCAGAAAGAGGCAAGAGGGGTGCAGAAAGAGGCAAAAGGGGTGCAGAAAGAAGCAAGAGAAGTGATGAAAGAGACAAGAGAGTTGCAGAATCAAGCAAAAGAATTGCAGAAAGAGGCAAGAGAAGTGCTGAAAGAAGCAACAGAGGTGCAGAAAGACGCAAGAAAAGTACAAAAAGAACAAGAGAGTTGCAGAAACAGGTAAAAGAGGTGCACAAAGAGGGAACAGGGGTAGAGAAAGTGGCAGGAGGAGTACAGAAAGAGAGGTGCAGAAAGAAGTACAGAAAGAAGCAATAGAGGTGCAGAAGAGGTAAGGGAAGTACAGAAAGAAGCAACAGACATGCAGATGGGGGAAGAGGGGTGGAGAAAGAGGCACGAGGGGTGCAGAAAGAAGCAAGAGAGATACAGAAAGAAGCAAGAGAAATGAGTAAAAAAGCAACAGAGATGCAGAAAGGGGGTAGTGGGGTGGAGAAAGAGGCAAGAGGGATACAGAAAGAAACAAGAGAGGTACAGAAAGAAACAAAAGAAGTGCAGAAAGAAGGAACAAAGGTGCAGAAAGAGACAAGATGGGTGCAGAAAGAGGGAAGAGGGGTGTGAAAGAGGCATGAGGGGTGCAGAAAGAAGCAAGAGAGTTACAGAAAGAAACAAAAGAAGTGCAAAAAGAAGGTACAGAGGTGCAGAAAGAGGCAAGAGAGTTGCAGAAAGCGGGGTGCCGAAAGAGGCACAAGGGTTGCAGAAAGAATAGATAGTGGTGCAGAAAGAAGCAAGAGAAGTGCAGAAAGAAGCAACAGAGGTACAGAAAGAGGGATGAGGGATGGAGAAAGAGGCAAGAGAAGTGCAGAAACAAGCAACATAGAAGCAAAAAAGGGGAACAGGGGTGATGAAAGTGGCAAGAGGGGTGCAGAAGGAAGCAAGAGAGGTGCAGAAAGAAACAAATGAAGTGCAGAAAGAAGGTACAGAGGGGCAGAAAGAGGCAAGAGGGGTGAAGAAAGAGGGATGAGGGGTGCATAAAGAAGCACAAGTGGTGCAGAAAGATGCACGAGAGGTGTAGAAAGATGCAAGAGGAGTACAGAAAGAAGCAACAGAGGTGCAGAAAGAGGCAAGAGGGGTGCAAAAAGAGGGAAGAGGGATACAGAAAGAGGCATGAGGGGTGCACAAAGAAGCAAGAGACATGCAGAAAGAAATAAAAGAAGTGCAGAAAGAAGGAACAGAGGTGCAGAAAGGGGCAACAGGGGTGCAGAAAGAGGGAAGAGGGTAGAGAAAGAGGCAAGGGAGTGCTTAAAGAAGCATGAGAGCTGCAGAAAGAAACAAAAGAAGTGCAGAAAGAAGGATCAGAGGAGCAGAAAGAGGCAAGAGGGGTGCAGAAAGAGGCAAAAGGGGTGCAGAAAGAAGCAAGAGAAGTGATGAAAGAGACAAGAGAGTTGCAGAATCAGGCAAAAGAATTGCAGAAAGAGGCAAGAGAAGTGCTGAAAGAAGCAACAGAGGTGCAGAAAGTAGCAAGAGAAGTGATAAAACAAACAAAGAACTGCAGAAAGAGGCAAGAGGGTTGCAGAAACAGGCAAGAGAGGTACAGAAAAAGGGAACAGGGGTGCAGAAAGAGGCAAGAGAGGTGCAGAAAGAGGGAAAAAGGGTGCAGAAAGAGGCAAGAGAAGTGATAAAACAGACAAGAGAGTTGCAGAAAGAAACAAGAAAGGTGCAAAAAAAGGAAGATAAGTGCAGAAAGAGGCAACACAGGTGCAGAACGAGGCAGGAGAGGTGCAGAAAAAGGAAAGTGAGGTGCAGACAGAGGCAAGAGGGGTGCAGAAAGAGAGAAGAGAAGTGCAGAAAGAGGGAAGAGAAGTACAGAAAGAGGGAAGAGATATGCAGAAAGAGGGAAGGGGGTACAGAAAGAGGCAAGAGCGGTAGAGAAAGAAGCAACAGAGGTGCAGAAGTAGACAAGAGAACTCCAGAAATAGGCAAGAGAGTTGCAGAAACAGGCATAAGAGAGGTACAGAAAAAGGGAACAAGGGTGCAAAAAGAGGCAAGAGAGGTGCAGAAAGAGGGAAGAAGGGTGGAGAAAGAGGCAAGAGGAGTGCAGAAAGAAGCAACAGAAGTGCAGAAAGAAGCAACAGAAGTGCAGAAAGAAGCAATAGAGGTGCGGAAAGAGGGAAGAGGGGTGCAGAAAGAGGCAAGAGAAGTGCAGAAAGAAGCAAGAGAGGTGCAAAAAGAGGCAAGAGGATTGCAGAAAGAGGGAAGAGAAGTGCAGAAAGAAGCATGAGAGCTGCAGAAAGAAACAAAAGAAGTACAGAAAGAAGGCTCAGAGGTGCAGAAAGAGGCAAGAGGGGTGCAGAAAGAGGCAAAAGGGATGCAGAAAGAAGCAAGAGAAGTGATGAAAGAGACAAGAGAGTTGCAGAAACAGGCAAAAGAAGTGCAGAAAGAGGCAAGAGAAGTGCTGAAAGAAGCAACAGTGGTGCAGAAAGTAGCAAGAGAAGTGATAAAACAAACAATGAACTGCAGAAAGAGGCAAGAGAGTTGCAGCAACAGGCAAGAGAGGTGCAGAAAAAGGGAACAGGGGTGCAGAAAGAGGCAAGAGAGGTGCAGAAAGAGGGAAGAAGGGTGCAGAAAGAGGCAAGAGAAGTGCAGAAAGAAGCAACAGAGGTGCATAAAGAGGCAAGAGGAGTGCAGAAAGAGGGAAGAGGGGTGCATAAAGAGGCACGAGGGGTGCAGAAAGAAGCAAGAGAGGTGCAGAAAGAAGCAAGAGAAGTGCAGAAAGAAGCAACTGAGATGCAGAAAGGGGGAAGTGGGGTGGAGAAAGAGGCAAGAGGGATTCAGAAAGAAATAAGAGAGGTGCAGAAAGAAACAAAAGAAGTGCAGACAGAAAGAACAGAGGTGCATAAAGTGGGAAGAGGGGTGCAGAAAGAGGGAAGAGGGGTGTGAAAGAGACACGAGGGGTGCAGAAAGAAGCAAGAGGGGTGCAGAAAGAAGCAAGAGAGGTACAGAAAGAAACAAAAGAAGTGCAGAAAGAAGCAACAGAGGTACAGAAAGAGGCAAGAGGGGTGCAGAAAGAGGGAAGAGGGGTGTGAAAGAGGCACAGGGTGTGCAGAAAGAAGCAAGAGGGGTGCAGAAAGAAGGGACAGAGGTGCAGAAAGAGGTAAGAGAAGTGCAGAAAGAAGCAGCAGAGATGCAGAAAGGGGGAGGAGGGGTGGAGAAAGAGGCAAGAGGGGTGCAGAAAGAAGCAAGAGAGGTGCAGAAAGAAACAAAAGAAGTGCAGAAAGAAGCAACAGAGGTACAGAAATAGACAAAAGGAGTACAGAAAGTGGGAAGAGGGGTGCAGAAAGAGGTACGAGGGGTGCAGAAAGAAGCAAGAGAGGTGTTGAAAGAAGCAAGAGAAGTGCATAAAGAAGCAACAGAGATGCAGAAAGGGGGAAGTGGGGAGGAGAAAGAGGCAAGAGGGATACAGAAAGAAGCAAGAGAGTTGCAGAAAGAAACAAAAGAAGTTCAGAAAGAAGAAACAGAGGTGCAGAAAGAAGCAAGAGGGGAGCAGAAAGAGGGAAGATGGGTGCAGAAAGAGGCACAAGGGTTGCAGAAAGAGGGACAGAGGTGCAGAAAGAAGCAAGAGAAATACAGAAAGAAGCAACAGTGGTGCAGAAAGAGGGAATAGGGGTGGAGAAAGAGACAAGAGAGGGGCAGAAAGAAGGAACAGAGATGCAGAAAGAGGGATGAGGGATAGAGAAAGAGGCAAGAGGGGTGCAGAAAGAAGCAACAGATGTGCAGAAAATAACAAAAGAAGTGCATAAAGAAGGAACAGAGGTGCAGAAAGAGGCAATAGGGGTGCAGAAAGAGAAGAGGGGTGCTGAAAGAGGCACAAGGGGTGCAGAAAGAAGCAAGGGAGGTGCAGAATGAAGCAACAGAGGTGCATAAAGAGGGAAGAGCGATGGAGAAAGAGACAAGAGAGGTGCAGAAAGAAGCAACAGAGGTGCAGAAGGAGACAAGATAACTGCAGAAAAAGGCAAGAGAGTTGCAGAAACAGGCAAGAGAGGTGCAGAAAAGGGGAACAGGGGTGCAGAAAGTGGCAAGAGAGGTTCAGAAAGAGGGGAGAAGGGTGCAGAAAGAGGCAAGAAGAGTGCAGAAAGAAGCAACAGAAGTGCAGAAAGAAGTAGGAGAAGTACAGAAAGAAGCAAGAGAAGTACAGAAAGAATCAACAGTGGTGCAGAAAGGGGGAATAGGGGTGGAGAAAGAGACAAGAGAGGGGCAGAAAGAAGGAACAGAGATGCAGAAAGAGGGAAGAGGGATAGAGAAAGAGGCAAGAGGGGTGTAGAAAGAAGCAACAGATGTGCAGAAAATAACAAAAGAAGTGCAGAAAGAAGGAACAGAGGTTCAGAAAGAGGCAATAGGGGTGCAGAAAGAGAAGAGGGGTGCTGAAAGAGGCACAAGGGGTGCAGAAAGAAGCAAGGGAGGTGCAGAATGAAGCAACAGAGGTGCATAAAGAGGGAAGAGGGATGGAGAAAGAGACAAGAGAGGTGCAGAAAGAAGCAACAGAGGTGCAGAAGGAGATAAGATAACTGCAGAAAAAGGCAAGAGAGTTGCAGAAACAGGCAAGAGAGGTGCAGAAAAGGGGAACAGGGGTGCAGAAAGTGGCAAGAGAGGTTCAGAAAGAGGGGAGAAGGGTGCAGAAAGAGGCAAGAAGAGTGCAGAAAGAAGCAACAGAAGTGCAGAAAGAAGCAGGAGAAGTACAGAAAGAAGCAACAGAGGAGCAGAAAGAGGCAAGAGGGTGCAGAAAGAGGCAAGAGAACTGCAGAAAGAAGCAAGAGAGGTGCAGAAAGAGGCAAGAGGAGTACAGAAAGAGGGAAGAGGGGTGCAGAAAGAGGCACAAGGGTACAGAAAGAAGCAAGAGAGGTGCAGAAAGAAGCAAGAGAACTGCATACAGAAGCAACAGAGATTCAGAAAGGCGGAAGTGGGGTGGAGAAAGAGGCAAGAAGGATACAGAAAGAAACAAGAGAGGTGCAGAAAGAAACAAAAGAAGTACAGAAAGAAGGAACAGAGGTGCAGAAAGAGGCAAGAGGGGTGCAGAAAGAGGGAAGAGGGGTGTGAAAGAGGCACAAGGCATGCAGAAAGAAGCAAGAGGGGTGCAGAAAGAAGCAAGAGAGGTGCAGAAAGAAGGGCATAAAGAAGGAACAGAGGTGCAGAAAGAGGGAAGAGGGGTGCAGAAAGAGGCACGAGGGGTGCAGAAAGAAGCAAGAAAGGTGCAGAAGGAAACAATAGAAGCGCAGAAAGAAGTAACAGAGTTGCAGAAAGAGGTAAGAGAAGTGCAGAAAGAAGCAACAGAGATGCAGAAAGGGGGAGGAGGGGTAGAGAAAGAGGCAAGAAGGGTGCAGAAAGAAGGAATAGAGGTGCATAAATAAATAAAAGAAGTGCAGACAGAGGGAACAGAGGTGCAGAAAGTGGCAAGAGGGGTGCAGAAAGAGGGAAGAGGGGTGTGAAATAGACATGAGGGGTGCAGAAAGAAGCAAGAGAGGTGCAGAAAGAAGCAAGAGAGGTGCAGAAAGAAACAAAAGAAGTGCAGAAAGAAGCAACAGAGGTACAGAAAGAGGCAAGAGTGGTGCAGAAAGAGGGAAGAGGGGTGTGAAAGAGGCACGAGGCATGCAGAAAGAAGCAAGAGGGGTGCAGAAAGAAGGGACAGAGGTGCAGAAAGAGGTAAGAGAAGTACAGAAAGAAGCAGCAGAGATGCAGAAAGGGGGAGGAGGGGTGGAGAAAGAGGCAAGAGGGATGCAGAGAGAAGCAAGAGAGGTGCAGAAAGAAACAAAAGAAGTGCAGAAAGACGCAACAGAGGTACAGAAAGAGACAAAAGGAGTACAGAAAGTGATAAGAGGGGTGCAGAAAGAGGCACAAGGGGTGCAGAAAGAAGCAAGAGAGGTGCTGAAAGAAGCAAGAGAAGTGCATAAAGAAGCAACAGAGATGCAGAAAGGGGGAAGTGGGGAGGAGAAAGAGGCAAGAGGGATACAGAAAGAAGCAAGAGAGTTGCAGAAAGAAACAAAAGAAGTGCAGAAAGAAGAAACAGAGGTGCAGAAAGAGGCAAGAGGGTAACAGAAAGAGGGACGAGGGGTGCAGAAAGAGGCACAAGGGTTGCAGAAAGAGGGACAGAGGTGCAGAAAGAAGCAAGAGAAGTACAGAGAGAAGCAACAGTGGTGCAGAAAGAGGGAATAGGGGTGGAGAAAGAGACAAGAGAGGTGCAGAAAGAAGGAACAGAGATGCAGAAAGAGGGAAGAGGGAAGAGGGATAGAGAAAGAGGCAAGAGGGGTGCAGAAAGAAGCAACAGATGTGCAGAAAGTAACAAAAGAAGTGCAGAAAGAAGGAACAGAGGTGCAGAAAGAGGCAATAGGGGTGCAGAAAGAGAATAGGGGTGCTGAAAGAGGCACAAGGGGTGCAGAAAGAAGCAAGGGAGGTGCAGAATGAAGCAACAGAGGTGCATAAAGAGGGAAGAGGGACGGAGAAAGAGACAAGAGAGGTGCAGAAAGAAGCAACAGAGGTGCAGAAGGAGACAAGATAACTGCAGAAAAAGGCAAGAGAGTTGCAGAAACAGGCAAGAGAGGTGCAGAAAAAGGGAACAGGGGTGCAGAAAGTGGCAAGAGAGGTTCATAAAGAGGGGAGAAGGGTGCAGAAAGAGGCAAGAAGAGTGCAGAAAGAAGCAACAGAAGTGCAGAAAGAAGCAAGAGAAGTACAGAAAGAAGCAACAGAGGAGCAGCAAGAGGCAAGAGGGTGCAGAAAGATGCAAGAGAAGTGCAGAAAGAAGCAAGAGAGGTGAAGAAAGAGGCAAGAGGAGTGCAGAAAGAGGGAAGAGGGGTGCAGAAAGAGGCATGAGGGGTGCAGAAAGAAGCAAGAGAGGTGCAGAAAGAAGCAAGAGAACTGCATACAGAAGCAACAGAGATTCAGAAAGGCGGAAGTGGGGTGGAGAAAGAGGCAAGAGGGATACAGAAAGAAACAAGAGAGGTGCAGAAAGAAACAAAAGAAGTACAGAAAGAAGGAACAGAGGTGCAGAAAGAGGGAAGAGGGGTGCAGAAAGAGGCACGAGGGGTGCAGAAAGAGGGAAGAGGGGTGTGAAAAAGGCACAAGGCATGCAGAAAGAAGCAAGAGGGGTGCAGAAAGAAGCAAGAGAGGTGCAGAAAGAAACAAAAGAAGGGCAGAAAGAAGGAACAGAGGTGCAGAAAGAGGGAAGAGGGGTGCAGAAAGAGGCACGAGGGGTGCAGAAAGAAGCAAGAAAGGTGCAGAAGGAAACAAAAGAAGCGCAGAAAGAAGTAACATAGTTGCAGAAAGAGGTAAGAGAAGTGCAGAAAGAAGCAACAGAGATGCAGAAAGGGGGAGGAGGGGTAGAGAAAGAGGCAAGAAGGGTGCAGAAAGAAGGAAGAGAGGTGCAGAAAGAAACAAAAGAAGTGCAGACAGAAGCAACAGAGGTACAGAAAGAGGCAAGAGGAGTGCAGAAAGAGGGAAGAAGGGTGCAAAGGAGGCACGAGAGGTGCAGAAAGAAGCAAGAGAGGTGCAGAAAGAAGCAAGAGAAGTTCATAAAGAAGCAACAGAGATGTAGAAAGGGGGAAGTGGGGAGGAGAAAGAGGCAAAAGGGATATAGAAAGAAGCAAGAGAGTTGCAGAAAGAAACAAAGGAAGTGCAGAAAGAAGAAACAGAGGTGCAGAAAGAGGGGAGCAGAAAGAGGGAAGAGGGGTGCGGAAAGAGGCACAAGGGTTGCAGAAAGAGGGACAGAGGTGCAGAAAGAAGCAAGAGAAGTGCAGAAAGAAGCAACAGAGGTGCAGAAAGAGGGATGAGGGGTGGAAAAAGAGGCAAGAGAAGTGCAGAAAGAAGCAACAGAGATGCAAAAAGGGGGAACAGGGGTGGAGAAAGTTGTGAGAGAGATGCAGAAAGAAGCAACAGAGGTGCAGAAAGAAACAAAAGAAGAGCAGAAAGAAGGAACAGGGGTGGAGAAAGAGACAAGAGGGGTGCAGAAAGACAGAAGAGGGGTGCAGAAAGAAGCAAGAGTGGTGCAGAAAGAAGCAAGAGTAGTGCAGAAAGATGCAACAGAGGTGCAGAAAGAGGCAGGAGGGATGCAAAAAGAGGGAAGAGGGGTGCAGAAAGAGGCACGAGGGGTGCACAAAGAAGCAAGAGAGGTGCAGAAAGAAGCAACAGATTTGCAGAAAAAGGGAAGAGGGGTGGAGAAAGAGACAAGAGAGGTACAGAAAGAAGTAACGGAGGTGCAAGAAGAGGGAAGAGGGATGGAGAAAGAGGCAAGAGGGGTGCAGAAAGAAGAAACAGAGGTGCAGAAAGTAACAAAAGAAGTGCAGAAAGAAGAAACAGAGGTGCAGAAAGAGGCAAGAGGGGTGCAGAAAGAGAAGAGGGGTGCAGAAAGAGGCACAAGGGGTACAGAAAGAAGCAAGAGAAGTACATAAAAATGCAAGATAAGTGCAGAAAGTAGCAACAGAGATGCAGAAAGAGGGAAGAGGGGTAGAGAAAGAGGCAAGAGAAGTGCAGAAAGGAGCAGGCATGCAGAAAGGGGGAAGAGGGGTAGAGAAAGAGGCAAGAGGTGTGCAGAAAGAAGCAAGAGTGGTGCAGAAAGAAACAAAAGAAGTGCAGAAAGAGGTGAGAGGTGCAGAAAGAGGCAAGAGGGGTGCACAAAGAAGCAAGTGAGGTGCAGAAAGAGGCAACAGAGGTGCATAAAGAGGCAAAAGAGGTGCAGAAAGTAGAAGAGATGTGCAGAAAGAGGCAAGAGAAGAGAAGTGCAGAAAAAGAAAGAAAGGTGCAGAAAGAAGCAACAGAAATTCAGAAAGAGGCAAGAGAGGCGCAGAAAGAAGCAAGAGAGGCTTGCACACCATTAGTACCAATTTAACATCCAGATTTAGCAATAAGTAACAGGTGACCATTCTAGATTTACAAAGGACCTCTCACCACGCTGTAACACTTGTCGCAGCATTTTTGGTAACGTTTGAGCTAGAAACAAGGCTTTTTTTGTTCAAATCTGCAGATTAGGCAGCAGATGATGGATTATGTGGCTAATGCGGAAAATGTATAATTGTGCGAAAGTTGGTGCAGCCAAACAGTCGCATAATTCCAGTGGCCCTGCTCATACCTCTGACTAGGTCCTGAATTGCTCCTCAGTGATTCCTTCTTTTTTTTATCTCATTGAGTTCATAGTTTAGCTTCTATGGAAACGAGGAAGACTAAACCTGAGGTTACCACTCCACAAAACAGACATAATTACTCTCCAAAACACATAATCCCACTCTACATAATTCCTATACACTAAATACCACATACTTTCTATCCACATAATTTCACTGCACAACATACCACATAATTATTCTACACACAACGTACATCCACTCCACTCCAAAAACATTAGCAAAAAACTTTTACATTTACAACGCCACTAGCTCTAACTCTTGCAAATGCGAGACCTATTAAATTACAAATGCTTCTTTAACTGGTAGTCACGTTTGAAGAGTGGTGGAGAAAGGGGGCTGGGCATGCAACCAGCACTCAGGAATTCTGCTGTGTAAGACTTACAGGAGGTACCAGGAGGGCTTCGTGCCCCCCAAAGTCCCTCAGGAGTAAAGTGGACTTCATCCCCCAACCAGTACTGTGCCAGGAGGCACGTTTGCAGAGTGATGGAGAAAAGGGGGGGTGGCCTCCAAAGACCTCTTAGCAATCCCACTGTGTGGGACTTAGTGGAGGTAACAGGAGGGGTAGGTGGCCCCCAGAACAACCTTGGGGGCCAACTACCCCTCCTATTAACTCCAGTAAGTCCCACACAGCAGCATTGCTAAGTTCTCATAGCAGGCCACGCCCCCTTTCCCCACCACTCTGCAAACGCGCTCCCTGGTGCGCTCTTGGATGGGGATTAAAGTCCACTTTGCTGTTGGGGGTCCTTAGGGGCTAACCAGCATACCTGATACCTCCAGTATGCCCCAGATAGTGGGATTGCTGATAGGTGGACACAGGCCACATCCCCTTTGTCCACCACTCTGCAAACGCACCTCCTGGTGCGCTCTTGGTTGGGGGAAGAAGCCCCCTTGCCTCTTGAGGGTCCCTGGGGCCAACTAACCCACCAGGTACCTCCAGTAAGCCCCACACAGCTGGATTGCTTAGAGTGGTCTAAGGCCATGCCCCCTTTCTACACCACTCAGCAAACACACCTCTTCGGGCACTGCTGCTCGGGGGATGAAGTCCACTTGTGACCTGAGATCCTCAGGACTCAAGAGGACCTCATCGCCCCACCAGCAGTGCACTTAGGTTTTTTTTATTATTTCAGCCGGATTCACGCACCCAACGCGAATTCTGAATATTTTTTTTTTTTTTAAATGCTTTTTTTGGTCCTGGGGGTCCTTGTGGGACCCCCTGAGCAGGCCTAAGGGTCAGGGTGTTTCTGCCTTGCCCCCTTTTCTTGTTTTTTATCCTTTTTTAACTGATTTCTTGTGACTCGGTTTTACCGAGTCACAAGACGACTGCCAACACTTCCTGGTTTGGAGTGTTGGCAGCCAATCAGAATAAAGCTCGCGCTCAGGAGGGTTCGAGAATCCTCCTTGGTGCTCAGATATCGATATTTTTATTTTTTGAATTTCTCAGCAACTACTGAACGGATTTATACCATTTAAAAAAAAGGTCGCTTTCTGAACCAAGACCTACCTTTTTGCCAAATTTGGTGTAATTCTGTTCAGCAGTTAGGGCTGTTGCCGTGTCTAAAGTTCCTATGGAAATTAACATGGGGAAAATGCGTTTTGGGACCCCCATTTTTCTCGGCCCCCGCTTGACGAATCACCCCGAAACTTTCAAGACAGGAGCTGACCTGAGCGAACCATTAGTTTTGAAAATTTCGCAAAGATTCGTCAAACGGCACCAAAGATATTGGCAAAAGAAAAAACGCTTTTTGAATATAGAAACGAGGTCCTAATTATAACTACCTACTGGAGACCGCCAGTAGGTAATTAATATATATATATATATATATATATATATATATATATATATATCCACAAACGAGGTTGCCTGTAAAGGAGTTGCCACACGACAGGTAGGTATCTGCCACAATTATTTATTGCAGGTACAGCGAGAGCAATACCGCACAGCACGCAATGTAGACTTGTATATGGACACAGAACCTACTAGAGGGACAAGTTTGCTCTAATTGGGACCACAAGTCCCAGCATGCATCAACAGATTATATGCACTTGCGCGGCCCACTGGGGGTCAGAATTAATCAAGCATGCAGCGAACGAATAAATTAGAACGATCTGTGCATCATACAGTAGTTGCCTATGAATAAGAGGCTGTCGCCTCAAAACGTGTCAGGCTGGAACTATGAATTGGAATGCTGATGCGGGTTTTCCAAATTGAAAATAAAACAGAAGGGTTTTAACTGTCAGTCGAGTGCGTCCTCAATCGTGTGGGCACTTTGGAGAAAAAATAATATATATATATATATACACATATATATATACACACAGTGAAGCATTGTGCAACAGCAATTGAATTGTCTACATGAAAATGATATTCACATTCCACATAGGCAAAATGACAGGGTTAAAGTCATTAATTCGCCATTACTGAAAACCCACTAAAAATACGCAACTCCTATAACTGTAGGAGTGACCATGTTGTGTATGTCCTGCAATGTTCCTGCCCAAAATTATACATAGGTAGCACCATGCATATGGTACATGTGAGGATTTTACAACATGTAAGAGCAGTGAAAAACTGGGATAAAAGCTACCCTGTTGCTAGACATATGAATGAAGTGCATCAGGGCAATTTGAATGAACTGGTTTATTTTGTGATAGTGTCTGTCCCCATGAATAGGAGAGGTGGAAATCGAGAACTTAGATTAAGGCAATTGGAATCCAAATACATTGTTTTGCTTAACACAAAACTACCACACGGTTTGAATTCTGATGAAGAGCTATTTGTACATTTATTGAAAATGAATCCTCTTTTGAAATGATCAGTTATTTAAAGAAGTTATTGATTGTATTCTTGTATATTTGAGATTTAACCTTGAACAATTATTTTGGTCACTAAGCACTTTAAGAGAAAGGAAAGAACGGGCAGTCTGTGCATATGGAAGTTAAACTGACCAGGTTTGCCATGGAGTAGGGAAGAGAAGTGAGTTTATAGAATAGTGAGAGGCATAACATCATAGAATATAAAGATCATATTGCATAATGTAGGAGTACGCTTTGAGGCTGATGGAGATTAAGAAAATACCCACTTGGGGCATATCTCCACCTGACGTGCAGATTTGACATTAAATCCAATAGGGAATGTAGGATTTAACTCTAACTTTAGGTTAAACAAATTATGCGGCATTGATATGCATGATCCAGGCACTACCTCCTGATATTCACTTCATATGAGATCTATAAGCATATATATTTTTTAACGGAGACACAGCATCTTCTCGTTATCAAGATTTAAAAACATTTTCACAATAGAACTGCCTTCTGACATTTTTGCACAGCACCAGCATTTTCAAAAAATTATACAAATTTAACAACTAAGTTCGGCCGTATTGATAGGTGTGGTCCAGGCACTGGCCTCCATATACATCTTCAATGGAATGCATAGATATTTTTGCACAGCACTAGCATTTTGAAACTCATTTGTTGCATGCTGCAATATACAACTGCTGCAAAACACTACATGGCACGGCACGGGCACTTTAAATGGAGGTTCTTTTAATTAAGCAGCTGTAGCAGCACACAATAATGAAATTTGCAATCGGTAATAAAATGTTATAATAACTTACAAAAATTTGAAAAATTGAAAATGTGAATTACAGAAAAAGAGTGCAAATGTAAAAAAAAAAAAGAAATGGAAAAAGAATTAAGGGAGAAAAAAAGACTGAATGTAATCATTGTAATAGTATTTTCACTATGTCCATGATACCGTTGAAGTGCATGTCATGGTATTTATGTGGCAGGAGCAATGGGGCCAATTGTGTGTGAACAAGGCAGGAGGAACTCCTGAAACGCGTTACGCCACAGGTTAAATAAAAAATTGTACAGAAACTATTCTCGTGGTGTCGGTGCTTGTGCTGGTGTGGATTGATATAGATATATATACGTTGTGAAAAGTCCAGCTCTTCATCTAGAAGTAATGAAGATGGCACTGATACAAGAGGCGCAGTCTGATGTAACAAGAATTTCAGAAGAAATTCAAATGACATACTTGGGGGCAGAAAAAGTGAGTGGGGAAAATGAAGTAATACTGGTGGTTGCCAATGACAGACTCACTGGAGAGAATATGTTAGACACCTTAAGGAAAGAAATATCTGACATTATAGTGACAGCAGTAATTCCAAATAAACTATGTGTTTGTTGCGATTGTACAAACTGCAAGGCACAGACACAGTGCTTAATTTGTAGAATGTTAAGTGCCAGGGCTCTGACCGGGAGGTCACTGCAGCTTGCACCACCCATCGCCCTTGTCATCGCTGCCAAAACAACTACTAATCATCTCTCTCGCATGTAAATGCGACAGTTCAGATTATTTCAGGTCCCCAAAGCTAAAGGAATGGCTGGGGAGGCAGGTATTTGCAATTTTAATGTATACTGTATTCCTAAACAACCGTTGTTCTGCTCATCTCTAAATTAGATGAGCAGCGCCACCATGTGGTAGACTGTTCAATGTATGGTGTGGACAATTAGGTGTCGGTGCCGAGCACCGGAAACCAATTAAGTGCCGGTGCTTAGCACCGGAAAGCCCTGGCTCAAATTGAGCACTGTATATATATGTCTATATATATATATAGATATATATATAGATATTTTGCCAAAGACGAGGTTCTTCCTGGAATCAAGCCCGTAGTCAGGTGGTGCGCGGCGCCGGCAGAACCACAGCCGGACAATACTATCCAAATAACTTCAAATAAAACGCACGCTCAAACGATATTCTGCAGGTGCACTCGAAATTTATTCCTCAGTTGCAACGCGTTTCGACAGTGAAACTGTCTTGATCACATGCTAAGCAGATGAAAAGACGTGCATACATAGAAAAGTGACATGGAAAATGGACTTACTCTCAAACCCATGTGGGATGGCAATGAAAAAGTGACGGCCATTTTGTAACATGCATTTCAAAATGAAATGTATACATGATATATAGAGACATGGTTGGTAAATTGGTATTCCACATTTACAAGGTCAACATAAACATGATTGAGTTTATAATGAATCCAAATAAATATTCCTTCATTTGATAAAAAATGAACATTATCAAGAAATCATGCATAACAAATACGATTAAATCATGCATTGTTTATACATGCAATGGGCAGAAGAGGCACCGGGAAATCCAGCGAAAATGGTAAGTATGAATTCCCCATAAGACCATGTGGAAAAAAGATTGCTTTGAGTCCGCCTCCCACCACATACAATAATCGCAATTGTACTTGCCAGGTGGCAGCATAACGTGGGAAGATCCATGTCTCACAATGTCAAACGGCTGTGTACTAATTTAGCAGCCATATAATTATTCATTCGCCAAGTGGCAAAAGATAAAAGGTGAAAGGTGAAAGGTCAAAGGTCCATGTTCCTGATTAGACTACTAATAACAGTGAGAGAATTGAAAAAATGAAAAAATAATGATAAGAAGGTTCTAATGAATTGTTAAAAAAGTGAATTAACATAGTCTTATCTTATCCGAAGTGCACACCCGAGCCCGGGGGATAAAAAGGGGGATGGGAAACCCGTGAAGTGTCCGTCTCAATGCGGTAGGTCCCCTCCTTTCCTCCTGTGAAACGATAAGAGAAGAAAACACAATATATGAACCTTCTATTCATAACCAGTTCTAAAGTGAATATAAATACTACATCTCTTAATAAAATCAATTGTCTATTGTTCCTTGAACATTGACAAATACAAAAACAGAAACATGGAGTAAACATATTACACTGAAAAGGCATCTCAGTTATCATGTAGATGTGTTGCTAGCTCCTCATCCAAGTTGTGACCTTCAGGAAATTTGGTTTCTAAGTCAAGTATCCACTTGGATTCTTTTTTGCGCAACGCTAGTTCTCTAGTATTTATATTCACTTTAGAAGTGGTTATGAATAGAAGGTTCATATATTGTGTTTTCTTCTCTTATCGTTTCACGATTAATGAGCAGCTGATGCAGTTTTAAAAAACCGATATGTATTGCATTAATGAATTGTTGCATGTTACAAGATGGCGCTGGACTTTATGTGAATTATAGTCCTTTAACACTGTCAATTCCCATGTCGGGATACCAATGAAACTGACATAAATACTGGCCGTTTCCGGCACGCCTGGTTACCATAGAAAAAGGCATCTGCTGAAACGCGTCTGGTTGCGTTTGTGAGTCCGTGAATAAATGAATTTTGGACTCGTCCCCGTGAGTGCTTTTCCTTTGTACTAAGGAGTGCGAGGTTGGAAGCAGTTATTGAAGCGGATGCACCTTCCGCTGAAAAGCACCCGTTCCTGAGTGCACGTAGCCGGTGCAAAAGTCTGGAGCTACGAGATTATCTGCGTGCACCGCCGTCGAGGAGGATTCATCCCATTTGCACATTGCGGGTCAAGAGTCTCTATGGTAAGAGATTGCCATATCCGTATGCATGATGTTGATGCGACGACAGAACGAGGGGGTTTGAATTCAGGAAACATTGAATTCTCGCAACGTACTATAAGTATTTACATCAAAAATGTATAGTGAATCAGAACGCCGCGAGGCGGCACTTGAAGTTTTCAAAAAGAAACTGACAACAGGGACTAGTAATAATCAAGGAGAAAGTCATGTGGCGTCTACATTAACATCTCAGTTCACAGCCTTGGAAAGGCTGCATGAACGTGAAATCCGTAAGTGGTGGGAGGCAACATCGCTGCAGCACTATGTGGAAGTGGAGAGGGTCCCAAGGGGCCTCCGCATATACACCGTGCCGGCGTATGAGAACCCAGACCCCCAGCTCCTTGAAGAATGGGCAGAGCACACGGCTGTTTCGTGTAAGGGGATGCTGACCATACTTATTAAATTCGCATGGAGCGACCGTGATAAGGCGTGTAAAGCTATTGATGATCTAGAAATGGAAATAGCGAAGGATGAAAATAAGAGTAGACAAGAAGAACTGAGAACCCAGATGTTAAAATGTCTCAGGAATTACGAAAGTAAAATCAAACAGCGGAAGCAGGAGAAATTTGAGCGTGATGAGCGGGACTATGCACTCGGTAGAGTGTTAACATTTGCTAAGAAGTTCGATGCTCCACGCAGGGCCCTGCAAATGAGACCGGAATCACAGGCAGTGGTACGACAAGATACATCTGAGTCTGAGGCAACCGATACAGAGCAATCTGGAGAAGAAAGTGGAGGAGCCTCCCATTTAGTACCTAATAAGACCCCTTTTCAGGACGAATTCCGGCTCATCCGCCAAACGTGGCAGAAAGGCAATCGAGGGAAACCCCCGGAACAACAAAAAAGCGGAGACCGACAAGAAGAGGGGGCCAGTGGCGGAAAAGGCAATGTATCTCCGCGAGTCACCAGAAGCAAGAAGTTCAATAAACGACGATAGTGCCAGCATTGGAAGAAAGTCTAACTGTGATTAATTTAACACCACGAATATTGACATCATGCAAGGAATCTGTATTGAAATTGGGCCTCACCTTTTACCCTCAGAAAAAACTCGAGTACACCCAGACAAGGATTGATTTCTTTAAGTTTACAAGAAAACTGAAACTGCGCAAATTCTTTAAATCAAGACCTACAAAGCAACAGCCAAAAAGAACAGAAGAACCATCAATGGCAAGTGACATTTTAACTGGTCATGACTTTCCGGCATTACAAACTTTAGAGGCATTAAATAATGAAATTGTAAGTTCATGTGAAACCGGTTTAACAGCATTGGCTCTGGGTATAGAGCAACAGAGCATAACTACACCTTTCAAACCGGCATCTATCTTCTTGTCTCAAATGCCAAACAACAGTATTGATATTTTTTCTGATGCTGTAATTAAGGATTTGATGCTTCTTCGAAGTCAAGAGAATAAACGGAAAAGGAAATACAACTTTACAGAAGAACAATATCAGGCAATGGAGAACTTAAGAAGGGACACTACCATTGTATGTAAGCCCTCAGACAAGGGCGGAAATGTTGTGCTTCAGACATATGAGGCATACAATAATGAAGCCTTACGTCAACTGTCTGATACAACATACTATGAAACTGTGAGTAGAGAAGTATATGTTAACAGCATTGCGAACTGTCATGATTTACTTCGCAAGTGGTACAATAGTAGTATGCTAGAAACAGAGGAATATTTGTATTTAAGATGCTTGAATCTGATTATACCTAGCTTTTACCACCTACTGAAAGTACATAAGCATGCAAAAACACCACCTGGGAGACCGATAGTCTCCTCTATGGGCAGTCTCATGGAGCACATTTCCATTTACATTGATCATTTTTTGTCAAAATTTGTGATGTCTTTGAAATCATATATTAAAGACACCAAGGACTTTCTCCAACACATAGAACAAATACAGTGGCAGGAAGGGGACAACATGATAGTGATGGATATCACTAACTTGTATACGTGCATTGCACATAAGGACGGTCTGGTGGCGGTACAATATTTTCTAAGGACCCGACCGCTAAAATTTAATGAGCATAACAACATGCTGTTGGAACTTTTAGAATTTGGTCTCAGCAATAACATCTTCCTGTACCAGGACCAACACTACCGACAGGTATCAGGGACAGCGATGGGCACCTGCTTCGCCCCCAGCTACGCGAACTTGTTCGTGGGATGGTGGGAGGAGCAGGTGGCTTGGACAACTGCCAATTGCATTTGGACCGATAAGGTGGTTGCCTAGTACAGGTATATTGACGACCTCTTCCTGATCTGGAGGGGATCAAGTGAAACAGCAATTTTGTATGTCGAGACGTTAAATCAGAACAACATCAATTTAAAATTTAATGCAGACATCAGTCCAACAACAGTAAATTTTCTAGATTTAGAGGTGTGTGTAATTGATCAAAAACTATGCACTAAGTTGTATCGAAAGCCCACGGCGGGCAATTCAATATTGCACGTGTCCAGCCACCATCCACCAAAACTAATAAATAGTATCCCCTATGGGAACTTTTAAGAATAAAAAGAAATAACACCAGGGAGGTGGATTTTGAAAAACATGCTGAGCACTGTCTTAGGAGATGTCAAGCCCGGGGCTATGGGGAACAGGACCTTATGGAAGCCCTGCGGAAAGTAAACTCTATGCCTAGAAGGAAATTATTGCAAGCCAAGGCCACCAAAAAATCGAATGATGGTAAATTTAGAATGATAACCACATTTTCCAAAGAAGCTGGAGAACTAAGATGCATTCTAAAAAAGAATTGGAGTCTTTTAAAGGGAGATCCGGTCATTGGGGAGGATATCTCAGCCCGTCCTATGCTAACCTTCAAGAAAGCCGGAGCTCTTAGAGATTCCCTTACTAGTAGCCATATGACTAAGAAAACCCCGAAGCAGGCTGATCCATTTGGCAAGGAACTACATGGTTTCTTCCCATGTGGAAGATGCAAAGCCTGTGCTGGAAGTAAACGGGTGTTAACATATGAGGTGCCGTGGGTAAGAAAACCTAGATTCATTAAAAGGTTCATTACAACCATCACGCCATACACCGTGTACTGCTTAGTTTGTCCTTGTGGACTTAAGTACATTGGTAGTACTATCCATCAAACCAAGATATGTATCTTGGAGCACATTAGGACAATAAAGAACCATGATTTATCTAACCCAGTAGCGAGACACTTTATGGAAAAACATAATAGCAACAGGAATCATCTAACATTTTTTGCCCTGGACCATGTTCCATTACATCCTAGAGGGGGAGACCAGTCTAAGAAGATTAGAATCGAGATTCATAATTGATCTCCAAACAAAAACCCCGCAAGGTTTGAATAGTACTGAAGAGTTGGGTATACATTTGGGCGAGTAGTTTTCTTTGAAAAAGAATAATTAAAATTGAAGAAAAATTGTTAAAAGAGAAGAAAAAATGTGGTTATGTGCTCTGAATTTCATTTGATTTTATATTATGGGTTGAACCATGCATCCATTGCCAAAGATGGGGCATTCTTTCATCATTCTGGGAAATGAAATAGTAACATATGTTAGAAAAATATAATTTGACTGTATCCTTTGAATTAACTTCTTTATTGACAGTGATTTGATTGATGTTTGAATATTTTTAACATGCAACGAATTATGTTATTGAAACATGGGGTTTGTTTGTCCACATAGGGCTATATGATGAGAGGATATATCCTTCTCAATCTTATGAACTGTAAATGCAGCTATAGAAATATAATTGGTTTGTAGGTGTATGGCCATCCAAGGGCGGAATTAAAAAGTAAAATGTATATATGTATTGACATTATATATATTTTTGAAGAGATCGTAAATATGAAAATGTTTGCGTTCAAATACCTCTGCCGATTAATGAGCAGGCTGATGCAGTTTTAAAAAACCGATATGTATTGCATTAATGAATTGTTGCATGTTACAAGATGGTGCTGAACTTTATGTGAATTATAGTCCTTTAACACTGTCAATTCCCATGTTGGGATACCAATGAAACTGACATAAATACTGGCCGTTTCCGGCGCACCTGGTTACCATCGAAAAAGGCGCCTGCCGAAATGCTTCTGGTTGCGTTTGTGAGTCCATGAATAAATTAATTTTTGGACTCGCCCCCATGAGTGCTTTTCCTTTGTACTAAGGCGTGCGAGGTTGGAAGCAGTTTATATATATATATATATATATATATATATATATATATATATATATATATATATATATATATATATATCCAAACAACTTCCCAAGGTTGAACCACGCCGGGTAACACACGGGCACAGACTCCAGTAAAGATGCAAAATAGAATTCTTTATTGCAACATCATGTCCAAATGATGCGTTTCGGCCGCCGGACTGCGGCCTTGATCCCATGGTGTGCTGCAAGTGAGTAACAGAATTTATAGGCACAGTAGTGTTTTTTCTGTGTTTACACATGGTATGCAAAAGATACATGTTTTATGCCACTTTTCCGACGTGGCCCTCGTGGGCTGTACTCTGTTTGCGGTAAGTCATATGCAAATGACTTGGTTACTGCCGCGTTTACTGGCATACAGATGACATAGATGACAGACTGACTAGCCATGCAAGACATCAATACAGATTAGTCAACACAGAATGGTGATTCTAAGCATTAAGAAAAATCTCCTATGAGGCATTGGATTTACGATGTATGAAAACAAACAAACCATCTAAGTTAAAAAATGGTGGTAAAACCCAATGACTGTGGAGCTCGGTAGTCACAAGGTAGAAAGACTCAAGTTTGCAATTATTACGGCATGGGGACGAGTGTCTCCCGTTACCAATATCTAATGGGCCACCGTGATGAGGGCCTATAACCTTGGGTCAGAATGATGCACTCCTAGCGATTACGGAGAGATGTACAGCAGGATTAAATCAAAATGCGTCTCCAGGTTAGTGTTGAAAACTGGATGACACAAATGCATAATGGTGTGCCAGCATGTAAACGAGAATAGAGCCCGAGTGGTGACTGCCCGGCAAGAGTAATAGTGCAAGCGTAAAACACTACATTGTCAATGTGCGAAAGTTAAAGGATGGGAAATAGGAACAGGGAAAGTACTGGAGTGCTGGATAGGTGTGATAAAAACAGTGCTAAAGGAATATATAGGGAGTGCGAAGTGCAACTCCTAATGAAGTGCTCAAGTGCGCAGTGTGTCATAGTGGGTTAAAAACAACCGAGATTTCCTAACGTCATTGCTTAACTGAACAAGGCAAATTTGTGGATGCAACAATGAAATACCTGTAACCATGTTCTAGCCGGAACCCTCGAGTCGCAGGTGTCAATCACCATAAATGATATTCTAATTATAGATGGTAGCAACACAAAATAGAACAAATGTGGGTGGGGTAAATGGACAAAATCAGAGTTTCTTGTGTGTCCTAACCCGCAACACATCCAAGCTGCCATGAGCGACTTGGCATAGAGGCAGTGTGGTTATGGTAGTGACAGAACAAACATTATTGTGAATCATCAATGTAAGCCACAGTACGAGGACGACAGGGTACCCAAAAGGCAAATATCAAAGCATGAAAAGCAGGCAAACTCAGAGTAGGTGTGGGTTAGACAAAATGCCAGGCTAGAAGTAGGTAGTCTGTACAACACTAATGCGGTTCTATAGAAAGTTATGAAGGTCCTCACTAATGTTGAGGCCCGCAGGCGCTTTGGTGTTGAGTTCAAGCATGTATCGTGTTGCTAACTGTCGGAGTTGCTTCTCACGGTTACCTCCACGTCTAAGAGGGGGTACACAGTCCACAACAAAATATTTGAAGTGTTCTAGATTGTTGTTGTGGACATCCTTGAAGTGCCTTGCTACAAGGTAAATGGGGTCACTGTTGACAATCGCCCTCAGGTGTTGGAGGATGTGAAGATGGACCTGTAGTTTAGTGCTACCCACGTACCTTAGACCACATTTACATTCAAGTACATACACTGCGTACTCTGTTCTGCAAGTGAGCCTGCATTTTATGGTCAGTGGTTCTTTACAAAAGGTGGCAGTGATTTGGCTGGTGTTGGACCCAAATTTGCATGTTCTTCAGCTACTGCATTTGAAAGAACCTTTTATGTCAGATAGCCGGTTGGATTTGGTGATGATTTCAGGGCTGCTTCTGACTAAAGCATCATGCATGGAGAATGCCCGCCTATGGGTTTTGTCAGGGCGTTGTGCTACCAGGGGCCCTAGGGTTGGATCAGATTTAATAATCCCCCAGTGTTTGTTGATAATGGACCTGATGGCACGCTCCTTCGTGTTAGAAGTGATGATAAGACAGGTGTTGACTGTGCCTTGGCTGGCTGCCACAATAGGGGTGTCCATGTTATTAGGATTGGTGGTAGGCTTCCCACTCAAGAGTTCCTCCCTAGGTATTGAGTTTGCCCTATTGGTGGCCATGATTATGTATTTTTTCTGAGTAGCCCCGTGCCCTGAATCTTTGGTGTGCCTCCCTCTGACATATAGTGAGTTTACTAGTAGAGCTTCAAATTCTACGTAAGCGAAGCATTTCACCATATGGAATGCTGGCAATCAGATGTCTGGGGTGAAAGCTGGAAGCATGCAAAGTGGAGTTGACTGCTGTTGGTTTTCTATGTAGCTTAGAGTGTAGTGTGCCATCGGAAACATATAACATGACATCAAGGAATTCAACCGAAACTGAACTCAAGTTGGCATTGAACTCAAGGTTTAAATCATTGGTATTGATCTCAGAAATGAAAGCTTTGGCAGTTTCCATGTTACCCCTCAAATTACAAAGACATCATTGATGTATCTTAGCCATGTCACAATGTGATTGTTCCATTCGTCAGAGTGTCTTGCCATGAGAACCTGCTCCTCCCACCAGCCCACATGTAAACATGCGTAGCTGGGGGAAAAACAGACTCCCATGGCAACACCCCTGAGCTGTTGGTAAACTGTTTTGTCGAACATGAAGAAGTTGTTATGGAAACACCATTCAATTAAGAATTGGATCAATTAATTGTGCTTGTAGCACTGGATAGGTCTTTTTTTAAGAAAATGGTGACAAGCTGACAAACCATCACAGTGGCGAATACCGGTGTACAGTGAGGTGCTATCTAAAGACATCAGGATATAATCATCAGACCATGGGATGTCTTTAACTTTGAGCAGGTAATCACTCGTGTCTTTTAGGTAAGTTGGCAAGTTGGTCACCAGATCTTGTAAAAAGAAGTCTACATATTTAGATATGTTTTCACACATACTTCTGCGGGCCGAGATGATGGGACGGCCTGGGAATGGGGACAGACCTTTGTGTACCTTCGGGAGGAAGTATAGTACTGGGAGAACAGGAAAATCATTGTTAAAAAAAATATATATATATATATATATATATATATATATACAGTAAAGTATTGTGCAACAGCAATTGAATTGTCTACATGAAAATGATAGTCACAAAAGGACAGGGTTGTAGTCATTAATTCGTTTGGAAGCCTTACTTCTCATAATGTTATATGTGTTTTTTAGTGTTTTGCTGGTGACTATGTTTGACTGCTGACATCAAACTGTTTATTTAGAAATAACAGGGCGAGGGAAACCAATGCAACATTTTGTGTAGCATTTTCCTTTTGCTTTAGTATATGAGACTTATTTGGAATCTTACAAGTAAAATACTGCTAAATAAATGACAAAAATGATTCATCATTGTCCTCTCAGAATGCTTTCATACCTTTTACCCATAGTACCAAGTAAATATTTGGGACACCTCTCACTTGATACTCCTTCCTCCAAAAGTAGTCAAGAACCCAAGTGGGGGATTTTGTTTGATACAGATGAAGTGAAGTATGGCTTGAAACTTGTGATTGAAGTACTTAAAGACATTTGCAAGACCCATGGAGTACATATCTCCATGTGACTTAAAATTGGTACCTGCAATATTTGAGTTAGCTTGCCTGAGAAAGTTGTGGAGATCATCCCAAGCATACTCTGCACAGCTGAGAGTTACAAACTAGGTAGGTGATGGAACACATACTCATTTGTACCATGTTGACATGCCATCAGATTCATGAGGTTGTACTTGAGAATTTCATCTTTGTTAAATCTTTCTCAAGAAGTTCTCTAGCACTCATATTAAGCAGTCATGTTCCTGTTTTGATAATATGTGTCACAGCATAGCATACAACAGCCAATTCACTTTTAAATCAAATATGAAAAAGATATTCAATTGTCCGTCTAAATTGTGGATCTTCAGAACATCGTTTATTTGACTTATACTCTAAAGCAGAGATCTGTTCTCAATGATCATCATAATGACCTCCTTCTCCTGTAGGAAAGAGAAGTGGAAAACAATGGGATTCTGAACTTTTTCCCACACATTCCAATTAGCTCACCTTTTACCAGCCTCATTTGATACAGCTCTAAAGTATTACCCATGACATTTCTAGAGCCTAGTGGGTGAATACTGCAGAGTTCATGGATGTTTTCTGCTCCAGCATAATCTACTCTTTGAAACTGACCACTCCCACTAGACTTTGAAGTCTGTGTGCCCACTGAAGACAACTGTTGACCTATAACTACAAGTTTGCAAAACTTGCTTTCAGCTTTCATCTATAGTAGAGGCTTATTCATCCTATCTAAGCTAAGAAGTTCTTGCTCAATGTTTCTATCTTTTATTGGCACACAATCTGCTAAAACAACTAAAGGCTCTTCAATTTCTCGATGTACACCAAGAGTTTCAATATTCTTCTTCAAATCTAGTGGAAGATATACTACTTTATCTTTCAGGCCTTTCAATAATGTACTTTTATGTAACTTTGCAGTTTTTGGCTGCAGACAAACTATAACTTGAAAAGGGTGCACAGTTTGGAAGACAATACTCTCGTAAACATTCGGCTGCTGCAGGTCAGCAGGAATTGCAGAGAGTTTTAAGTTTTATAAATGCCTCTCTCAGGCATTTTATTATCATCCAGTTTACTAATGCACTATTCTCACTCAACTTCATTGATACATAGATCAAACAGTTCATCAGCTATTATGTATAGAGCAAGATCAAACTACTGTGCCAGATCTCTGTCTTCAGTATTTTCCTCAATGTCTACCTTTTTTTGTCTGTGCCTTGCAGTTTGTGCAACTGCAACAAACACATACTTTATTTGGAATTACTGCTGATGTCACTATAAGTCAGATATTTCTTTCCTTAAGGTGTCTAACACATTCTCTCCAGTGAGTCTGTCTTTGGTAACCACCACTATTACTTCATTTTCCCCACTCACTTTTTCTGCCCCAAAGTATGTCATTTGAATTTCTTCAGAAATTCTTGTTACATCAGACTGCTCCTCTTGTATCAGTGCCATCTTCATTGCTTCTAGATGAAGAGCTGGACTTTTCACAAAGTAAATCTTCGTGTGATGAACTGGCAGCATTGGAATATGTTGGAAAGTACTGGCACACACCTGTTTTGATAAGCAAATCAGTAAATCTCACTGCAAATTTGAAAGTGTCCTACTCTGCATGGATCAAGACTTTGTAGAAGTCTATGTACAATTCCTCTGCTATACCTGTTTAAGAAAAACCTGAGTTTCCCAAAGGGTTCTTGTCTTATCACTGTCACTCATAGACAGAAGCTGGAGGACATCTGTGCAATGCTTGATCTTTAACTATATCTTCTTTGTTTCTTGGCACTAACTTCTCTTTTAGGACTGGTGTACCTTCTTTCACTCAATATGCACATGCCTCTCTGTCAACAGCAAAAACTAAATTATGCTACTGGAAATAACTCTTCTCATTAAATGAAGCTTTGAGGAGTGGAAGTCTGTTTCAGTCTCCCTCAAACTGGCACAAACGTTCAGCTTGTTCATATTATGCTTTTGTCCATACTTAGTCATAATTATCTCACTAAACTATCTATATATTCATTCATTTACAAATAAGGATGAACAACTTTCTTTTTAGTCCAAATGACTTCTCTACAGGAGTTTCTACAAACTGTTTCTGCCTGCCTATCTCTAGCAAGTGTCCTCTTTACCTACCTAATTGAATTTACAATGTTGTTTGCTATGCTATTGAGAAAGAACTATCCACAAATCACTTAAAATTTCTTACATCTTACACAAGTATCCTCATTTCTACATTTGGACACATTCTTGCATTTTCCTAAACTACCTGGTACAATTGTTGATTCTGCTATTTCTTGTGACTTAATTCCTAAATTAAGGAACACACCCACTCACAGACCTACTCAGACACTCTGTCTTGTGTCTTACCACCTCCTTAGCCAGGGCCTCTAGCTCAGAATCTACACACTTATACTTCCTTTCCCTGCCTGGGCCCATAATGGAAATTGGATTCTGTTTGTCTTTTTCAAAGTGCTTTGTCCACATACATAGATGCACGGCTAGCTGACATGCACACTCACAGGAAAACAGTGAAACACATTCAAGCCTTGAAGGTGTGAGAGTTTGTGAGCTCCCTAAATCCTCTAGAAGGTGTTTTTTCATCCTTATCAGGATTGTTCTAATAACCTAGTGGGTCACTGTTGCAAGCTGCACCAACCACTAAAGGTAAACTCCGTTGTTATAGGTCATCACCGTCAACTTGGGCCTATAACACTCTTTTAGTGGCCAAAAACAGCCTGTTATGGTGAGCTATAAGGGTATAATATACAATGGCACTATAGACTTTTTAAACAGCAGCTATGCATAATATTTCAGCACGTTACATTACCTTGGGTTTAATGGTTTGCGTGGCAATATTTTATAACTATTGAATCTTTAGAAATGAAACCACTTTTTTCCCATCTTAATTATTCACAGTGCTCAGTAGCACCTTACTCGTACTTGCTTTTCTAAGAAATTGGGTGAAGTGAAGAGAGCGCACAAAAATACAGCTCAACAAGGATAGATACATTCGTAGACTGTAAAGGAAAGTGATTTGAAAAAGAAATGGAAAGAACGACATGAGGAAAACAGAGGAAAGGGAAAATCATGCACTGGGTATAGAAGAGAATGGGAGGATATTAGTCATAGAATAGAGAACACAGCAAACATGTAGAACTCCATTGGACACCTTTTACCTCAGTATAGTTTTAGGACCCTTATAATGTGTCACTGCTTAATTGTACAAGGCATGCTAAGATATCAGAAAAAGTCTATATTATAAAGTATATATAATGTCATACAACACTTCAATGAGTGCATTCCTTTAATATAATTTTATATAGCGCCTAGTGTCTTGGCACCATAAAAACACTTTCGCCTATTCGCTCTAGCTCACTATCATACCAGAGCTTTAGGGATAAGGAATGATGAGAAGCCCAAATGTTGAAACAATACAACGTTGCTGTTGTTCAGTTTAAATTAATGAAAGAAGGAGAACATTTTACAAAATGTTCTTGCCTTAAACCTATAACAATGTGGAGCCATGCAAAATACATTTTTACCCACAATGTGTTGCCTCTCTGCCTTTGTAAAAACAGTCTCAGTATTGGCATTTCTGTGATCCTACAAATTAATAATCTAGGAACATTCACTTTCACCTCTTTCTAACCTCCAATGACGCCTCATGTGATTATAACCATACCACTTTCAACAGCCTCCACACAGTGGCGTAGCTAGGTTGCCATGGGCCCTAGTGCAAACAAAGTACCTGGGCCCCTTCACTAGGCTGGCATTTCAGTCTGTCAGCAGCCCCTGACACTCCTCAAGCTCCTTTGACAGAGTCCATTTCTTCCATATCAAAACTCATTACCATTCTCTTGCACACACTATTGTATTTTCACTCCCTGCACTACATTTCTGCAAATCAAAGCTATCACCGTAAAAGTAATTACCAAAGTCAATAGGTTTGGCCCTTGTAAAGTGCAGGCAGACAAAGACATATGAAACTGCTTGGTAGGTGGTTCTATAGGGTATTGGAGCTCCTCAGCAATACGCAGGTAAGTCTCCTCTAGTACTGAGTGAGGAATGCGGTGCATAAGGGTAGGGAGAGCCACCCTCCTCCCCAACGTGTGGATATCCACTGTTAAAACAGAACAACAGTCCCCTGCACACGCTAACAGTGTATCAATTATATCAATAACAGTGTGACAAAACTTGAGTCTTTGCTGGAACATGCGCTTCAGTTTATTCACAACAGCCTTAGCCATCACGTGTTTCGTCGCACTTACGGTTGTGCGCAGCGACTTCTTCAGGGCTAAGAAACAAACAATAGTACAGAATTGGGAATGAAAGGTATGCAACAATAGCATCCAATGTCAGTTTCCCATTGTGACAGACTAACTTTGAAGGATCGGCCCGTGTTGCCTACTCGAGCCTGTGGAAACCCATGCTGTCTTAAACGTGTCACCTCAGTTGTTTAGTGACAAACTAGTGTTTTTTAAGAAAAAAATATAACACACTTAGATAAAATAAACTTGTCCGGAGTTAAGGCATGCTTGTTCATTGTGAGTCCAGTTGTGACATATGAGCCTAAACAGTCAACAGTGACTTTGCTAAGGTGAATTTAACATAACGATACCCCCTTAATGTTGCCTGGTACCCGAAGGTATGTAATAAAAAACAAAATACCTATACTCAATGCTTGAAGATCCAAGGGGAAAAGAAACGGGTAAAAAAGAAAGAAAAATTATGCTAAGTATACAAGCCCTGTAAAAGCAAGTTTATCATGCTACAGTGACCAAATCTGACCGGGAAATCCAACCTTAAATCTGGTTGTATTTCCGTCCCGAATGGGATTCAATATGGTCCAATGTTAGACACACAGTTAAAACTGCACATATCTTGTGTCCAGATATAATCCCTCCTATTCACAGTATATGTATCCTGGATGTGTTTCTGTGGCATGCTGCATGCTGCAGCTTGTAGCAGGTCCTCCTGCTGATGTCATAGGTTAAGATAACTAGAGGTTCTGTGTTTACTCCTGGTCTCCCAGGTGATGGAATGTATTGGTTCAAATGACCAGGACTGTTACCTTGACTGGATGTGGAGCTGTGGATGGGTTCTTCTTACAGAGAAATAAACCTGAATTTCTCCTGCAAACCTGCCTCCTTGTGTGATCCTTTCGTTCATCTCAGGATCCTACACTGGCGTAGTCGGCAGCTACAAACTTCTCCAAGGAAATCTCCAAAGAAAGAAGAAAGAAAAGCCCAACAAGCCCCCCAACTACATCTTTAATTATTGATGATCCTCACATGGTAGTACTTCTACCTCAGGTACTGTTGTTTTAAAAAAATATATATTATTGAAGTGCAACTTAAGCGAGTAACGTGGCAAGCGTCCCTAATTTCCACTTCATTGTCACTTAAAGGCCCTGGCACTGGACTTTGTCTCAAGTGGATTACCTGCCTTGCACTCGCTGTGTGTCGACGGCTTATTGTGACTCTAGTGGTGATACCCATACTTCGCTTTGGATGTGCGTGAGGGTACTGCACTGCCTGCTTCACTTTGAAGGTGTTATATTAATTTTATTGCCTTAGATTTGTTTTAAAACATGGCGATTAAGGCGTGCCTTTAACTTGGCTGACTTGGTTTCGTGCAAAGACTCCGCGTCATTTCTGAGGCTTTGTGGCTTGTGTTGGAGCTGGGTTACTTGTACATTGCTGCTCCATTTAACGAGCTGCGCTGCGCATGTTTATTTTTCAAAATAGATCTTACCTCGCGCAGTTCCCTCGAGCGCCTCTTCCAAGCATCTAAGAATTCTCCCTATGTGTTCGGGATCACCTCTCTTCAGACTCTCTGCCTCCATTGTCTGCGCACCCTCTGCATTCATCTGGGCGTCACAGAAAACACGGAGTCACGTATTTGACCTTGCGTGACCCACGTAGCCGCCATCTTGGTTTTACCGCTTCTACAAATTGAAACGCTGCTTGCCACTTCTGTGATGCCCACACATTTGATGTTGGAAGCATTTACGCGCACTAGAGTTTGTGTGATCCTCGCTGCTGCCATCTCTAGTTTACCGTTATACAAAGTGCAACGCTGCTTGCCACGTCTGTGACACGCACACACTGGATATTGAAAGTAGTTACAACCAATTGTGTCTTTACTCAGCGTGCCACTTCTGTGACACACACACAGTATTGGGAGTACAACTATATGCACATTTGAAACATTACTATTTTTATTAATAGCACTTCAAATATTTTATTTCTCTACAGGTCACTTTAACACAGCGTGCTTCTTCTGTGACACGCACACACTTTATTCAAGGCTCTTCAAGTAAGCCTGCAATGTTTATTAATTCTGCGTGTGCTTTTGGCATCTTCTTCAGTCCTGCATGTTACAGTGACACGCACACTTAAAAGTGTACTTTTGATACAGTTACTTCAACTATTGTTTTGCTATTTATATCTTTTCAAATAATAACTCTATTTACTTTTTTACATTGACCATTCAGAATGTTACAGCTCCTCCCTTCTTTCTCATGGCGCCTGGTGAACCACCTATTAAGTGGCAGAAGTGGAAAACGGTATTTGAGCGCTATGCGAAGGTTTGTGGAGTTAGTCTTAGCGCTGAGCGCAGATCTTCTCTTCTGCTTCACTATTTGGGATCGGAAGGGCAAGATGTCTTTGATCATCTCCCTGAACTCAGTGATGCAGAAGGGAGAGATTTAAATGAGTTTGAGATATGCATGAAAAAACTGGACAAACACTACTTGCCTAAAGTTAGCACTATATTAGAGAGATACCAATTTGCCAAAAGGTTACAAAACGAAGGTGAAAGTGTTGAGGCCTACATCACTCAACTCAGAAAACTCGCTTCATCTTGCAAGTTTGCAGATTGTTGGATGAGAGGATCAGAGATCAATTCATGTTCGGATGCAACATTGTGAGAATTCGTGAAGCGCTTTGGTTGAGAGACGAACCCTCATTAGAAGAAGTAATCCAAGTGGCAAAAAGGGTTGAACATTCTATCAAGTGTGTTGACACTATAAAAAAAAGATAAGCTAGATAAGCAAACTACTGTTCAAGTGGTTAAGGATGAAGTTAAAACCATGTCTAAACCTGATGTTGTCTCTAAGACTAAGAAGAAACCTGTTTTATACAACTGTTTTAGATGTGACAAATTAGGGCATTTAGCTAATGACAGAAGATGCCCTGCTTTAAATGTCATTTGTTCTAAATGTAAGAAAAAGGGGCATCTCTCTGTTATTTGTAAAACCAAGACTCCCTCTTCTAATGTTAAATGTGTGGAAGCTGAGATTTCGGAGGAAGACTTTGTCTGAGGTCAGATTGTGGTCCAAGTAGATTCTGGTTTACAACATAAGTCTTGCCCGGTGGATGACATCAAAGTAGAAGGTGAATTCACCAGAGTTCTGTTCGACTCGGGTGCTAAAATCACCATTATTTCAAGGATTTTCTATCAAGACAAGTTGGCTCACAAGACCTCTCTCCTGAAACCAGATATACGTCCCTTGGCATATGGTGGGGAACCCATTCTACTGCGTGGTTACTTCATAGGGCTCATTGAGTACAAAGACAGGTACACCTCTGGCACTATATATGTGTCAGAAAAAGGGGATAGCATAATTAACTGGTTCCACCAAGGGGATTTAGGCATCATGCTTGATCCAGGTAGCAGTTGTCCCATCAAATTGAAGGAGCATGTGAGTAGTATTTTGATATTGCAAGTAAGATCAAACAAAGTTTTCCTACTGTTTTTAGGGATGAACTTGGGTGCCTCAAAGGGTTTAAACTTAATATTCACCTCCGTCCTAACCCTCAATCCTCTAGTTGCAAGGTGAGAAATGTTCCCTTATCGGTAAGGGATGAAATGAGAAATGAGTTGGACAAACTCAAGCAGGGAGGAATAATTGAGGAAGTTGAAGGGACTGATTGGTTGGCTCCTGTGGTGGCAGCCCGCAAGGCCAATGGATCCCTCCGTCTATGTGTAGACTTGAGGCAGCTTATTAAATGTGTAGTGGTAGATCGTTATCCCCTGCCTAATATTTCAGAGCTCTTGGTATTGCTAGGAGGAGCTAAGGTTTTCAGCACCATCGACCTAGCTTCGGCTTATCACCACATTGAACTTGCTGAAGCTTCAAGGGACTACACAGCCTTTATAACACCCTTTGGGACATTCAGATTTGTAAGGATGCCATTTGGCCTTTTGTCGGCGGCGTCCGTCTTTCAGCGTGTAATGGAAAAGCTTCTCAAGGATTGCAAAGGGGTCTGTGTCTACCAAGACGATATTCTTGTGTCTGGTAAAGATCATAGAGAACATGAGGATCATCTGTTCAGTGTTTTGGGTAGACTGAGTGATGCGAACCTCACTATTAAAGCTGAAAAGTGTCAGTTTGGAACATCCTCTATTCACTATTTAGGACATACTGTCTCAGGTGAGGGTATTGCTCCTAAGGCCAATCTGGTTGACTCCATCACTCGTATGACTGCTCCTACCTCTAGGGAGGAACTCATGAAATTCTTTGGAATGATTGAGTATTATAATAAATTCATCGAGAATTTTGCCGAAAAGAGTTGCTGTATGAGAACTCTCTTGAGGAAAGGAGTAGATTTCAACTGGTCTAAAGAGTGTGATCATGAGTTTGATGCCCTTAAGGAAAAACTCAGTAGTGCCCCTAAACTCAAAAGTTTTGATCCTTCCAAGACTTATTTTATTACAACTGACTCTAGTCTTAAGGGTTTGGGAGCCGTTCTTCAGCAGGAAGGTGAGGGGGGAATGCAAACCATTATGTTTCTCTCTCGTTGTCTCAAAGACGCTGAGTCTCGCTATTCAGTTATTGACCGGGAGGCCTTGGCAGTATTCTGGGCTGTAAAGAAGCTTAAAAAGTTTTTGTGGGGTACCAAGTTTATGATAAGGACTGATCATAAGCCTCTCTGTGAAACCTTCAAGAAGAAAGGGATAGATATGGTGTCTAGCAGAATAACCAAATGGGTCATAGCTCTCCAGGAGTATGATTTTGACATAAGATACATTCCTGGCATAGAGAATGGCATAGCTGATACCCTTTCGAGGCTTGTGGAAAAGGTTGAAAATGATGTCCAGGATGAGGATTACAATGATAATGATATTCATGTTTGTGTTGTTGGGGATGGGATCATTAATGAGCATCAATGGCGTCTAGAACTATCTGCTGATACTGTTCTTTCAGAACTGTTGTCCCTCATTCACAAAGGTTGGCACTCAAAGAAACAAGCATCAGAAGAGGATGGCAAGTTTTGGGGTCTTAAAGATGAGATGGCTGTATGTGATGGTTTTCTTCTGCGTGGTACAAGACTTGTTCCTCCTCTTAACCTTCGTCAAAACTTAATCGAGTTAGCACACAAGTACATTCTTGGATGTCAAGAACCAAGGAGAGACTTCGCTCTTCTTACTGGTGGCCGGGTATGGATTTACATGTTGAGAGAGTTGTGAGGGATTGCATTGTGTGTTCCATGAGTGATAAGTCAAAATGTACTAGGGTTCAGCCCATGGTTGTAAGGGAACTTCCCTCTGGGCCCTGGAAAGATGTAGCATTGGATATACTTGGGCCAGTTCACTCTAATGGTCAACAAGTTTTTGTTTTGGTGCTTATAGATTTATTCTCCAGGTGGCCTGAAGTTCATTTTACTGCTAACATAGAGACTGTGCATGTTATTAAATTTTTAGAATCTCTCATGGCCAAAGAGGGTTACCCTGAAACTATCCTCACTGATAATGGTGTGCAATTAGTTTCACGAGAAATGGAAGCTTTCCTTAAAAGTCGTGGCATCAGGCATAAGAGATGTTCTCTTTATCACCCAGAGACAAATGGAATGGTGGAAAGATTCAATAGGGTGTTGAAGGAAACCATCTCTTGGGCCAAGGGTGCTGGTCTCAATTGGAAGGAGGAGGTTCTCAAAAAGGTTGAAAGTTATAGGGTGACACCTCACAGCACAACTGGAAAGTCGCCTTTTGCTCTTTTTAGAGGTAGGTCTCCCTGTACGTTGGTTGAGCCCTCTTGGGTAAGACATCTTGAGGGTTCTGCTTCCCTCTCTTCATCTGAGAAAGTCACTCCTGACTGGCGCAAAAGAGAAGAAGCTAAGTGCTTATCCAGGAAATCATACTTTGTCTCTAAGAAATCCACTAAAGAAACCAAGGTCTTGGTTGGCGATTTAGTTGTCATCAGGCAACCTGGTACCAAGGTCAAGTTTTCCAAGCCCATACGGGTCATAAAGGTGTTCAAAAATGCTGTCAGAACTCAAGACCACAGGGTTTGGAATTTGAACAGAGTCTCTGTGTATAAAGGGGGTGAGTGCTGTGATCAATCTGATCAATCTGTAATTAAAAAAGATGCCGGTGCTGTTTCTGGTTCTCCACACATCTCTTCTAGGAATGCTAAAAGGCCAAGCTATTTAAAATACTTTGTATCTTGAATTTTATGTTTATTGTTACTTCTTCTTTCTCTTTTCTCCCATTTTCCTTCCTCTCTTGCTTCTCTTTTCTTTCTCTATGTTAACGGGGGAAGGTGTGTGGCATGCTGCATGCTGCAGCTTGTAGCAGGTCCTCCTGCTGATGTCATAGGTTAAGATAACTAGAGGTTCTGTGTTTACTCCTGGTCTCCCAGGTGATGGAATGTATTGGTTCAAATGACCAGGACTGTTACCTTGACTGGATGTGGAGCTGTGGATGGGTTCTTCTTACAGAGAATAAACCTGAATTTCTCCTGCAAACCTGCCTCCTTGCGTGATCCTTTAGTTCATCTCATGATCCTACAGTTTCTCAATGAGGAGTCCCTGAGGATGGGTAAATAAAGGAAAACGGCCTAATTACATATAAGAATACACCCAAAGGCTATCCTGCCCTCACACAAGCACACTGCTGGCACACAGGTACACCACTCACTAGGAAGGAGCCTATTTTGGACAGATGATGGCATAGGAGACACAGTTTGAGTATGTGGTGCATTGATCCACTAGTGTAATTCAAAGCTTTTGAAGTAAGCTACACTGAAGCCTGAACTTCCACTGAGGTTATCTAATCTCCCATTAGCCAACCTTGGACCAACACAGCAGACTATGTGAGCATGATATTTGTGGACTGTTTTGGAGAAGAGTCTTGGCATCAAAAATAAAAAGTCCAATTTGCCTTCTAAAAAACAAGGTGGTGGTTTTCATGTTAGTGAAAACATTTGTTAACATATAGAAAGACACATAGAAACAAAAATAAAAGAAAAACTATACCAAATACATGTTGAGGGCATGTGCTTCAATTTAAAAAAAAAGAAAAAAGTAACGCTTTGCACTGGTCTACCATCTAGAAACAGTAAAAAATGATAGAGTTTGCAGAATACCATTTCAAGATGGTTGAATAGTTTTGAAGCTTGCAACAGTGATGCCTGTTGCTCTACATAAGAAAGTTGTGATCCAATAGCAATGGCAGCTGGGCTGCTGGTACTCTCATTACTCAATTAGCACCAGTCTACATTTGCAGGTGAGCTGCTGGTGGATGAACTAAAGGAAATATCTCCTGATGTCCTACTTCACTGGATGCAGAATAACACAGAGCAAGCAAGCAAAATACTGTTACTTAGACTACTTAACATCCTAAAGACAAGCAGTTGTCTACTATGCAGAAGCGAAACATTGGCAACAAAGCAAATGGCTGAAGAGGGCTGAACTACTACCTAATTGTATGTATGTTGTTATGAAGGGCTAAGCTAATATGTGAATGTCACTCTTATCTAATGAATAACTGAAGTAGGCTTACCTAAAGCTACCTAAGGCCCATTTTCTCTAAGCAAGATTATGTAATATTTTTGAGAAAACGTAAGCCAGGTGAGACAGCTAAAACAGTCGTTTTGGTCAGACCTAAAACACACAGCAATAGATAGAGCACAGGGAGTCCTTGGCTCACACGCATACAACATGCTGCATTGGTCAGGAGCATCACAATCTTTCCTGAAAGACATGGAACAAGTGTGGAACTGCAGGACCAGTGCAAGTTTCCTTTACTGACACGGAACAACAATGGTACTGCAGTGCCAGACAGTGCAAGCTTCCTTCAAACACACGGAACAAGTATGCTACTGTAGAACCCATCAGTGCAAGCTTCCTTCAAAGACAGAAAACAAATGTAGTACTGCTGGACCAGTGCAAGCTTCATTCAGAGACATGGAATTAGTGTAGCACTGCATGGTCAGTGCAAGCTTCCTTCCAAAACATGGACCAAATGTGGTACTGCAGGGCCAGCCATTGCAAGCTTTCTTCAAAGACATGTAACAAGTGTGGTATTGCAAGGCCAGCAAGCTTTCTTCAAAGATATAGAACAACTGAAGCACCATTTAACGCCTCCCTTAGATACCACGAACTAGCAGCATTTCAGATTTGACACAAGTGTAAGGAACACTACCGGGGCGTATGAGTGCAAGCTTGATTCACATGCATTGCAAGATTTCTCACACAAAAGCCAAAGAGCACTAGTCAGGAGTACCCGCTTCCCTCACAAACATAGAACACATATCGATCTTGTCAGAAACAACAGAAGCTTCCCTCACGTGGGCTGAACATGGACAACATGTACAGCAGCAAGCCAAGTCTATGCGTAAACACACACACAAAATGTGCAGCATTTGGCAGCAGTGTAAGTTTGCCTTACATGCGGCACAGGAACAAAATAGCAATCAGCCGGTCAAGCTAAGATATCCTCACATACAAAACAGGTATCAAACCAGCAACAACATTTGATCTTATTTCAGGCACAGTAAAACCAGAGTAAATTATAGAGGTGGTTAAGAAACGGAATGCTCGAGTTTGATGCTAGGCTCTGGTTCAGCTCAAGTCCCTCTTGAGTCCTCGAGGCCAAAATGTGCTGAGCTTTCTTGTGGTTTCTGCCTGCTAACCCTACCCCCTCCACCAAACTCATGCACCAAGAATAAAATACACAGCATTGCACTTTGATTTCAAACTGAGTGACAAAGGGATACCAATCTAGTGGCTGAATTACACAGTGTGAAACCAGAAAACCTAGTATCAATCCAGGATTGGCCACTTGACCAAATTGTGTGATCCTAGGCAATTATTTAATTTTATCTTGCCTCCTATTTTGTCATTATAGCATTTGAAAAAACCTTGGGAAAACCTTGAAATACATGAGGATGTGTGCTGTACAAAAAATCGGATGCAGCTAACAGCAAGCTGCCAGTGCTGTAAGAACTCCTATGGCCCTAGTAGGCAGTGATGCTGGAACAATGTTCACACTGGTGGTGCTGCCATCAATGTTAAATCATTGAGCTATTAGGGATTCTGAAATATCCAAGCATCACACAAAGAACTGGTGTCGCAAATAAGCCATGCCCTATCAGCAGGAGAGTGGAAAGCGCAGAGGGGCATATTTACAAGCCCCTTGCGCCACTTTTGCGCTGCCGTTGCGTCACGCATGTGACGGCGGCGGCGCAAACTCATGCGCCGCGTTGCGCTATATTTACAACGTGACGCATCTAGGGAGATGCGTCACGTAGTAAACCCCCTGCGCCACATGAAACCTGCGTCAGGTTTCATGTGGGTGTACTGGCGCAGGGGGCGTTCGAGCGCAGGAACGCCTCGGAAAAGTGACGCAGTGAAATCTACAAGATTTCACGCAGTCACTTTTCTGGCAGCTGAGTGCGTCAAATCCTTACGCCTGCTTCAAGCAGGCGTAAGGATGACGCACCATGTTAGAGATAGGAAAGGTTGGAACAGTGCTGGAGTTGCGTCGCGCTTGCGACACAACTTCAGCACTCGCGCCAACCTTCCGCCCGGCAGATGCGTCACGCATCTGCTTATCCTTGCGCCACGATGCGCCGCATTGATGCGGCGCATCGGATGGCTGCATAGGGTAAACAGTGGCGCATTTTCCCTGGCGCATCCCTGCTGATATGCAGGGATGCGCCAGGAAACGTAAATATGCCCCATAGTGTGTAGCTAGTGTTACATTTAGGAGCACACTCAGAAATATATTACTAAAGCATGGGTGGTAGCCACTGTCACTTACAGACAGCAATGCACATTTTCCATTAAAATTACCACTAAATCTGTGGATACAATTTTATTGATATTATATATAGCACACAAATAATAATGTATGCAAACTGGGTTTCAACAAATATTTGTGATTTTTGCATCACCAAGTAAAGATTCTTGATTTTTTTGATCCTATTAAAATCTTTGTTTCCGTCAACGGAATAAGAAAAAAAGTGCTTCATTTCTGCTTTGGAGTTCATTTATTGTGAAATATGTGTACAGTCCATTTATAGATAATTAAATATTATATATGTAAACGTTGTTGTGTGTTAGAAGAAAACGATATCAATCTGTCTTTGTTTTCATACCAGCAAGATTTTCACATAGTTTACTTTATAAAATCCTCACACTGCAGTAAGCAAAAGCAAAGTAAACACCAGTTTCCAACTTAAAAAGATAGAGAGCATTTTGTCAGAAGATTTTAGAATGACATTTGTCCTGTCTTTGAACACACAACTAATGGGACACGACAAAAATATTATGGAAAGTCATCTTCAATGTTCCTTTACCTTCGGACTTCCAGCATGGTTTTTAGCTGTCCTCTCAGGGCTCAAGGTGGGAGGGGGGGGGGGGGGTTGAGCCTGCTCCTATCTATGAGCCCCGGTGCTTTGCACTGACTGCACTTCTGGTAGCTACCCCCTTGCCTACACGATATTTTCAACACAGTTTTTAATTCACTTTTTTCAAAACTTTTTTCCAGTGATCTTTTTTTTTATAGTTGCACAATAAGTATGCTTTTTGTTTACCTTTTTTATTTTCACGTTTTCTCATACAACATGTTAATTAAAGATGTTACTTATATATCACAACTTAAAGAAGAGTAAATGGAGGGAAAAAATAAATACAATAAATACATCATTCATAGTTTGTTTAAGCTGACGTTTTGACGGTGACCATCTTGTATGTCTGCCCAGATTGTCACATGTAGAGTTCATGACAGAACAATGCAAAAAATAATCGTCCTTTGTCTTCAATCGTTTTGCTTTCCCGACAGCCATCTTCTCTAACTAATAATGCCCTTTGAAAGTCCTTGGTCTGCATGCACTGGTGGATAAGTATCCCAGGAGGAAATAGACAATTAATGTTCTATTTAATTCCCTTGTCTGTTAATGGATAATAAAGTATGTGTGCTTTTTGGTGCTGCCATAACATATTTTCATTCTCTCAGGTAGTGAATGAGGATGTCCAAAAATTAATTGGGGGATGCTCAAGTGCAATGAGACATATCTGCCAACTAGGACTAGGGCTGATTGACAAAAGAAAGACATGGGGGATAGTTGCAACAGGGAGCTCATATATTATTTACAAATAAAGACAAAACTGCATCGAATTAGGGAGTCATAAAATATGATATCAATGTCTAACGTGCTCTTTTTTATCTGAGATTGTTAGTGAGGGGGATGGAAAGACAGAGAGCATTATAAAAATACAAGTAGTATAACATCTATTAAACAGTGAAGGAGTGCTGAAGGCGGGAGAACAGTAATTGCCTTTTCACCCAGGTGATACATGCTCATCTGTTCTTGCCGTTAAATCTACCTTGGCATGACAAAACGCCTCTTACTGGGTAAAATATACTTTTAACGATTCTCATGGGAGTAGTGCTTGATGAACAAAGACAGCTTGCATTGTATTACACTGTATTTTCCTGAATATTGTTTACTCATTTTTTATTCCCACTTTAGATACTTAACTTTCTATACCTCTTTGGCGCTTATTTCTGAGAAGTTTATGAACTGTTTAACGTATGAACGATTGTAATCGAAATTCAGGGAAAACAACTTTTGGACAGGAATGCTTGTTTTCTATTTTAAAATTATTATTTTGCAACATATAAATAAGATGTATGTATGCACAGTAATTTGAAAACACAAGCAGTTTGAAAAAAGAGCTGTTGCCAATTTCAATTATTAATCACTGCTAAAAATATGTATTTGAATCGTTCCTAGATTGAGAAATTGGGTTGTTGGTTCAGGGGTGTGAGAGCCCTTCTCAAGCAACAGTCACAATCCTTGTCAGGAGTGAACCAAAAAGTCACTAAATTAACCTATGCTTAACCCTCTGGTAGCTTGACACAAAATCAGTTAGGCTTAACTTAGAGGTAATGTGTAAAATATTTTTGCAGCACACAAACAATAATAAAGTGAAAACACAGCAAAAGAAAAATTCTACATCAATTTACAAAAATAAGAGTCCATTTTAATAAACTATTAAACATCAAAAAAATGAAAATCCAATCAGTAGAACTGGAGATATGCAATTACAAAGATGCAAGCTAAGTATAGCGCCGAAAGGCACAAAGTGCCACTCGCGGTTATTTGGTCATGCGAGGTGAAAGTTCCAAATTCAGGCTGACCATGATGGAGCACAGTCTGGATACATGGACTAGATTAGCCTTGCTCACAAAGTTACCTTCTAAAGTTCAGCGCAAAGTGCTCTGTTTGTGGTGGAGGAGGCAGCGAGGAGATAGGGAGAGCATCATGAATGGTCGTCGCTGCGAAGAGCAGGCCGCCATCACGGATGTTCATCGTTGTAGTGCGAAAATCCTGTTGGGCATGACAGATGGTCGTTGCTGGAGCTTCACATTGCCGGTCAAGACGGGCTGTCGATGCTGTAGCACAAAGTGCAGATCTCATGTTGCCGGTCATCACTGGGAGTCATTGTAGGTCAGCAGACCTTCATGATAACAGTCAGTGCAGGTGGCAAGCTTTTGGCATGAAGAGCCCAAAACTACAGCTTTTCTTGTAGGGGGAGTTCAACTGATGCCACACCAGGGTCCCGGACCTGAGGTGCACCTCTTGGGCAACAGGAGATCAATTCAGTAGAGGCCAGCAGGGCTCAGGAAGGTCCAGTTGCAGGTCCAGGCAGCTCCAGTATGTCAGTTCAGTTGGGCAGTTGCCGGAATGACTCTGGAGTTGTTGTGTCACTGCAGCTCAAAACAGCAGATCAGTCAGCTGACCGTTGGAGTCACTTCAGCCTAGAATGAAGCTTGCAGGTCCAGTCTTCCTTCTCAGACAGCAGGGCAGGCTTCAAACAGCAGGTTAGTCCTCTGGCAGCAGAGCAGTCCTTCTTCCAGGAGTGTACTAAAGAGTGGGACTCAGGGTCCCCTTTTTACACCAGGTGCCCACTTTGAAGTGGATGAAATTTCTCCTGTCTTCCCCCTGCAGAAGTGTCTAGAATTTCCCGTCTCCCTATCTTAGTCCCAGCTGTCTATAGCACAGGGAGGCTAGTGTGAAGGTTTATTTATGTGAGCTGCGGCAGTGTCTCTGGAATACATATGTGACAGGTGACAGCTGACAGCTCGGCTCCTCTCATCTAGTCAGGAAGGCCCATCCTGCCAACACCCATACTCTCAATTGTGTGGCTGTCTGGGAGGACTACACAAAGACCAATTGCCAACTACACCTAGTCATATGTCCCAGGAAAAGGCTGCAGGCACCAAGAGCCAGATGTACATAGGAAATTGTTTGTGATTATCAAACAGTAAATTTTTATGATTCGCTATTTGGTAATCGCAAACAGCAATGTATAAATGTGTGTTTAACACATTTTGCAATTCCAAGTGGATCGCAAATAGACCTACCTCATTTATATCCATGAGGTAGGTCTCAGTTTGTGACCCATTGGGAATCACAACAAACACAGGGATGGTGGCTTGCTGGGGTCAGCAGATCAACATGCCTGTGATTGCTTTTCAATAAAACAATTTCATTTTTAATGCAGCCCGTTTTCAATAAAGGAAAGTAGGATGCCTTTCAAAAAGAGAAATTTAAAGTGGGACCTCTGTCTGCTCTTAAAAAATGTTTTTACAAACATTCACAAAGGGGGAGGGGTCCCTTGGTGACCCCATTCTCATTTGTGAAAGGGTTAGCACCTACTTGAAGTAGGTGGTATAATATGAATGTTTTGTGACCGCATTTCAGTCGCAAAACATTCACACCTAGCTACTGCGATTCAGTATTAGGAATGGACTCCCTAAACATGCCCTTCCTAATGCCGAATTGCAAACTCAATTGCGATTTGGTAATAGGTTACCGAATTGCAAATTGGGACTTTGTCTAATGAAAAATGCCTTTTTTTTGTTTGCAAATGGCTCGATTCTGCGAATTGGGCCATTTGTGAACGAAAAAAAGCTTTGTACATCTGGCCCCAAATGGTTAGGGCAAAAATCAAACCAACTTTATAAAATTTTTAGAATTGTGAATTAAAACCCAACGTTACCATTTAAGAGGGTTTAAATTACAGTTCCTCAGACACCAAATAAGTAAGCCTGGGCGAAGTTTGCAGCAGTGACCAAAAAACTCTGCCGTGCTAAGCTGAGTTCCACAAGCAGCGGAGTCCGCTTGGTCATGCCTGTTCATGTTGATTTTCAGTGCTGGGTGTTTGTCCTGTGCTGGAAAATCAACACGAATGGGACCATGCACAGCGAGAGAGGGCACTGCTTCTTTTCTGCCACTCGAGTAGATTTTCTACATGAGCGACAACTTTCTCAACGCAAACAGAAGGTTTCTCAACACAAGCGGTCGCACCCACCTGTGACCGTCCACATTAAGAAATCCAATCGCCCGCATTGAGAAATCTTGCCGGGAGGTGGATTTTTCTCGCTCGCGGTCACCAACTTGCCAATGGGGAGCACCAGCGAGAAAAATCTCACCGGGAGGTGGATTTTCCTTGCTCGCGCTCGCCAACTTGACGTTGGGGAGCGCAAATGAGGAAAAAACCTCTTACCTTCGAAACTCTGCGTGCTCCGTGGAATGCTGTAAACTCTGCAAACTTTGTGAACTGAGCGGAGTTCACCACCGGGATTACAAATAAGACATTCCTACTGCCTCCCAATTAAAAGTTATCACTTATTCAATGTAATAAGGTGACCCAATGTAATACTCTGTGAGAGGCAGACCTTGCAATGGTGAAAAACAAATTTGAGAACTTTTCACTGCCAGGACATATGCTACTTAAAAGTACATGTCCAACTTTTTAAATACAATGCACCCTGCCTGTGAGAAAGTCATCCTTTTGCCCTTATCACCACCATTTTTGACTGATACGGGTGGTTACTGACTCTTATTTTGCCCTGGGCTCCGCTAACCAGGCACAGGGCGAAATCAGATCAAATTTAAAAGGTACATGGCAATTAGGTGTAATTACAATTGGTACTGATAACCTACCAGTAAGTCCCTAGTATATGATAGGGCATGTAGGTTTAGAGGGCCAGTAGATTTATTGCACTTAAGTGTGCACTGCTGTAGTGCCTACTGTTATTTTAAAGGCAGCCCGGCTTTGCAGGCGGCTTTTAAAGTAAAACTATGTTCAAATTCAACTTTGGAATTAAAAATACTTCTTAAGTTTTAAACTACCATATTTTTACATATAAGTCACCCATTCGGTCAGACCTAGGTGCCCCAAGGTTAGGATGAACTGTAGTAATAAGCAGGGACATTATAAAATATGTTTCATGTGCCCTGGTGAGGGAAAAACTGCCAATTTTGTTTTCCCCCATTGTAGTACATTTTCCCCATTGTAGTACAACAGTTCCATAGTTACAATAAATCCAGCAACTTGCCAAGGTTGGATTTATTATGACTTGTGCAGGAAAGTAGTTTTAGAACTGCTTTCCTAAAGTTACCTAAAATCAGCCCTGCAGTAGCCTCTTCTGATTGACGAGCCTTTGACAGGCTTAACCAAGCTGCTCTGATGAGGTGTGAAGTGGCCTGGGCTAAGACAAAGGAGTCATCTGGTGGGAGGTGATCAGCAGCAGCAGATGCAAGAACAGTAAGGGGGCTAGGTAGCCAAACTGGTCTCCAAAGGGAGAAAGGCAGTGAGGATAGGGACCAGGCCCACCCGCACTTCCTGCAGCCCTAGCCAAATGGGAGCCCCTATAATTGAAATAGGAGAGGGGCTGGAAGGGGAGTGTAGGGAAAAGTTAGCCACACTTGTGGGTTGGGTTAGCCAGACCTGAACCTCCAGGAGAGATGTTCTACATTTTGATTTTGTGGATCAGAGCTTTCTGGGACATAAAAATGCCACATTTCTAAGGAAGTGGTCATCACAGAGGGTGGCACCCTGCACCCCATTGGTCAGGGGTACCACCTTCTTGCAAGCCCAGAAACATGGAAAAATATGGGAGAACAGCCGAACTACTCAAATCCCTGCCTGGAAATATCAAGAGAAGAACTGCCCAGCTGAACCCCTGGTCTGCACAAAGAGAGGACTGAACCTGCTGCACACTCTGGGGCCGATTCACAGAGCTAATCTGAGATAAACTCCTAAACTTACTACTTTTGGAATTCACAGAAGGCATTTAGTAGTAGTAAAGTTAGGACTCCTAACTTTACTACTACTAAACTGAGACAAAATCTAACTTTATGACTTTCGGTATTCACAAAAGGCATTTAGTAGTAGTAAAGTTAGGAGTCCTAACTTTACTACTACTAAATGCCTTCTGTGAATACCAAAAGTAGTAAGTTTAGGATTTTATCTCAGTTTAGTAGTAGTAAAGTTAGGAGTCCTAACTTTACTACTACTAAATGCCTTCTGGGAATACCAAAAGTAGTAAGTTTAGGATTTTATCTCAGATTAGTTCTGTGAATCGGCCCCTCTGTTCTTTACAAAAGAGGGCTTTGCCTTGCTTCAAAGGATCAAGGAGTAGACTCCCTGAAAGCAACAGGTAAAAAAGAGCTTCAAAAAGTCACCTGCATCAACTCCACCAAGAAGGGGACAGATGACCAGTGTCCAATAGACTTTTGAGGATTTGACCAAGTGCATTGTGAGAATTGTAATCCTAAATTTCCAAGAGGCAAATCGGAGCTTCTGGACACTTGGCTGGTCTTGTGGACCATTCAAGACCCCAAACGGACCTTCTGGAGGAAGATCCAGAAGTTTGAGAGCATTTGGAGAATTTCTGGTAAAAAGCTCCATAATGTGACCAACCCATTGATAAGAGTCAAGCCTGCGACGTTGAGCCGCAACTCGGCCTGAAATCCAGGTTAGCCCCACTGAAAGCTCCAGAGCTCTTCACCGTCAACGATGACAGCCAAGACCTCCAGGAAGCACCGAGGCATTGCACTGAAGCAGGCCACCATTTTCGAACTGCAACCTGGCTTCCCAAGGAGACTTGCTCAATGTTGGGAGAAAAAGAACCAAAGCAACTAAGTGTGAAGGCAGAATTTTGACAGCCCCAATGACCCCATCGTATTTGACCCGCGCTCCATATAGATCAGCCTGAAACTTTGAATTAGTACCCTTCAAGCACGACCAGATGTCCCCGGTTGGCTCTTTTTGCTTTTAAGCACTAGAAAGCATATTTTTTACATTTCATCTTTAAATATTCATATCTCCAGAAGCCTACATTGGATTTTTGTTGTTTTAGTGCCATTTTAATCATAAAAATATTTCCTATTTTTATAAATTGGTGTAGGATTTTTATTGTGCGAAGCTACCAAGGTTTAATTTATTGAGACTTGACTGGAACTTATTTTTGATTGTGGTGTTATTACTAGCTGTAGGTACCTACCTGCACCTACTAATAAACCACCTTCCAACACTGCCCTATGAGCTGTTTAGGGCCTACACGAGGGGTGACATATTTAAATTAAAAAGGATGGTTTAGGCCTGGCAGTTGGAATATTTTGCCAGGTCGAAATGGCAGTTTAAAACTGAACACACTGGCTGCAATGGCAGGCCTGTGACAGGTGTCACAAAGGTGTCTAAGTGGGTGACTCTATAAGTGCTACTGGCCCACTAGTAGGGTCCAGTTTACCAGCCCTGGATACATGGTATACTACTTTACTAGGGACTTACAAATAAACTCAATATGCCACTTGGGTGTAAGCCAATGTTACCATGTTTACAGGAGTGAGCACCAGCACTCTAGCACTGGTTAGCAGTAGTAAAGTGTGTAGAGTCCTAGAACCAATTAAATGAATTCAGCAAAACAGTGAGAGTGAAGTCAAAAAGTGTGGAGGAAAACCTCATCAAGAATGTCAGGGATAACATTAACACACAACAATATTCTCCCTCAGGACATTATTTACAGTTTGGTAGAGTGGGAAACTTCATTGTAAATTGGCAGATCTACCATTCTGCAAAACTATTATTTTACCTGCCTCTTATAGAGTTGAACAAAGACAAGACAAGATTTCAAGAAGTGGAGCCTCAGCTGGTTTCACCATCAGAAGCCTTTAACTGACAGCATGTCCACCACTGGGCCATCAGTGAATATCCTTTACAAGGTAGATAGTGGTCCCAAAGAGTAAACCATAAAAATACCCAAAGACACCAGGAAAAGGCCTGAAAGCATGTTAGGGACACTGTTTTGCAATGACCCCTTCCTATTGAGAATTTGTTTTTGAAAAACAAAAATGTTTGGTATCAAGATGAACCACACAAATCATTAAATTAACCTGTGCTTAACTCTGGTAAGCTTAGCACAAATAGCATTCAGGTTTAACCTAGAGGCAATGTGTAAAGTATTTATTCAGCCACACACAGTAATACAGTAAAAGCACAGCACAGAAAAACCCTCACCACTTTAGAAAAATAGGATGAGTTTTAATTAATTATTTGACACCAAAATGACAAGAATCCAATCAGTAGAACTGGAGTTATGAATTTTTAAAATCTGTAGAAAAACTAGCCCCTAAAAGATGAAAGCACTAACCGCAGACATCTACTCGCGTGAGACCGGGTCAAAGTCGAAAAATATGGATGACTGGGATGGAGCGTGGGTCGTATACAAGAAGTGGTTTGGGCCCGGTCGGCGCTTACCTTTGGATTTAAAATGTATTTTGAAGAGAATGTTCTGAGAAGTAAAGTTCTACGGGGAAAGGCTGCAGGCGGTGTCTGAGGAGGGAGCATAGTTGTTGGGGAGCCACTGGACGAAGTCACTGAGAAGATTTCTATGTTTGGACTTCGCCTCTTTTTTGGAAGTCAAAAATCTCCAGCAAGACGAGGCAAGAGGCTGTAGCTGATGAGTGTTCCAGGAGGCCAGATACCCCTTTGGCGAAGCACCACTGAACAGAATTTGCGGCTGCCGAGATGGCCGTAGCAGGGGCTACCACGAAGTCAAGCCGACGGGTGATGCACCTTGGGCAGAAAGACAAGCAGGTTGGTCCCAGTCTACCCTCAGTTTGGAGTTTGGCTATCTGGGCACCTTTAACACCACAACCAAATGTTGAGGATTGGAGTGGCATCACTTGGGGGTTCAGGACTCACTCACAATGGGCCAGGTGCGGGTTCAAGATAGGCCCGCACACTAGCCCTTGAAGTCACTCTGGCAGTCTTGGGTTCAAGAGATAAAGCAGGGCTCAAGCAGCAGGACAGGCCTCTGAGGGTTCAAGGTAGGCCACTGGCAGCAAAGCAGTCTTTGCAGGTGCAATCTTGTGGAGTACACAGCAGGCCACAGCAGAAGGCAGTCCTCTGAGAGTCCTTCCACAGGTCCAGAAAGTAAACTGAAGAGTGGGTCTGAGGGTCTCTTTTTTATCCCTGATGCCTTCTTTGAAGTAGGAGAAGTTTTTAGTGTTTTCTCCTTGAAGTACCTGGAAATTCTTGACCCCCCTGCCCTGGTTCCAAGCTGGCTCAGCAACAATGAAGGGGTGACAAGTCCTATGTGTGAAGGTAGAACACAGCCTATTCAGTTGCAAGTAGAACTGTGCTCAGCTTACTACCCTCCCCACAAGCAGATGGCCATTCAGGCACACCTAATCCTGTGACTGTCTGGGAGGACTTCACAAAGTCCAGCTGCCAACTAGACCCAGTCATGTGACCTAGGACAGGCTGAAGGCACCAAATTTTAAAACTCGGTAAAATTCCAACTTTCTAAAAGTAACATTTTCAAAATTGGAATTTAAAATCTGACTTTACTATTAAAGATGATTTTTAATTACAATTTCATAGACACCAAACATGAAAATTGCTTACCTGTTCCCAATCAAAAGTTATCACTTATTAAATGTAATAAGGCAATCCAATGTTATTCTGTGGGACAGGTAGGCCTCACAGTAGGGAAAAAAATAAATTAGGAGTTTTTCACTACCAGGACATGTAAAACTTAAAGGTGTATGTCCAACCTTTTAATTACAATGTACCCTGGCCTAATGACTACCTAGTGCTGACATGTGCAATAAAAGGGGAGTTTAAGGATTGTCAAGGGGATGATATTTCCAAGTCTAATTATCAGTTTAAAATGGCATTCATGCTGCAATGGCAGGCCTGGGACTTGGTTAAAGGGGCTACTTAAGTGGGTGGCACAATACGAGCTTCAGGCCCACTAGTAGCATTTAGTGTACAGGCCCCGGTATACCACTCTACAAAGGACTTATATTTAAATTAAATATGCCAATTATGTGTAAGCCAAGTTTACCATGTTGAAGAGAGTGAATACAAGCACTTTAGCTCTGGTTAGCAGTAGTAAACTGCACAGAGTCCTAAGGTCAACAAAAGTGCCTTTCAGCGGTAAATAGGAGGGGTGAGGCAAAAGTGTTGGGTGACCCTGCAAAGAGGGCTAGGTTCAACATTTGGTGAGAAGGATCGAAACAGCATGACAGTGCTCAGCAAACGTTGGGCAACCATTGCACCGGCATATGCACAGGAGGCAGTGTGATCCCCTTTTGTGGAGTATGTAGCTCGTAATGTGGATGGTTGTCCTTAGGTGATGGTAGGCAGGCCAACTGTCAGCGTCTAAATGACCCTTGTAATATCTTGTTGCAATATGTTAGCCATCTTAATGACATATAATGACATGGAGGAAGTTAGTCACATGATAGTTTCATTTCATGTCTTTTGAGGTTTTGTAGTGGAGGCACTATTTACCTCATGTCATTTCTTTCAAAGAACACTCTCTAAGAGTGTCAATGGACTTTGACTAGTGTCCTCCAGTAGGAAATTAATCTTAATGACCTCATGCATTTTTAGTTTTAACTTGTTCCAAATATCAATGAACTCAGGCAGCAAGATCCTGAATAACCCCTAGTATTAATTAATACACATTAAAGTTACCAGCCTGGAATTAGTTCTAATGGCTCAACACACTAATGAACATAAATGGCAGCACAGAGAAATGTGCATTAATTGCATCATGGAGTATTAAACATGATTTAGCACAAAAGGAGTAATAAGGATTAATTTCCAGGTGGGTTCCAGGTACAGAAAGAGCGTCAATGAACCTCAATGATGTCAGACAGTATTTCAGACAGAATCATTTGTTGCGAGCTATAATGAATAACAGAATATCCAAGCATCATGCATAGGTTCCTGGGGCATTGGAGAGGCTTAGGGAGTGGAGCCTCATACCCTCTGCCATAAAAAAGAAATAATTTGTGCCACCACGTGGGCCCTGGCCCACCCTGAGGCTTTTTAAAGAGTAGCATGGGAGTTTAAAATGTTTCAGGATGATTTGACAAGTGGGGGCCAAGAAAAAGGGGGCGTGACACAATGTGTTTTTCCTATGCAATTTACCATAGGGATTTAGACACTCCTGCAGTCCAAACCGCTGAATGAAATAACACCAAATTTGGCAAAAAGTTAGATCTTGGTCCAGAAATAGCGCTTTTTGTAATTTGATGTAAATCTCTCAGTAGTTGTGGAGTTATTAAAGAAAAAAGATTTATGTATATCTAGAGGCGAGGATCCACCGCAGAGCCATGCACCAAAGCAGTGCCGTGATTGGCTGGTTGCAACCTGAGAGAAAAGTTGCCACCAACGTTTTGTAAATCGGGACAAGGTTCCCGGGAGAAATAACGTAGAAATAGGATATAATGGGTCAGGATAGAGGTATGTTTACCCCATGAGATGGATAAAGGGGTCTATGAGGGACCCGTAATGGGAAGAAATTGTGGAAACATTTTTTTTGCATGTATGAGGATCAACAGGTCCACTGGGGTGCTCAGCGCTGCCCCCATGTGAACATGTGGTGGATCTGCAGAGCAAGACAACAATTTAAAAAAAACATACACTCACTCAAAGACCTACTCACATACCCACACAACCACTCTCACACCCACTCACACATCCATACAACCACTCACACACCCATGCAGTCACCCTCTCACTCACCCATACTGTCACTGATACATCACTGATACATCCAATTAGAGACCCAGAGAACCACTCACACATCCACTCACAGACCCACACAGGTACTCACACACCCAGTCAGAGAACAAGAAAACCACTCACACACCTAGTCACACATCCATACAGACACTCACACACCCATAAAGTCACTGATACACTTGGAGACCAGGAGAATCACATGCACACCCACTCACAGACCCACATAGGTATTCACACATTTACTCACATACCCACTTACACACTTACATACCTACACAACCACTCACACACCCATATAGCCACTCACACACCCACTCACAGATTTACACGTCCACTCACATTCACATTCAAACATGCACTTACATACCCACACAACCACTCACACACCCACAAAACCACTCACACAGCCACTCACACACCCACACAGCTACTCCCATACTCACTTTCACACCCACACAGCTGCTCACATACTCATATAGCCACTCACACACCCACACTATCACTCACACAGCCACTCACACACCCACACACAGGCAGTGATACACTTATAGAAATTGAAATACCATATGTTTGTATTAAAGATGTTTTTGTTTTAGTATTGAATGTGCGCATTATAACCAGCAGACCCCTTATCTGTCAGAGGATTTGCGATGGATCTGTGGATCCATAAAATGAATTTAAAAAAAGAAAGATTTGGTGTGTTGCATTTATAGAAAACTACATAGGTTAACTTACCTTAAGTTTTAAAGTATATAATAAGAATGATTGTGTGAATAAAATGTATTTATAAACTTGTGAAAATATATATTAGTAAATTGAACCTATGGGCCAAATTGTACTACAATTCATATTTAAAAAAACAGAGAAATTCACTAAAAAAACAAAGGTAACAGGGACGTTATAGTTAGGAAATAGAATTTAAAAAACCTTAGAAATTCACTGAAAAATATCAAAGGTTACAGGGGCGTTATAGTTAAGTTCAGATTTTATACACACAAACCAGACAAATATATATATATATATATATATATATATTCACTGAAAAAACCATAGGTTTCAGGGACGTTATAGTTACAAATTAGCATTTAAAAAACCTTTGAAATTCACTGAAAAAACCATAGGTTTTAGGGACAGTTATAGTTAGTTGGACATTGCACTCGTACAAAACCCGTGAAATTCCCCGTTATAGTTAGTCCAGCTAACTATAACTCACGCCCATAATGCACTGCTGATGACGTCACATATTACATCACTCATGACATGGTCAGTGACATCACTGATGACATCACTGATGACATCTCAAATGACATCACTGATGACATCATCCAGTGACTGTGTGTTTCTGTAAAGTTGAAATATTTTTAATATATATAGGAAAAGACGTATTGAAGAATGAGTGGGTGTGTAAGTGTCTGTATGGATGATTTAGTAGGTGCGTGACTGACTCTATAAGTGAGTGATTTAACGTATCTTACTGAATGCATGGGTTAGTGACTAAACTGGGTGAATGTCTGTATCCGTCTGTCTGTTGCTGTGTAAGTGGCTGCATGGGTTTGTGAATAGCTACATGAGTGTCTATATGAGTTATTGATTGGTTGTCTGAGTATCTGTATGGGTGCCTGAGTGTTTGTGTGGGTGGGGTGTGTGCGACTCTGTGCATAGATGTGTGAGTGGGTGATTCACTGGGTGGATGGTTTCAAGAGTGCATCTGTGATAGACTGTATGGGTGGGTAAGTGTGTGTAAGAGTGTGTTAGTGAGTGAATGTATGTCCCAGTGGTACATGTGTGAGTAACTACATATGTGAAAGCCAGTATATATGTGTGTTGGAGTATATAAATAGCTATAAGCGAGTGTGTGATTGTGATAGTGGCTGTATGGATGAGTGTGTGCTTGTATCAGTGATTGTATAAGAGCGTAACAATGTGCTAGTATTTGTATGATTAAGTGAGCTGATGTGTGTATAACTGTATAGGTGAGTAAATGGCAGTGTGTTTAATTATTTGCATGACTGACTAGGTGTGTGAGTACCTCTATGGATGAGTGGCGGTGTTTGAGTGTCTATATAGGAGTAAGAGTGCATATGATAGTCCTGTACTGAGTGACCATAAGTATGAGTGACTGTACGGGTGAGTGAGTGGATGTGTGTGTGTAGACCTAAGAATCAGTGAGTGGGTATGTAGTTATTGGTGTTGGAGTGTCTATAGTTTTGCGAATGGCAGTCTGTAATTTAGATTGGGTGTATCAAAGGTTATATTAGGGTGTGAGGAGCTGCATCAGATTATCACGTGGATGATGTCATCAGTGATGTCATTTGAGATGTCATCAGTGATGTCATCAGTGATGTCACTGACCATGTCATGAGTGATGTAATATGTGACGTCATCAGCAGTGCATTGCGGGGCGCGAGTTATAGTTAGTTGGACTAACTATAACGGGGAATTTCACGGGTTTTGTACGAGTGCAATGTCCAACTAACTATAACTGTCCCTAAAACCTATGGTTTTTCAGTGAATTTCAAAGGTTTTTAAATGCTAATTTGTAACTATAACGTCCCTGAAACCTATGGTTTTTCAGTGAATTTCAAAGGTTTTTAAATGCTAATTTGTAACTATAACATGTCTGAAACCTACGGTTTTTTCAGTGAATTTCAAAGGTTTTGTAAATGACAATTTTTAAATGTATTAATTGTTATATACATTTTTTTCATACTGATTTACTACATTTTTAGAAACAATTTTTTTTACATATTTTATTTTTAAATTACATTGTAATTACATTATACATTACATTACAAAAATACTTTCTCAGAATGAATTACTTTAGTTTAAATACTTTGCACATAGGCAATAGACTTTTAAGTACAGTAGTTACAGTTGTTGCAATGGGCAACACATTTTCAAACACAATGCAACATTCAGCTCAATGTGAATTTCTAGTTAAATGCAATTACTTACTTTATGGATTACTTTTCTAACCACAGGACTGGATCCTAGATTCAGTCCTGGGACATCTCCTGTAAACAGTTGAGTAAAGCGTTTTGGTTACAGTCGTGATTTTTAAGGAATATTATTGTACTTTAAAAGTTGACACTTAGAAACTTTTCTCATAGAATCACCAATGTTATCCTATGGAAGGAAATTCACTTAGAAGGTAAAAACTGTTATCGTTACTTTTTCTTACTCAGTGTTGGATCCTGGATCCAGCACTGGTGCATCTCCTGTAAACAGTTGAAAGAATGCGTTTAAGTCATACAGGCGATTTTTAGGAATATTTGTAGTTTGTGAAAATCGACACTTTGAAACTTTTCTGCTGAAAACCAGACAATGGATTCCTATGGAAGAAAATATAAGTTACTGGTAAGTACGGTTAAAATTACTTTTCAGGGTCAGTGCTGGGCTAAAGATGCAGCACTGGGTTCTCTCCTGATAACAGGTGAGTAAATTGGAATTCGTACTTTGGTTGATTTTAGAGGAATATTATAAAGTTCCAAAACTCCACACTTAGAAGAATTTCCAAGTGAAACCAGTCAATGTTAGCCTATGAAGGAAATTCAAGTTACCGGTAAAGTACGGTTAAAATTACTTTTCAGGACCAGTACTGGGCTGAAAGATGCAGCACTGAGGTCTCTCCTGATAACAGGTGAGTAAATCAGAATTCGGATTTCGGCTGATTTTAGAGGAATATTTGTATGTTTCAAAAATCAACACTTAGAAACTTTTCAGCAAAAAGCAGGCAATGATATCCTATGGAAGGAAATTCAAGTTACTGGTAAGTATGGTTAAAATTACTTTTCAGGATCAGTACTGGGCTGAAAGATGCAGCACTGAGGTCTCTCCTGATAACAGGTGAGTAAATTGGAATTCGTACTTTGGTTGATTTTAGAGGAATATTATAAAGTTCCAAAACTCCACACTTAGAAGAATTTCCAAGTGAAACCAGTCAATGTTAGCCTATGAAGGAAATTCAAGTTACCGGTAAGTACGGTTAAAATTACTTTTCAGGACCAGTACTGGGCTGAAAGATGCAGCACTGAGGTCTCTCCTGATAACAGGTGAGTAAATCAGAATTCGGATTTCGGCTGATTTTAGAGGAATATTTGTATGTTTCAAAAATCAACACAGAAACTTTTTCAGCAAAAAGCAGGCAATGATATCCTATGGAAGGAAATTCAAGTTACTGGTAAGTACGGTTAAAATTACTTTTCAGGATCAGTACTGGGCTGAAAGATGCAGCACTGAGGTCTCTCCTGATAACAGGTGAGTAAATCGGAATTCGTATTTCGGCTGATTTTAGAGGAATATTTTAAAGTTCCAAAACTCCACACTTAGAAGAATTTCCAAGTGAAACCAGTCAATGTTAGCCTATGGAAGGAAATTCAAGTTACTGGTAAGTACGGTTAAAATTACTTTTCAGGACCAGTACTGGGCTGAAAGATGCAGCACTGAGGTCTCTCCTTATAACAGGTGAGTAAATCGGAATTCGTATTTCGGCTGATTTTAGAGGAATATTTGTATGTTTCAAAAATCAACACTTAGAAACTTTTCCAGCAAAAACCAGGCAATGATATCCTATGGAAGGAAATTCAAGTTACTGGTAAGTACGGTTAAAATTACTTTTCAGGACCAGTACTGGGCTGAAAGATGCAGCACTGAGGTCTCTCCTTATAACAGGTGAGTAAATCGGAATTCGTATTTCGGATGATTTTAGAAGAATATTTGCACAATGGTGAAGGGAGGGGCGGGGCCTGAGGTGACATCTGTGCAAACGCACCCCGTGGCGCGTTTTAAGTTGGGGGATTAAGTCCCCTTGAATCCTGAGGGTCCCTAGGGGCCAACTAGCCCACCAGGAACCTCCAATATGCGCCAGGGGCTGCGTTGCAGGAGACGTGTAGAGAGGCCACACCCCTTTTACACTCTCTGCAACGCAGCTCTGTGGCGCTTTCTGGATGTACCTGTTGGGCTGGTTGGCCCCAGGGACCTCAGGATTGAAGGGATTTAATTCCCCATCTTAAAACGCGCCATGGAGGCCTGTTTGCACACATGTCACCTGAAGCCCGCCCCTCCCTTCACCACTGTGCTAAGCAGCGCCCCGTGGCGCGTTTTAAGTTGAGGGATTAAGTCCCCTTGAATCCTGAGGGTCCCCGGAGTCCAACTAGCCCACCATATACCTCCAAAAGCGCCACAGAGCTGCGTTGCAGAGAGGTGTAAAAGGGGCATGGCCTCTGTACACCTCTCTGCAAGGCAGCCCCTGGCGCATACTGGAAGGTTCCTGGTGGGCTAGTTGGCCCAGAGACCCCCAGTATTCAAGGGGAATTGATTCCCCTCTGCAAACGCGCCAGGGGCGCGTTTGCAGAGTGGTGAAGGAAGGGGCGGGGCCTGCGGCCCGATCGTTTTATATTTTATTTTTTTTGTCCCCTGAAGGGAGCTGTGTAGCCCCCTTTATTTTTCCTGTTTATGGGCCCTGGGGACCCCAGGGCCTTACCCCTTTTAAATTAAAAATAAAAAAAAACGGGAAGGGGGCCGCGTGGCCCCCTTCCTGGGCCTGTATTGGCCCGGGGACCCCATCCCCGGGGCCTGGCCTCTATTTTTATTTTTATTCTTTGGAGGGGCTGCGTGGCCCCCTCCTCTGACCATTTAAGGCCCGGGGACCCCATCCCCGGGGCCGGCCATACTCCTTTTTTTTATTTTATTTTATTTTTTAAACTTTGGGAGGGCCCCTCCCGGGCCACTAAAGGGCCATACCCTTTTTTATTTTTTTCATTTTTTAAACTTTGGGAGGGCCCCTCCCGGGCCACTACTTGCCCGGGGACCCCATCCCCCGGGGCTGGCCCTCTCCGTTGGGGACTGTGGGGGTCCCCAATCCCCCACAGTCCCGCCGGCTCCCGTGTCCCTTGGGAGCCGGCATTGCTTTCAACATGGGGAGCTGCTAAGATGCAGCTCCCCATGTGGAAAAGCAATGTGCTGGATATTGGAAGAGAGAGCAGGTTTCCCTGCTCTCTCTTCCAATATCCAAAGCAGTTTGCTATGGCAGGACGGGGCCGCGAGGCTCCGTCCTGCCATAACAAACTACAGTGTCCCGAGGGTAGGCACCTGGGACACTGCAGGAGCCGACCCTGGGGGTGGTGGTCCCCAGGGCCATCAAGGGCTCCAGGAGGGGGCCGCGCGGCCCCCTCCCATTCAGGTCACAGCCCGGGGAGGTGGTGGTCCCGGGGCTCTGGGAGTCCGTAACGGACCCCCATATTTAAATGTTTAGTGCCCCGGGGAGGTGGCGGTCCCGAGGCGTGTGGGGGCTGGAGCCCCCACACAGGTTCTGAATTATAAAAAAAAGCCCCGGGAGGTGGTGGTCCCGGGGCTGCGGGAGGCTCAGAGCCCTCCCGCACCATTAAAAAAAGCCCCGGGGGTGGTGGTCCCGGGGCTTGGGAGACCCTTGAGGCCCCCACACATAAATTAACCCCCCACCATGCCCCCGGGACTTGGGCCACCCGGGGGCAAAATACCTGTCCGAGCGCGGGAGACCGCGCTTCGATTTTCGGCAGGATTCGCGCACCCTGAGCGCATCCTGCTGATTTTTAAAAAATGTTTTATTTTTTTTGCCCAGGGGTCCTTGTGGGACCCCTGAGCAAACCTAGGGAGTCAGGGTGTTTCTACCCTGCCCCCTTTGTGCGCTTTGCGCACTTGTTTCTGTCCTCGGTTCTACCGAGGGACAAAATGGCTGCCAACATTTCCTGAATCGGAATGTTGACAGCCAGCTGACAGCCAATTAACATGCAGCTCGTGATCGGGAGGGTACGCGGACCCTACTCGGCCATAGATATCACTATCTTTTTACTTTTGATTTTCTCAGCAACTACTGAACAGTTTACACCATTTAACAAAAAGGGTTCTTTCTGAACCAAGAACTACCTCTTTGCCAAATTTGGTGTAATTCCGTTCAGCAGTTCGAGCTGTAGCCGTGTCTAAAGTTTCCTATGGAAAATTGCATGGGAAAACGCGTTTGGGACCCCCTTTTTCTCGGCCCCCGCTTGACGAATCCCCGAGACTTTCAGGGTAGGAGCGGACCGGAGCGGGCCACAAAGTTTGAAAATTTTGCGAAGATACGTCAACCGGCAAGAGAGTTATTTCAAATAGAATGTCGCGGATTTCCTATGGATAATAGGTTGTAACTATAACTATCTACTGGCGACCGCCAGTAGATAATATATATATATATATATATATATATATATATATATATATATATATATCCTCTCGTACTGCTTCCAAATGCTTTCACCAGTCCTGGAAAACGGAAAGCAGACACGGACCACGTTTCTGTGCAGGAAATGTTTATTCTTAGTCGGCCATGACGCGTTTCGGTCCCTCCTGGACCTTGATCACATGACAACGCTCATTACCATTTTCTCCCCTTTTAAAGTGACAGTGATTAGTGCAAAGTTCCGGTGACTTCACCATGGACATGGAAGACATACTGCGGTTTTAAGGTATTACAATTTTGATACATTTCCATTTTTCTATATTTCTCCCTCTCCTCCACAATTAATATACTTGTTTTGTGTATTTCCAATATCATATTACATTGTCAAACATTGCCTTTTAATCGTGGGTGGGAATAGAGATAACCATAAATAAGCATATAATAAATACCATAGCAACTTATTTTCACACATTATAATATATGTTAATAAATAAAGGCTAAAATTTATTTTTAATCAATTCAAAATTAAAATTATTTTAGTCAGTCCTATGTAAATAAACGGAATGTAAAGATATTTTTATAATCAAAAAACCCCATAAAAACCATTTTTATCATATTTGCTTAAATGCAATTTGTATTATTATGATTAATGTTTCAATTTAGTATTGTCTGTGATTTTACTCATCCTGTCCTGTGCTATCTACTAACTATCATTAAAAGAATATTTATATAAAAATAAAGTGTAAAGTGCCTGTGCATGATGTGTTCCGCTTCCTCAACAATGCGGATATAGACCTTAAAAGTGACCTTCTAAAAAGTTAATATAACCCTAAATGTGCAAATAGCAAATAATTAAAAAACCATTATTTTTCTGGTTAAGGTCAGGTGGCAGCCTCAGTATCTTTTTATTTATACTTTCCATTGATATTGGATATCCTCCTTTTTATTCCCCTTATATATGTAGGTCGCAGCTCCAATGACTAATAGTATTGATGTTCATAGGATCAAATCCCTCCTAGAATCATGAGCTAAAAAAGATTTGATTTAAAAATGATGTAGCTTTAGAATCTTAAAAATCCCCCTTACTGACTTATAAAAGGGATTCCTATATACATGTGTAGAGATCTTCTGTAGTGTTAAGGCCTCCCGGGAATTTACTGTCGAGATTTAGAATATATCTAGTTTCTAGTTTTCGCAGTATTCCTTCTCTATCTCCTCCTCTTCTGTTTTTTGGTACCGAGTCTATGAGGTAATATAGGAGATATTTGGGGTCATTATTGTGGGCTTCCTGGAAGTGCCTAGCCACAGGGTAGGTTGGATCTTGATTTGTTATTGCCCTTAGATGTTGTAAAATTCTTTTATTTGCAGGGAGTTTTGTACTCCTACATATCTTAGATTGCAAGGGCATTCTAAGATATATATGGCATAATCTGTTTTACAATGCAGAGCACGTGTGATCTCTACTTCCTTATCACAGAATGGGGTTTTATATGTTTTTTGTTTATGCCATGCTTGCAAGCCTTACAGTTTGAACATTTTGTGAACCCCTTTCGTTGCGTGAAGCCAATTTATTGGTTCAACAACCTCCGGACTACTCTCTTACTAGACTTCCACTCATGGAAGGAGCCCTTCTGTAGGTTATACCCAGGGATTTAGGTAAAGTACTGCCTATAATAGGGTCATTTAGTACTATAGGCCAATTGCGTTGTACAATATTTTTGATGGTTTTATTTTGCTTATTGTAAGTTGTAATAAGCCGCAATTGAAAAGATTCTTTTTCCTTTTCTTTATCTACAGATTTAGGTTTTAACAAGGAATCCCTCTCTAAACTGCTGGTTTTCTTGATAGCTGCGTCTATTGTTCTGCATTTATATCCCCTTGCTAGAAATCTGTTTTTGCATTCTAGCTGCATTTTTGTAAATCCTTAGGATTGCTGCATATTCTTTTAATTCTCAACATTTCACCATAGGGGATGCTATTAATCCTCTGTCGTGGGTGAAAACTTGTTGAATGCAAAACTGAATTTCCCGCAGTTTCCTTTCTGAATAATCTTGTTTCCAATTTATTATGCTTGATAAAAATTTCTACATCAAGGAAATTGATTGACTGGGTACTGATGGTTGATGTAAACTTTAAATTAATGCCATTATCATTGATATTATTTACAAATTCATTTGCTTGTGTTATAGAGCCATCCCAAACAATAAAAATGTCATCTATAAATCTAAGAAACATTTTTATATGATTTTCCATAAAGTGCCTGTGTGTTACACCAAGGACCAGCTCCTCCCACCACCCCATGTGTAAACAGGCGTAGCTGGGGAGAAGCTGGCCCCCATTGCAACACCATGCATCTGCTGATAGACACACTTATCAAATAGAAATACATTATTGTTTAAACAAAATTGGGTCAGATTGCTAAGCATTACATTATGGGTAGACAGTCTTGTTTTTCTTTTTCCCAGAAAGTATTCCAATGCCCTTATGCCATCTATGTGTCTAATACTGGTATAAAGGGACACTACATCCAAAGTCATTAATTTGTAACACTCCTTCCATTTGAAATTTTGCAGTTTTGCTAAAAAATCACTAGTGTCTCTGATGTACGATGGCAAGGAATGCACCAATTCTTGTAAAAAATAGTCATTTGGTGTAATTCCGTTCAGCAGTTCGGGCTGTAGCCGTGTCTAAAGTTTCCTATGGAAAATTGCATGGGGAAAACGCGTTTTGGGACCAAGAGCGCATTGGGAACATCGTGACCATTGTGGCAAGTCTAATACTAGCAGGGACTCAGTAATATCCTGCATAGTTACCTACTATAGGATTTAAAGTCGAGACAGGGTCGCAGCGGTATGCTACATGGACTAAAAAACTTCAAAGACCAGAATGCCGTCGGATGACGCGCCCATCGGGGCGGAGTTAGCAATTTAAAACGCCGCTAGTGCGGCGGAAGAACTTTTTGCCGCTGTTGCCCGAACGAAGATCCCAGTGAGCAAGGGCCATGAGAGCCTGAAACGCGTTTGGGGAAGATTTTAACTGGCAGGCTGTTGCTGTTTTCCCTGCTGTCTTGCCAATAAAGAAGGTGATTTTCACGACTGTGTGTGGCGCCTCAAGCATGGTGTGTCAGCGTCGTATGGAATATATATATATATACACACCACTTCCAAAAAGTTTTTCTTTTTACCATCCAAAAAGAAGAAACACGGTCCACAGCTCAATCTTCCACAGTGTATTTATTCAAGTATCATCTGCAATAACAGCCAGGCGCGTTTCGGAGCCTGTTACTCCTTGGTCAGAGGTCAGCTCTCATTTACTTAAACATGCATAAATATCCCAAGTGATTACATCAAACCAAAAAGCAGGACTCACAGGTACCTTTGGGTCATAGTGAATATGGCGGCCATTTTATAATGACACAATTAACTTAGATGCAGTTGCATTACTAAACCATATTGCTCTATTTTGTACAAGCATTCACCAATTCATACCTTATTCAATGAATCTTTGAAATGCGGTGTTTGTATTTGGTCAATACCCAATCACATAGGTTGCACCTTAAAATTAAGTACATTTTCATTCACTGGGTCAAATACCTAATTTCATTATCATGAAGAGAAGCATTCAAAATCGGTTGATAAACAATTAATACCTCAACCTGTTCAATCCTATGATATAGACGGTAGTATATTTAAAACCATACATTGCTGCCCCAGTGGGCCTAACACCATATTTCGATGGTCTCCCTTCATTACCAATAGTTCATACAAATTCTTATAGATTAATCCCTAGTGTGCTTTGTAACGCTATTAATCATTCATGATAAAAGCGCCGTAAAATTTGAGATAAGTTGTGAAAAATCAACAAAATGTAAAAAGAGAATATAATAAATCTCCGCACTCATCCTTTATACAAAGTCCCGTAACATCAGGACAAGATATATTTAACCCTCTTGCTCTCTTCCTAGCCTCATTCGGCCTCCTAAAACCTACAAAAATAAAAAAGATGATACAAGATCAGTAAAGACCTTTCATTGGTGCATTAAAAACCACAAACCTAATTCTACAAGACTCACAAAGTATCTTTAGGCGGCACTAAAGCTAGGGATGAAGCCGAAATCTCAATTATGTTATATGAAATTACAGTGACTGCCAGTTCCTCATCTTTATTCAGTCCTCCTGGGTTTACAGTTCTGTATCTAATAATGAGTTTAGACTCAGATCTGCGTAATTCTTGTATTCTCTTCCCTCCTCTCTCCCTGATGGGATGCGAAACCATTGAAGTTCTGCAGTTATAGTTATCTGAGCTAACTATAGCTTAAACCACTGCATTTCACTTCTTATGACCTTACATATTACATCACTCATGCCATGGTCAGTGACATCACTGATGACATCTCAAATGACATCACTGATAACATCATCCAGTGATTGTAAGTGTTTTCTAAGAGTTTTTGTGTGTTAAATGTATATTCTAAGGTACTACAAAAGTTAAATTAGTATACTTTGTGTACTACTAATGAGTGATTCCTTTTTAACATAGTTTATGTGAGTCACGATGTTACTGTATGTATTCATGTGTGAGTGGGTGTCCTAGTGACTATGCAGGTGTGAGAGTGACTGTATGGGTATATAGTGGGTGTGTGAGTAACTGTGTGGGTGACTTAGTGGATGTGTCAGTGGCTGTATTGGTGAGAGAGTGGGTGTGTCAGTGGCGATATGGGTGAGTGAATAGGTATCTGAATGGCTGTATGAGTAAGTGACTGGTTGTGTAAGTGGCTGTATGTGTGAGTGAGCGGCTGTTTGAGTGAGTGTTTGGTTAAATTAGTTGGTATATGAGTAGCTGTAAAGATGTGTGAATGGAAATATAAGTGGTTGGGTGGGTGTGTGAGTTGTATGGGTGATTTAGTAGCTCTGTTGAGAGACTGTATGGTTGAGTGAGTGGGTGTGTGAGTGGCTGTATTGGCTAATAACTGGGTTTGTCAGTAGGTGTATGGGTGAGTGACTGGTTGAATTATCATGCTCTATGAGTGAGTGAATGGGTGTGTGAGTGGTTCAATGGATAAGTGAGTGGTTGTGTAAGTACTTTTGTGGGTCTGTCAATGGGTATGTGAGTGGTTGTGTGGGTGTGTGAGTGGGCGTATGAGAAGTTGTATGGGGTATGAGTGGTTATGTTGATAATGTCATCAGTTATTTTATTTGGGATTTCATCAGTGATGTCGCTAACCATGTCATAAGTAATGCAATATGTGAGGTCATAAGCAGGGCATTGTGCTGGCGTAAGTTATAATTAGCTCAGGTAACTATGACTGCTTAATTTCACTGGTTTTGTATGAGTGTAACCCAAGCCAAAATATAACGTCACTGTAACATTTGTTTTTTTCAGTGAATTTCTAAGATTTTTGTATTCTATTTCCTAACTATAACATCCCTGTAACCTTTGTTTTTTTTCAGTGAATTTCAACGTTTTTTTTAAATTCTGTCTCTTAACTATGACGTCCCTGTAACCTTAGGTATTTTAAGTGAACTTCTAAGGTTTTTTAAATTTTCTTTCCTAACTGTAACTACTAACCTCTGACACTGAGTGTATGAGTGAGTGCATGAGTGTCTCTGTGAGTGTATGAGTTTCTGAGTAGGTTTGTAAGTGGGTGTTTGAGAGTATGAGTGTTTCTGTAAGTGGGTGTATGACTGTCTGACTGTGTCTGTGAGTAGGTGTACGTGTCTGAGTTCATCTGTGAGTGAGTGTGTGAGTCTCTGAGTAGCTCTGTGTGTGGGTGAGAGAGAGTATAAGTGATTTTGTAAGTGGGTGCATGAGTATCTGACTGTGTCTATGAGTGGGTGTACATGTCTGAGTTCATCTGTGAGTGGGTGTATGAGTAAATGGGTCTGTGAGTGGCTGTGAGAGTGTCTGAGTTGCTCTGTGAGTAGGTGTATGAGTGCCTGAGTGGGTTCTGCTCGTTTTCTGCCTTTTTCCTGCTCACTTCTGACCTTTATTTTGCCTCTTTCTGCTTGTTTCTGACGTTTATTTTGCCTCTTTCTGCTCATTGTGGACCTTTATTTTGCCTCTTTCTGCTAATTTCTGACCTTTCTTCTACCTCTTTCTCCTCGTTTCTGACCTTTATTTTACCTCTTTCTTCTCTTTTCTCCCTGGACCACAGGTTGAGCCTCAAGGCCCCCCCTGTCCCAGCCGGCTCCCTGCCTCCTGCAGGAACCAGCATTGCTCTCATAGACAGGGAGCTGCTAAACATGCAGCTCACTGTCTGTGAGAGCAATCCTTTCCTCTATTTCCCTGCCCACTTGACAGACGAAAACTCAGCTGTAGGCATGTGGGAGCTGTTTCACTGCTATCGCTTGCTGAGAGCAGAGTTCATGTTTGCTCTGACTTGGTGGGATCTGTCAAGTCTCCTGCCATGTCAGAGCAAACAGCTATGTCCCGGGGATGGGCACCCTGGGACATAGCAGGAGCAGGCCCTGGGGGCTGGCAGTCCTCAGGGCCATTATTGGCTCCAGGAGGGGGCAGCGCGGCCTCTCTCCTTTGATCTACATGGGCAGGCCCCTGGGAGGTAGTGACCCCCAAGGCTGTATGTGGCCAGGGAGGGGGGCTGCACGGCCCCCTCCCAGTTGTATTTTTTTAATAGGCCCCAGAAAGATGGTGGTCCCTGGGGGGCCCCCACAGCTCTCCTTTAATACTAGTTTATTGCCCCAGGGAGGGGGTGGTCCCTGGGGCCTCTTCAAAGCCCAGGAGTGGGGTCCACGTGGCTCCCCACCTTTTATAAAACTAAAGACCAGGGGACGTGGTGGTCTAATGAAGCTCAGGAGGGGGGTCCTCATGGCCCCATCCAGTTTTAATGATAAAGCTCCAGGGTGGTGTTGGTCCCTGGGGCTCTAAGAGCCTTAGGAGGGGGCACTGTGTGCCCCCTCCTCTTTTATAAAATAAAATACCCCGGGACCTTGCCCACCCGGCGGCTCAATTGAAAAGAAAATGTTTTTATACTCTAGTGGACCACGCTGCCACATCTAGGAGGTATTTTTTTTTTTTCTGCCCAAGTGCGGAACCTCCACCCCAAGTGTGGAACCTCCTCACTTGGAGGGGGAACTCCGCAATCGAGCCGGAACCCAATGATAATACACAGGAAATGACAAACAGGAAATAAAAAACAGGAAGTTGAATACAGGAAGTTTCAGGCAGCCATTTAATGCTCATTCTGTGCCATCCTCACCTAAGAGCAACATCCTCCCCCATCCTGCTGCTCTGTTTATCAAGCCTGCCCCCAACATGGACTTGAGGACAAGGCACCCCCTTTCAGTGAGACAGAATTAAACATCCTAACTTAAAAGGTGTTAAATAAGTACCCTCAGCCTTATGGATGCCCTGATGAAAAGCTGAGTAATGCAGCTCACACCCAAATCTGTCGAGATTTTGCTGCACACTGTAGTGCAGTGGGTGTGTTCCAGCTGCGGGGCAAGATGTGTTGACAGCGCTGGGAGGACCTGTGATGCTGGGCCCAGATTAAGAGCCATGACATCATGGACTTGTCCTACCAGCCACATTCACAATGGCCCTGCATGAGCCCACTGTACAGGAGGGTCCTGAAGACATCCTGGCCAACCCTCCATGCTCAGCTGAACGACTTTGAGCAGCAGAGACCTGGTAAGCACATGAACTGCAGGTATGATGTGAGTGGGGAGAGAGATGTACCAAAATGTGTCTTTTGTCATCTTTCACTTTATCAGAGTAATGGCTGATGTATAAGGTCTATGTATCATTGGAGCTATTGAAATGCTGTTTTCTGAGGGCATTGTAGGCCTTGTAGTGTTCTAAACACAACTGGGTATATTACCCTTACATTTTTGTGAAACAATGTACTAAAATAATCATGACTCATGAACTAAGGGCCTTATAATTGTTGTATGCTATGGTGAATGAATGGCTTGGACAATGTCTATTGTTTGTATGTGAGGTGTTTGTGTGTCCTGTGCTGTGTCTTGAATGCTTTTTGAGTGGTTCTTTTTCATGATGACTATTATAATTTTGTAAAATGAAGTAAAGGCTGACATTGTGTCACTTGTTTCACTCAACATTATACAAACATATCCAAGGTGTACTAAACACACACATAATCTCAACAGTAGCACATATGTCATTTCAAATATATAGGTAGCTGTGCTAAGAAAGCACATGTGATTGCCAGTATACAGCACACATGAAGCAGTCTTGTCATACAAATTGTGGCCCTTTCTAAGAAGATCGTGTGATGTTGCCAAGGAATATGCCAAACATCAGAATCACAACTTAGCAAAGATCATATCTAAGACCTTGCTTGCATATACACTGCAAATGTAGCATGTATATTGTATTTCACTATGTTATACAACAGATGAAACTTGATAGCAAGTGTACAACTGTTGTGACTGCGCATTATAAGATAAACCTGGATGCACTTTTAGGTGTGGAGATATCCATCCAGACTGTGTACTATATCCACTTGTAAAATTACATTGGAAGGTAGCTAGTTGTAAATGTCAGGGACCTCACATTGCACTAGTGCTGAAGGTGAGGTTTAGTAAATTCTGAAGAGTATACTGACATAAATTGAGAAATATGTCAATGTGTAGGTAATTTCTGAACATTATAATGACAGTATATCTATTTGTGGGTCTAAGCAACATATAATGGGTTAGTAGGATTGAAGAAGTAAAAATCAGGACTTGCTTTATGTTGTCTCAACCTTTATCATAAATTGTCCCCCAACTACATAATCGTTTGTCTTCAGTTTCAGTGGACCTGGCTGGGCAAGGAACATCAGGACAGGACCAGGTGCAGAGCAGGAGATCCTCTGCTCTTCAGCAGACACGTCCTCTGGATACCACAAGCACGGAGATTGGAGACCAAGTCACAGGCAGTGGTAGTGCACCCATTCTTGACCTACCCATTACCAGCTACATCTGCCGGCCGGGTGGCGGCTGAGGAGACTGAAAGGGAGGACATTGAGAGGGACACTACCAGCCAAGGGAAGAGGATTGTGTATCTCCCCGTGGCCCACAAGAACTTGACTTGGAAATGGAGTCCCCTGAGCAGGCGCAACACCATCTGGGACTGCCACCAACCCCTCTCTTGCTCTTGAGGCCCCCATTTCGTCGGGCCTCCAACTGCACTCACTGCCACTACTCCCCCTCCAAATGCCTGCCCAATAGAGCTGAGGGAGACATCTGCCCCAACACCACACACCCCTCATATTCGACCCAAACCCCTCCATGTGTTGCTTGCTACTCTTGTGGCTACATACCAGGAAGTGATGGTACCAGTTGAAGATGTCAGTATTGTGGCCTCTTGGGGTTTTCAGAAGCTGAAGGATGGGATAAGGATGTTCCGAGAGTCACAATCCAGACATTTTGATAACTTCACGGCCTCTATCACTTCCTTGGGTGCATCCATATTGTCTGTGTTGTTCCAACGACCCACCCAGACCATGGTTGTTGTGTCCCCAAGTGTGTCTTCCCTCTCTGTTTCCCCTGCTACCCCTCGCACCTCTCGTGTTTGCTGCTCCTGTGGGGTGTGTGGTCCTGCATCGGCCAGCCAGAGTGAGTCCACAGTTGTGGAAGATCTGAACATTGTTGTGAAGGAGGACAGTGAGGATGGCCAGTTACTGGACAATGTTTTGACTGTGTATATTTCTTTTTCCCCTTATACATAGACTGGTTCCCCTGAAGCATCCTGGGGCCATATTACACAATGTGCCCCGGGGGTGCTACAGACTTTTGCGCTCACCACCAGGGCACTTTGGTATTACAGAAGGGACTGCAGATGCTTGTGCACCCCTTCTTTAATTCTGAAAGCACTGGGGCACATGCAGCGGCAGCACTTTCTCAAGAGGGTGTTCCCTTATTTCCATAAGAGTGTGGCCCCAAGCAAATGAGGGAATCCCTTTGCCTCTGTGCCCATGCCGTATTATAGATGCGAGAAACTAAAGAAGGCTTGGGTCCTAAGCTAACTGGATGGGACCACCAATAGTTATATACACAAAAGTATCCAGTAGCTACTGTTAGAGCTTATTCAAAAACCGAGCAAGTGGATCAATTCATAGGCTCGTGTGATTTATTTTACAATTTTTTAGATTATTCCGTAGATTCATTAACATTCAAATCATGTCAAACATTGAGGGGAACACAAATTAGTGACATTTTTCAACATGTGAAGTACATAAACAAATAACACATATAAACAATCATTATAAATGTGTGTGATACATCAGTAATTTATGTGCGATTACAGAAAAAACACAAAAAGGGTAATTAATGACACCGTTGTGCTTTTAGGAGCATCCTGTTTTTTTAAATAAATCTTATAAAAACTACCTGAGATTAGTATTACGTCTCACACACTGCGCGTTAGTGTATCCGGCATGACTGTAAGGGACAATAAGCATTTGTGTTTTTCCAAATAGGCATTCCAACTGAACTGACACAGCAACCGTTGGCTTCAATCTGCATAATTAAGAATCACCATTGGCGCTACGCAAGCAATTCGTTTCTGATTATAAAGTATAAACAGGGACGCTTCTTTTCATATTAAACATATCACTCACGAACAATCTTATTCCCCGACAGGCCTCACCATCAAATCCAGTGCCAGAAATTTCTGAACACTATTGAGCACCCTGTAATCATCAATCAATCAATCAATCATGTCACTTATAAAGCGCACTACATACCCGCGAGGGTCTCAAGGCGCTGGGGGAAGAGGGGGGTGGTGCTGCTACTGATCGAAGAGCAAGGTACTTTTCTTTATGTGCTTAGCGCAACAATGGAGAACTAACACACCTCTATTAGGTTGTTAGGTGTAAGTAACACACACCTTGTCTTTCTTTGACTTTTTTTTAATAGACTTCACCACGTCCAAGTCCTGATGAAAACCCCTGAATGCCGATGGGGTTGGAAATGCGTTAACAACAGCGTCTGGGAAAAGCTAACCTTGATGACTTAGGGAGAAGGCTCAATTAATCTCCCTCCCCAGTTACCCTAAACTTAATTCATAGGATCCCCAGAGCTGTGCATACAGGCAGGAGAATGTACAGTGGTTTGCAAGTTTTGACTTGCTACTCCGCCTGATTGCTACTTTTGATTTATGGACTGGTGCTTTAATTACCCTTGTTGAAAAATGTCACTAATTTGTGTTCCCCGTAATGTTTGACATGATTTGAATGTTAATGAATCTACGGAATAATCTAAAAAATAGTGAAATAAATCACACAAGCCTATGAATTGATTCCACTGGCTAGGTTTTTGAATAAGTATTATAGATGCGGGCGCAGAGACAAAGAAGCCATCAGGGGGCGAACTGACAGTGCACCACACAGAGCACCCCCTGATTGCAGCCCTCTAGAGGGGGGAAGGGCCCCAGAAATTCCCTTGCAGGTGGGTGCAGTCCCTCACTGCACCCGCCTGCAAGGGGATCTCTAATCCCCTTTAAAGGTGCAGGCGGGTTGCCGTCTGCACAGTGAAACATGGAGCGGCTGCTTAAAAGCCGCTCCGTTTTTCACCTGAATGCACTTCCCCCAGGCAGCGCAACTCCCTTGCTGCCCTGGGGGCAGTGCATTCTTTTTAATAGGGTGCAGGTCACCCACCTCATCTCATCCTGCTTCTTCTTTTCAATGTCAGTGGTGGTCCGGTCATCCTCCCCCAATGCACTGGCTGCATTAGCAAACTGCTGACATAGGGCTGTCTTCTGTGTTGCACTGCTGAGGTATGGAGGCAGACCATGTAGTTTTTTGTAGCTCTTCACTACAAATTTAACTAACATCTTCACCTCGGGGAAGTTCTTCTTCCTTATGACATTTAGCATGCTGGTGCTTGGCAGATGGTAAGGCAAGGGGCACAGCAGCCAGGTGACGTATGTGTGTGAAAAATCAGAGCCTTGGTTGTTGGTTGCTTTTATGTGGTTTGCAGTGAATGGGCTGCAGGTGGCATACCTTGTCTGCAGGTATGTGCAATGATACTTTCTCAGCCCCAACTGTGGAGGATCCATCCCTAATGTGGGGATTCTGCTCCGACTACAGAGATTTTTCACTCAGGGTGGAGATTCCACCACGAGTGCGGAACCTCTGCCCAAATGCAGAATCTCTGCAGTCGTAAAGATATTATTTGTAAGTCCCATTGTGAATACTGAAAAGTAGTAAAGTTAGACTCTTAGTGAATCGGGCTCCTAGTCTGCTCCCAGCCATCGGGACCTTTACAAATGCTCCCACAGCCTGGGAGCAGACTTGTGATCTGTTTCTCTGCCCACACTGATGCGGGCAGGGAAAATGAACCTATATTGTTCGCGCCCAGAGGGAGAAGCATAAATGCAGCTGCTTCCTCTGGGTGAGAGCTATGCAGGCTTGTTCAGCATGCAGGGAGCCGGAAGGGTCCCTAAGGCTCCGTTATGTCCCCCAATGTTGTGCTTTGTGGGGTATCTACCTATAACTCATGTGGGCTCTGGGGATGGCATCTCCGGAGTCAAAATAGTGTCACGTGGAGGTAATAGGCCCAGTCAGGAAAACATTTGACACACATTAATTTGCATGCACACACAATATAACACTCCTCAAACTCTGGTTGTTTACAATACCACTTCGAAGGCACGCTATCAGAGCACCTTGAACATTCTGTACAAGGGCTAAGTTCAGCACGTAAGATGTTATTTGTTTTTCTCAGCTCTGCGACAGAGCTATCACAATAGAATAAACAATAATGGCCTGGGGCTTCGGCATGGGAACATGGAGGATGATATTATATATATGACATCAAGCCTTTGTTTATTCAGAGGAACATTTCGCTGGCACTGAGAGGTCAGTCCATGCTTGAATTTCAGCTCAGCTGATTCCTGTCACCTCATGCAAAAGAAGGTGCCCAACTCTACACCAAGACGGGCAGCTTGCTGACACCCACAGGTAATGGGGAGTTAGACCACCCGGATAGGAATTTGGCAAACATGATACATTAGGATGCGCTAGGTAGGAGTACATTATATTACAGTACTTGTATGAAAGCATATATTCTCTGTAATAAGCAAAATGGTTGAATTATTTTTCTTCTTCACCTTTCTCGTAATTTTTATTTTATTTTTTATTTTTTTATTTTAGAGGTTTTATATAGCGCTGGCTGGACCCAGAGGTATCAGAGCGCTTTACATGATAGAGCTAGTTATGATAAGAGACAAATTACAGCATCAAAGAATAACAAAAACATCAGAGCGCTTTACAAGACTGAGATACATAAGGTAAAACAAATTTACAACATTGACAACATTTACAACATCATTATCGGATAAACAGCAGGTAAGACAGAGAATAACAAAAGGCTTGAGGTTATACATATCATGTAAACAGATACTCGGAGAAAAAACTTGAAATACCTATAAGATATGGAAGAGCGAGTTTAAGGCGCAGGTAGAGACCCCCCATATTTATTGAGGAGGTAATGTTAATCACATTATTCTGTTTCCTTCTAATAACCATTGCAGCGCAAGTATTTACTCAAGAATCACAATGCTTCAAAAAATATTGAAACCACATCTGTACTTTTTGTGTATCTCTTTGGGTATACATAAGTATATGAGCGAAAGGGTTCTAGATCTGTTACAACGATTTCCTTGGGGGATCGGGGTTGTCATGTTTTGAGGTTGCATATCCATTTGTTACCCTGTAAGGATATTGGTACAGATTGTGCACTGTGAGCTAGCAGGACTATAAGCCATCATGTACTGAGGGGTGTTCATAATCAGGTGCGCACCATTCCATAGTTTATGTTGTCCAACAAACGAACAGTTTTACTTGAGAAAGTATAAGCCTTGCAACAATAGGCTCAGGGAGGGCCGCATGCCCCCCTCCCCTGCATAATTGTATTTGGCCACAGGGGATGGGGTCCCCAATGCTTGATAAGGCTGGGGCCCATGTGGCCCCCCTTCCTTTTGTTTTGGCTTTTGTCCCGGGGATGGGGTCCCTGAGACCTGATAAGGCTTTGGAGGGCGGCCACATACCCTCTCCCATTCGAATTCGGCCCTGGGGATGCGGTCCCCATGGCCTATTAAGGAACGTGAGGGGGGGTTGTGCGGCCCCGCCCTTTTTTGTTGAATTTGGCCAATGGGTATGGGGATATGGGGTCCCTGGGGCCTATCAAGCCTTGGGGAGGGGGACTACACACCCCTCCTTAATGTATGTGCTTTAGCCCCAGGAATGGTTTCCGTGAGCCCAAAGGCCAACCCTAAGTTGTATTGCCAAAGGCTGTCCATGGCATGGGGTTGGCTGCTTGCGGGGGGCTGTAGGCCAGGTTCTGTGGCTAAATCCCCACTGAGCATAGCCAAAGGCCATGCAAGGCGCTGGCTGGCTGCCTGCATGGGCTTGGCTGCAGGACCTGTCCACAGGCCTAATCTAAGTAATAGTAGGGAAAGTGTTGGAATATGGTGGATTTAAATCACTATTCCCACTCCAATTTAAACAGCAATAGGGAAATGTTGGACTTTGGAGGGGTTAGATTTTGTATTCCCACTCCAACATAAGCAACAGTAGAGAAAGTGTTGCAGTTTGAAAGGGTTAGATTTACTCTTCCCACTCTAATTTAAGCAAGAGTAGAGAAAGTGTTGCACTTTGGAGGAGTTAAATTTACTATTCCTATTCCAATGTATGTAGTCTGACAGAAATAAGCATGCAAGCAAACTAAGGAATAGAACTTTTCCAGGCGAATAGTTCATGAGATCTACAGCAGAAATTTGTTCATCAGTATCCTTTTGACTTCTTTCTTGAATGACACAGTTGAGGGCTTTATTCTAATTACAGGAGGCATAGTGTTCCAGATTCTCAGGGCAATGCCTGAGAAGGCTCGGTTCTACACCTGGGCGTTGAACTCCGCTCCGTTCGCGGAGTTTGCAGAGTTTTCTGCACTCCGCTGAGCTCGGGGAGTGCAAGAAAACACCGCTTCGCGTAGTGCAGCAAGTTTTTTATTCGCAAGCCCGAGCTACTGCTCGGGTAGAATTTCTACCCGAGCTGCAGAAAGACCAGCTCGAACAGCAGTTCGCACTACACTCCGCCACTTGTGGAACTTCGCTGGGTTTTTTGTAACTTCGCGAAGTTCCGCGTAGCAAAACTCCGCGGACTACGCTCAGGCTTACTCGGTTCTAAGTTTTCTTTTTATAAAATGCTGGCGGTTTCAGCAGTATGGAACTGGAGCTTCTAGAAACTCTAGTGCCCCCGGATAGCTCTAGTTTTTGGGCAAGGTAACTAGGAGTGTTGAAGTGGAGGGCTGTATGGGTCATGCAGGCAATTTTCAAATAAATCCTTGTCTCATATGGAAACCAGTTTAGAGATTTCAGGTCAGGAGTGATGTGAAGGCTGCATAGGGTTGCATTACCATAGTCCAACCTGAGAATCACCAGGCCTACAACAGCTGACTTTAAGTCATCTGAGGGTAGGAAAAGTTTTATTTTTCTTAGGATGTCCATGTGGAAATTCGCTCCTTTGGTGGCTGATCTGATGTGCTCCTGCATGTTCAGGTTCTTGTCCTGCATTATTCCCAGAGATCTTATTGACTCTATCATGTGTGGTATACAGCTTAGTGCCGTTAGTTGTTTTGTCCAATCTGCGATGTCTGGTGAATGATTGAGTGAGTCAATTAAGAGGAATTCAGTTTTTTGAGCGTTTACTGTGAGGTGGTTACCAGTCAGCAAGTTTGGAGTTATTTGTAGTATTGAATTTAGAGACCAAGGGGCTAGAGGTCGGAGGCTTTCCGACCGACCTTGTCGGTTTCAATCCCGATTGGCTAATTACAGTACAGCCGGTCGGAATTGAAACCAGCAGGTCATTCCGACTGCATTTGGATGGGCTGCCAGTCGAAAGCCGTCCCGTAATCCATATAGACAGTGTTTTATGTCGTCCGGATTACGATGCATGATTTCCGACAGGCTTTCCATGCCGGGCTTTCCGACATGTAAAGCCTGTCAGAAAGCGTGTTTGTGGGCCCCTAGCAGGGCCCCCTTCTGTTTGTGGCCTCTGGTTGGAAGCCGAGGGTTCCCCCTTGTTGATCCCTGCCAAGGGGTGCAGGGATGAACACAATCTCCCATTTCTCCATTGGAGCTTGTGTTAAGGCTGGCTACAGCTGTAACACTAGCTCCCATAGGGAAATGGGAGCATGCGAACCCCGTGTGCAGTTGCATCGTTATTAGGTGGTCGGGACCGTCGACCGGAGGTTGGTTAGTCCTGATTCCGCGATGGTGCAACATCGTAATGAGGCCCCTAATATCTTCGGGGAAAGAGACTTTTAAGTCTTGTTGGGTGTCATTTGCCTACATGTGATAGTGGATATCTATCAACATAAAATTATTAAAACATATTCAAAGTAAAAAATGTATAGTATATAAATACCTAAAATTAAATGCAAAAAATAATTACTAATACAACAATAATGTAATAAAAATTGAATAAAAAATACTTCCCTTCCTACTACCCAAATAAATCACAATTTATTAAAAACCAGCAAACCATTTACATAAGAAATAATAATTAAAAAATAACATCATTAATGAGGAAATAAATATTTAATTAAAATAGAAAAATAACTTGTCAACCTATTCCGCTACAAATCCAACAACTCACAACTAATAATTAAAATAACAAATAATCATCAATTTACATAATTAATCACCAATTAATTATCTAATTGCCATAAAAAAATTGATAATGAAACAAAATATTTCATTAATAGAATGACTTTCCATCATATTTCTTTACAGACCAATAACCCACTACTAAGTGGAACATTACTAATTAAATGTAAAAAATAATTGCACGTTAAAATTTCAAAATATTTTAAAAACTTAAACGAATTACACTGATTACATTTATACCTAAAATTAATATAATGACTACTATCAATGAAATACATTATAAAACGATATGTATTACAACTATAATACATTAAATGATTCAAACAACTATATTTTCATGATTTGGAGGCAGAGACATCCTCTCCAGAGCGGCGGCCTAGAGTGCAGCAGCCATCTTGGATCCACGTTACGGGCTGACTCGTGGCCGTATTACCCTGCTGTGCATAGCTGACAGCTACACCACCGGTGGCCGGTCCGCGGCTACTTTCCCAGGACCCCGTGGCCCACAGATCACCTCTGGTGAGTGCAAGACATCCGAATAGGGCTTGCGTGGCTATATACTGCACAACACGGAGGCCTTTCCAACACCGGCCCGCAAGTAGGACTTTAAATGTGAAAAACACTACCTCCACGGCCCGTAACTTCTTAAATGCGCGACACATCATCTACACGGACCGGGCTCTAGGAACCCCCAGCCTGCTGCGACCTGGTGCACCCTGAACCACGTGGGCCCCTCGTTCAGAGCCAGGATATCTTCCAGCAGGGCCCAGAGGCTGGGGAAGATCCTTTCCAGGCCGGGCCCCTGCGGTGACTGGACCGGTCCTAACAACGTGCAAGATCAAGCGACGCTGCCCAGAGTGTGATTGTCCAGTGGGCCCCCTCCTGGTGATCTGGTGTCTGCCTTGGAGACTGTGTGGTGCATGTGGGTCCAGGGAGGCTTTGTTTTTCAGCTGTGGGCCCACCAACTCTTCGGATACTGGGTGCACTATGCTGGTGAGGGGGCGAGCTCACTGTCAGAAGCCCCTGCTGTTCAGTTATGGCTGGGGGCGATAGGTGAGCCTTTAGTGGGCATTCGTGAGGGGCCCCACCAGCACTCCCCTTACACTGTGGGGCCTGCATGGACTTAGCACATCTAGCCCACACTGCTGAACCTACCAAAGAGAGAATGTGATCCCAGATTGACGCAAAAGTATTGGCTTTAAAACCCTGTGCCCAAATGCCGACAAGGAAAAACAGGTACGTGTAGCTCCTATAGGATCCTTATAGGATAATAAAGTGCATCAGTATGGGTAAAAAGAAGGTCACCAGCACAAAGACCCAAGCAGGAGGAAACCCTACTACAATTGACTCTTTTTTCACAAGAGCGGTTAGGGTTGTCTCTAAGGAAATTGATTTAGCCAAGAGCCTGTTGTCACTGGGGTGTACTGAAGCAACCTCTTTCCCGGTCAAAGGCACTCGGGATGGGAGCCATCTGAGTCCTCAATTCAGAGGAATCATTCAGTTGGAGCTGATATCCCGAAGTCAAGTGAGGATGTTTTAGTTATTTCTCCATCTGTAAACCCTCCAGCCACAAAACGTAAGCAGAAGTCCAGGCGAATGACAGATCTAGTATTGCCTTTTTCTTCTCCGAAGCCTGGTTTTGGCGTTATTTACCATTCAGGAGCCATACAGGACTCTGCTTGGGATGCAATGCTGTGCAAACTTACTACTATTCTGAAAGACTGTCTGGACCCCTTAAGAGAGAGGCTAGATAAACTGGAGATAGCAGTTGGGAAGCTTCTGTCTGTGTGCCAGGAGCAACAGAGGGCCCCCCAAAAGGGGCTTCTGCCCCTGCTTAAGAGTGTTAATGCATCTGATACCAAGGTTCAGAGCAGTAGCTCTTCACCTAGGGGGACAGTATTTGTGTATCAGCAAGGGGCAATGGCATCAGAAATCTGTATTATATATGCAATCTGATGAGTCTTCAGGTGCCTCAGCTCAGACATCTAGTGTTTCTAGTATTTCCAGCATCGCTGCACCCAGTCGAATACTGGCTAATATATTGAAGGATTCTCAGCTGGCATTAATGCTTTCTCAGTTATCAGTGATTAATTTGCCACCTGCATGTTGTCCTTATGTTATAGTTTTAGCGAATGTTCCCCCTTTGCCTAATGCCTCTCAAGAGTCTCCCATGCAGCTTCAAATAAGGTGTGTCACTGGTTGGCAATTTTTTTTAATTTTAATGTGCAGAGTCACTATAATATATTAATAACGCGTCTTGTGGCTCTGGTTGGTCCTTCCCACAAGACAATTCAAGGAGACTGTGTTATTGGAATTTTAGGCACCCAATGATTACGGGCAGAATCTTGTCCTGGCATTTTCAGCCTCTGATTAAAATCTGCAACATTTGCATTCTTCCTCTTGGGTTTTTCTATAGACCATCCCTCTTTGAACCACCTGCAGAGCTGCCTCAGGGCTCCCCAATGCGTGCAACTACCTGCAATTTTAATATTGGATGTACCAATCGATTTGCACCATTAGCGAACTTGGATGAACAGGACAGACAATCCATGGGGTCCCAGACTATGGTCACATGTCATAGTGCTAATGCATCGTCTCTGGGAGCTCAGGAAATGGTAGGCCATCCCACAAGAAGTGATGAAATTATCCCTGTCCCAGACATTATGGTCAAATTAAATAATACTAGCTTGTCAAAATATAATTTTCTTTCTACAGCTACAAATCAACAGGGAGTAGATTCTTGTGGTCTCAATTGTTTTACTGTATTTAGTTGTAATGTGGCTGGTGTCAAAAGTAAGATTACTAAACTGGACTGGCTTGTTTTTATAAATCAATATGATTTGATTTTTTTCAGGAAACATGGGCTATATCACCTATTATGTGTAACAGTTTTTCATGTTACTCGTGCCCGGCCACCGCTTCCCCCTTCTAGGAGAGCAAAAGGTAGCCTCGCCATCTGGGTTAAACTTAATCCTAGACATTAAGTATCAACAGTAAATACGGGTAGCCTGGCATTCCAGGCTCTGCTAATCATAAGAGTCCTTTTATTTTTTATTTAGTCAATTCCTATAATAATGATTTTTTGAAGCCCTACATTAGCCATTTTCATGAGCAATTTGACTTTGTAATGGCCGTAAAGCCACAGGGGATAGTGAATGTATTGTTACCATGGATTTTACTTTGTGGGGATTTTAATATTAAGATGGGGAGTGATTCTGTCGTTCTGGGCCCTCGAAGTATTGGCGTAGATATTGCAACTGGGGATGCTAGGGGTGCGGAACTGAGGGATTTAATTGCCCAAATGGAACTTTAAGAGGTGGTAAGTATTTTTCCGGGGGGGTAGCTAGGATAAGTCCACGTTTAGAGGTGGGGGGCAAGCATCTGTCATCGATTACATGTTTGCCTCTAAACATTTTCTGCAGTGGTGCCACTGTGGTATAGTAGTTGAAACCCAGTGGAGTGACCATAATGCTCTTCTTGTTGAAGGTCTCCTCCCGATGGGCAGTGATGGAAATCCAGCATCATTTGATGGTATTAGCAAACATACTAAAGATGGATTAAGGGTGGTATGGCATCTTAAAGATCATTCAGCTGTATTAAATGATTTATTAAAGAAGAATCTTTTAATCTTTTTGGGCTGTTTGTCCGAAGGAGATAGTGATGAGGTATTTTATTATTACCAGCAACTATGTACCACCATTAAGAACTCCCTACTGAAACCCTCAAAACCTGTGCCTGATCACCCCGTGGTTTGATGGGAACTGTTCTGCTGCCAATGTGAGAATGGTGCTAGTCGGATCCCCCAGGGATAAAAGGGGGATCCGGAAGGCTAGGAAGTTCTACAGAACATCCATCAAAGAAAGGAAGCGTACACTGTTTCTCAAGAATTGGGAGACACTGGAATTGGCTGCTATGTTCCAAGATATTCTTTAAAACAGTAAATAGGCTTTCCTTACGTGATACCTCCTTGAACCCTCTTTTATTATGTAATATTTCAGGACAGGATTGGGTGGAGCATTTTACTAACTAATATATATGATCTAGAGAGGAATAGTGCGCATGAGGGTGTATTGAAGCAGTTTTTTGTTTCCTACCCCCCTTGCAGTTTACAGTTTAGGAAATCAAAGTTGCTATATGAGTAAGTGCCGGCAGTAAGGCACAGGGCCCAGATAGCATCCCCATGGATCTTTTTTAAATGTAACTCTGATCTCTGGAGACCCCTTTTTATGAATATTTTTAATAACTCTCTGTGTCATAAGATCCCAGAGTCCTGGTCCGTGTCCACAATTGTAACTATTTTTAAGAAAGGTGATAGGGAGTCACCTAAATGTTATAGGCCTGTCTTGTTGGTGGACAGTCCAGTAAAAATACTGGGAAGGGTCATTTTCAATCATCTGCAGTCATGGGCCATAGAGAACAACATTTTATCTGTGTATCAATATGGTTCCCGTCCTGGACTAGGTACAGTGGTCCAGTGCCTGAATTTACATCTGATAGTAAGTAATTATACTGTCACCAGGCACTGTCCATTGTACCTGGCTTTTATGGGCCTTTCTACCGCCTTTAATTGGGTAAATAGAAATAAATTATGGATGAAGTTAATCAAACTGGGGGTAGATATTGCGTTGGTTAATTTTTTGAATGGCCTCCATGAAAGCTGAGCACTAGGGTCCGGTATGGTCAGGCAGGTGAACTCTCTGATTCTTTTCCTTTAGCCAGTGATGTGCGCCAATGGTGTGTGTTGGCACCTCTGCTTTTCACCCTTTATATCAATGATTTGGGTGATTTCTTAACAGATTCGACCAAAGACATACCAAAAATTACCAACTTAGAAGTCCCTGCTTTGTTATACACCGACGACGCGGTGCTGATGGCTAGACCACCTTGTGCCCTTCGTAGCTTGATTGAATCATTTGGGCTTTTTAGGAGTACTCTAATTTTGAGAAATCACACATAATGGCATGTGGCCCTGACAAGAAAGTCCTGTCAGTATTAAATTTGGGCTCAAAGCAGCTAAGCACAGTTACAAGCTTTTGTTATTTAAGCCTAGCAGGTACAAGTAAATTCTGCTCATCCAAAACTTGGGAGGGCAGCGGGTTCTCTTTTTAATCTAGCCAAGAAGGACGGTAGGTCCACAATCTCCCCTTTCCTTAAACTGTATAAAATGCAATGCGTTCCTACTGCCACCTATGGAGCTGGGGTTTGGGGGTTTCATAACGCTGCCCCTGTTCAGGTGGAAGAAAACAGAATCTATAGGAGATTTTTGGACCTCCTGCCCTCAAGTGAAAATTGTATTCTGCAGTCTGAATTGAACCTAGAGTATATACTTGATAGTATGAAATTGCCCCCCCGCTGCTCTGGGTTAGTGTGTGGAGCAAGAGGGAGACCAGTTTTAATAGGGCTGTTATTGTTGATTGTTTGAAATTGGATGGGGAAGCTTCTATACCATGGTTGAAATGTGTTTGTAATTTAATGGACAATATTGGCCTTTCAGAACTGTTCAATGCCCTTGGTTTGATTATTTAGACTACTAAAAAAGTGGTTAAGGAGAGATTCACAGAATATATCATTTCTCTGTGGATTCAGGCGGTAGCTAGTAAGAACACTATTTGCCACTATTATTCCATGTTTGCAATGGGTGATATCCCCCTGTACCTTAGGTTAGAACGAACCCAATGGGAGATGTCTCTCCTATTTAGAATTCGGTCAGGATGGTCTGGCATTTGCCATGCTTTTATGAAACAGAATGTGTATGGGGCAAGGAACTAACCCCCTGTCCTTGTAATGGCAAGGCGGAACAATCCCTGTTACACTTTGGGGCCGATTCCGATGCGGGCAGGAAGGGCTTCGACCGTTGGTCGGAGCCCTCCTGCCCGCATCGGAATGTGCCGTTCGGATTCCTTTCCGACCAAGCCATTCTGATGGGCTCAGTTGGAAAGGAATCCGACTCGGTTTTCCGGATGGCTTACAATCAATCAATCAATCACAGAATTTGTAGAGCGCACTACTTACCCGCGAGGGTCTCAAGGCGCTGGGGAGAGGGAAGGGGGGGGGATGCTGCTACTGGTCGAACAGCCAGGTCTTGAGTAGCCTCCTGAAGGTCAGCAGGTCTTGGGTCTTTCGTAGGCTTAGTGGAAGGGTGTTCCAGGTCTTGGCGGCGAGGTGTGAGAAGGATCTGCCGCCGGTGGTTGTTCTTCGAATGCGGGGACGGTGGCGAGGGAGAGGTCGGCGGAGCGGAGCTGGCGGCTGGGGACGTAGAAGAAGAGCCGTCTGTTGAGGTAGGCTGGGCCAGTTTTGTGGAGTGCCTTGTGTGCATGGGTGAGGAGTTTGAAGGTGATCCTCCTGTCGACGGGGAGCCAGTGCAGGTTCCTCAAGTGGGGGTGATGTGGCTGTGGCGTGGTACGTCGAGGATCAGTCGTGCGGAGGCGTTTTGTATGCGTTGCAGTCGCTTGATGAGCTTGGCCGGGGCTCCCGCGTAGAGGGCGTTCCCATAGTCCAGTCTGCTACTGACGAGGGCCTGGGTGACTGTTCTTCTTGTGTCTGTCGGGATCCACCTGTAGATCTTGCGAAGCATGCGGAGGGTGTTGAAGCAGGAGGAGGAGACTGCGTTGACTTGCTTGGTCATGGAGAGCGTTGAGTCGAGGATGACTCCCAGGTTGCGTGCGTGGTCGGTGGGTGTCGGGGCTGCTCCCAGCGTCGTTGGCCACCAGGAGTCGTCCCAGGCTGAGGTGTTGGAGACGAGGATGAGGACCTCCGTTTTGTCCGTGTTCAGCTTTAGTCGGCTGATCTTCATCCAATCGGCGACGGCCTTCATTCCTTCATGGAGTTTGGCTTTGGCGGCGAGGGGGTCCTTGGTGAGGGAGAGGATCAGTTGAGTGTCGTCGGCGTAGGAGATAATGTTGAGGTCGTGTTGTCTGGCGATGCGTGCGAGCGGGGCCATGTAGATGTTGAACAGTGTTGGGCTGAGGGACGATCCCTGGGGTACGCCGCAGATGATCTCGGAGGCTTCGGATCGGAAGGGTGGGAGGCGGACTCTCTGGGTTCTGCCGTCGAGGAAGGAGGTGGTCCATTCCAGGGCCTTGTCTCGGATCCCTGCGTCGTGGAGGCGTGCGCGTAGAGTGCGGTGGCAGACAGTGTCGAAGGCGGCGGAGAGGTCCAGCAGGATGAGGGCTGCGGTCTCACCATTGTCCAGCAGGATCCTGATGTCGTCGGTGGCGGCGATGAGGGCAGTCTCAGTGCTGTGGTTGCTGCGGAACCCTGATTGGGATGGGTCCAGGATGCTGTTTTCTTCAAGGTATCGGGTTAGCTGTTTGTTGACGATCTTCTCGATGACCTTGGCTGGGAACGGAAGCAGAGAGATGGGCCGGAAGTTCTTGAGGTCTCTCGGGTCCGCCTTGGGTTTTTGAGTAGGGCGTTGATCTCTGCGTGTTTCCAGCTCTCTGGGAAGGTCGCGGTCTCGAAGGAGAGGTTGATGATGTTGCACAGGTGGGGTGCGATGGAGCTGCTGGCTTTGTTGAAGATGTGGTGCTGGAAAGGGTCTGACGGGGAGCCGGAGTGTATTGTGCTCATGGTCTTGATGGTGTCCTCGATGTTCACGCTGGCCCAGGCTGGCAGGGGGTCGTGGTCGATGGTGTGTGGCGGGTCGATCTTAGTTGGGGTTGTCTGGGTGTCGAAGCTGTCGTGGATGTCGGCGATCTTGCGGTGAAAGAAGGTGGCGAGGGAATCGCACAGGGGTTGCGACGGCGGGATGTCGTTGGTGTTGGAGCTGGGATTGGAGAGTTCCTTCACGATGTTGAAAAGCTCCTTGCTGTTGTGTGCGTTGTTGTCGAGGCGGTCTTTGAAGGAGATTCTCTTGGCGGACCTGATGTGGTGGTGGTGGTTACGGATGGCGTCTTTGTGGGCTGTGTGGCTGTCCGGTGTCTTATCGCTGTGCCATTTCTTCTCTAGTTTCCGGCAGGTGCGCTTGGAAGCTAGGAGTTCCGAGGTGAACCAGCTGGCTCTTTTGGTGGTGTCGCTGTAGGTGAGCTTTTTCAGCGGGGCGAGGGTGTTGGCACAGTCGTCCATCCATCGTCTGAGGTTGCAGGCAGCGTCGTCGGTGTTGGATGGGTCAGAGGGAGGGCTGGAGGGTCGGAGGGAGGGCTGAGAGCGAGGGAAAGCCTGTCCACCATCCGGAAACCCTTCAGGACTCCCCCGGCCGCCTCTTTCCGGCCGAGGGAGTACGATGGCAGTTTCCCACTGCCTTTTTGTGCCTGTCTTTCCGTCACAAAAAGGCAGTGGGAAACTGTCTTTGGGGGCCCCCAGTAGGGCCCCCATGGGTGCAAGCCCGCCAAATGGCGGCCTAGGGGGCACCTATGGTGCCCCCCTGTTGATCCCTGCACCCGGTGCCAGGCACCTTGAGGTGCCTGCCACAGGGTGCAGGGATGAACTGCACCTCTGCAGTTAACAATGCAAGCATGCATTCCGTTCGGAATGTATGCTCCCATTGTTAAGTATAGGATTGCGACCGAACAGGGTTCGGTCGCATCCTACTTGCAGGTCTGTAACTGACGACAGGAGGTCCGACATCGGAATCGGGCCCTTTATGTTTTTTTTGTGGATTTTTATTGTCAATTTTTTCAGATATGTCTTAAACTCTGATTGAGAAAATTACCCTTTTAGAAATTTAGGGCGGCGTTAATCCACCTTCAAATGTTAAACAGCCCAGATATCTGTTTTACTGTATGTGGTTTTCTCAAGTTGGCAATTCACAGAAGAAAATCAATGGAAGGGAGGCTATAGGGCTCTTTGGCTGCTGTTGGTCCTGTATTATATTTAATGAACTGCTGCATTTTTTATGGTTATATCTATTGTATGGCTCTAAGATTGGTAGTTTGTGACAATAAGTGTACTGTTTTAATTTGTGCTTTTATGGTCTCTTTATTGAATTGAATTAAACAATATTTTCACTAGTTATGTTATTTACATAAAAACAATAGTCTTACCTTCTATATTTTGCTATTCATTTTTTTATTTTTGAAGTTACAATTTGTTGACACAGTATTCATGTCATACTATGTTTTTAATTGATATATTTAGCATTCACCGTCTGCATCGGAAAAATGGTTGTAATTGTTTTTATATGTGCACATTCATAGCACAGTGGTGCCCATCCCATTTGTAATGCTTACAATAGCATAATGTTGATAACTCCTAGCATTTTTACAGAGTTTTCACTACTGCTGTCTATGCCTCAGACTGTGAGATTGATGTAATGTAACATGCCTGCATCTATCCAGGCACTTACTTACCCACTCATCCATTCACTCAAAAATCCATACATCAATGCACTGACTCAACTATAAATATCCATTGATTCATTCACTTGTACATTCATCCATGAACTCACTCATCTATCCAACTTTTGGCTCAGTCTGACATCAACCAATAAACGATTTGTACAGGCAAACACACAAACTAGTCAATCAATGAAGAAGAACTTAGATTTACAAAAGGCCTAATACTTGTTTTACTTAGCAGGCTCAATTTGTTGATTGTATCGATTTGGCTTATAAAACAGATGGCTTTGTAAACTATACTCATAAATGTGAACAGCGTTTGTAAGCTAATAGAGAAGCTAAAAGGAGCAGGTGGACAATTGAAGAGTTAAAGTGCCAGAAGCTTAGAGTTGGGCGAAATTTGCTTAATTTACTTTCACGTAATTACACAAATTTAAGGCAAAATTATGCGAAATTACATGTAATTATGCAAAATGCAAATCTGTCATTTCCTACTATAGGTTAAAGCGAAATGCATTCTTTTGTAATTTTTTGGTGCAAGGATACATTTAAATAAGAGCACCGTGAACAACAGCTCTTCAAATTCTGTTATTCCAGTGCATTTGCTGTAAATGTTTACTGTGAATTGCATCATTTGCAGAACATATCTGCCTCAGATGGTGGTTAATTATATGTAGAGGTGTAATGGCATTATTTCCGAAATTTCGGGTAACTAGCCAAATGATAAATTCCCCCAAATTAGGCAAATTACAAAGAAACTCTAGAGGAAGGGTTTTCGTAACCAGGGAAAAATCCTAGGCGCTCTGCCCTATATACGCACAAATTTAAACTTTAAGGTGTAATCCGTATGGTGCAAATAGGAGAGGGGATAAACCCTGTAACCCCCCAATTTCGTGTAGGTAACAACCTACACTAAGCAAGCAAAACAGAACCTATGCACACATAAATGTAAAGTTAACACAATATGTAAAAGTAAATATTACAGTACAAAATACATAGAACTGAAAGAAAATCTCTTCCAAGTTGTCGATTAAAATTCTGCATTTAATTGTTTCTTAGGTTGCTTTGATAAGTCGAAAAACCAGCCGACACGTGTTTCGTCGCGTGTGGAAATTACTTCCGCGACTTCCTCAGGGCTGAATACCAATGAAAATTATTCTGATTGTCGCTCAGCCGGTGATAATTCCAACCCGGCTGGGCAAAAAAACCAGTCAGGGATAAGTCGGTTCGTTCTGGAACGTATCCGAAATTGCGTTCAAGTCACGGTAGAGCAACTGTATAATGAGATGCCGTGAGGGAGTGAGAAACTGGAACACAACCCGGAACGCAGTGATCCGCCGGAGGTGCTCCCCGGGCGCACCCGCCTGGAGATCGAATACAACGCTGGAAGTAATTGTTCCAGTTTCTCACTCCCTCACGGCATCTCATTATACAGTTGGTCTACCGTGACTTGAACGCAATTTCGGATACGTTCCAGAGGTATTCAGCCCTGAGGAAGTCGCAGAAGTAATTTCCACACGCGACGAAACACGTGTCGGCTGGTTTTTCGACTTATCAAAGCAACCTAAGAAACAATTAAATGCAGAATTTTAATCGACAACTTGGAAGAGATTTTCTTTCAGTTCTATGTATTTTGTACTGTAATATTTACTTTTACATATTGTGTTAACTTTACATTTATGTGTGCATAGGTTCTGTTTTGCTTTTGTAGGCAAATTACAAAAGTGTAATTTAAATTTCTTCACACCTACTTAAGATAGAGACAACAACAAAATTGATAGGTGCAATACTTCAATTAATCTCAGCCATTTATAATAATCTAGGCCACATTTCAGTCCATAATTTCTTTGCCTTTTGTACCACTATAGACAGGGTCCAATCTTCAATTTATCAATCAAGTATACTTGTATAGCGTGGCTTATCACCCTATAGTGTATCCAGGCGCTGTGCTGTAGGTTTCAGTCAAAGAGCCAGGTCTAGAGTCCCTTTTGAAAGAGGGTCAGCAAGAGTGCAGTGTGTAGGTGAAGGGGGAGGGTGATCCAGTCTTTGGCGGTGAGGTGGGAGAAGGATTGTCCTCCGGAGCGGCAGTGACAGATATGTGGTATCTGTGCAAGGGCGAGGTGTGCGCTAGGGAGATTTCTGGTCGGCCGGTGAAAAGGCAGGCGGTGGTTAATGTATGCAGGCCCTTGGTCATGGAGGGCTTTGTAGGCATGGGTCAGAAGCTTGAACTAGCATCTCTTCTGGACGGGGAGCCAGTGGAGGTCCTTCAGGTGCCGGGTGATGTGTGTCCTTTTGGGCAGGCTGAGGATTAGCCTGGCAGCTTCATTCTGGATCGTCTTTAGTATTTGCATGAGTTTGGTGTTGGTGTGTGCATAGAGTGTGTTGCCGTAGTCAAGTCGACTGGTGATGAGGGCCTCCGTTACTGTTTTCCTGGTGCTGATGGGAAGCTACCTGAAGACTTTGCGAGCATGCAGAATGTGTGGAAGCAGGCTGAGAAAGCGGCGTTGACCTGATGTTTCATAGAGAGTTCGCTGTCCGAGATGATGCCAAGATTGCGGCGTGGTCTTTCGGGGTGGGGGTGGGTCCAAGCTCTGCCGGCCACCTTGAGTCATTCTAGAGAGCAGGGTGTCGGCCAAAGATAAGAACTTCAGTTTTCTCTGTGTTGAACTTCAAGCAGTTGTCCTTCATCCAGGCGGTGTTGTTCATCATTCAATTGGGGAAGTTGGTCTTTGTCGAGGTGGGGTCCGCTGAGAGAGAGAGGATGGGCTGGGTATCATCGTGAAGTGTAGGGTAGGAGGCAGACTCTCTGGGTGTGTCCCATGAGAAAGGATGCCATCCATCTGAGTGCATCATCTGTGATTCTTATCTGGCGTAGTCGATCGATGAGTGTATGGTGGGAGATGGTGTTGAAGGCTGCGGAAAGGCCCAGGAGGATAAGGGCCGCTGATTATCCTCTGTCGAGGAGGGAGTAGATGTAGTCTGTTGCAGTTATCAGGACTGTCTTGGTGCTGTGGCTGATTCTGAAGCCTGATTAGGAAGGGTCCAGTAGGTTGTTTCACTCCAGGTGTTCAGTGAGTTGGGGATTGAAGGCCGTCTCTAGGGCTTTGGCAGTGAACGGGAGCAGGGAGATAGGATGGTAGAGCTGGAGCTCACTCGGGTCTGCCGAAAGGTTTCTTGAGGCAGGGTCTGACCTCAGCATGTTCCCATGCATTAGGAAAGGTGGCTGTGGTTATGGAGGCGTTGACATTGGTGGTGAGCTAGTGGCTGATCTTGTCTCTTCCGAGGTTGAAGACTTGGGGGGGGCTTGGATTGGTAGGTGAGTTGATGGAGTTCAGAAGAGTGGTTGTGTTCGGTGTACTGAGTTGTTCCCATGTGGTGAGCGGGTGGTCATAGTGGTTGTTGATGGCTTGCTGAAGAGGTCGGAGGGTTGGGGATCGAAGTTTCTATGGATGGTTGCTATCTTGTTGTGGAAGTGGTTGTGAGGGCGTCGCAGAGTTCTTGTGAGGAGGGGGTTGAGTTTTCTGTGGCTGATGGGCAGATGCTCTCTATGATGATGGTATTGAGTTCCTTGGTCTGGTTGGCGCTGTTCTTGATCCGGTGGGTCAGGCCTCCTTTTTTGCATTTTTCAGCTGGTGGTGGTAGTCGTTGAGGGCTGATTTGTAGGTGGCTCCGTCGACGTGGTGCCTGCTGGTGCGCCATCTTCTTTCCATTTGCTTGCACCTGCGCTTCGACATGCTGAGTTGCATGGTGTTACAGATGGCTTGTTGGGTGGGTCTGTGTGTTTTGGCTCGTTTGGTGTAAGTGGCTTGGTTGGCGGTGCTGGTGATCCAAACGTTGAAGTTCTCTACTGTCTGGTCCAGGTTGATGGTGACGTTGGGCTGTGTAGTGCTAAGGGCTTCATTCCATTGTTGATGAGTGACCTTGGTCTAGCAATGGTAGGGGGTGCTGTGGCAGTTGGGGCAGGTGTGGAGAGGTACAGCAATGGTGATGTGTACGATGGAGTGGCCCGATCAGGTGAGTTCCGAGGTGTGGCTGTATCTGATTCTGTTGCTGGATGTAACAATCGGGTCCAGAGGGTGTCCTGCTTTGTGCATGGGGTCAGTGACCACCTGCTTGAGGCTGATGTTGTCCGATCTTACTATGAGACCAGTAGAGTTGGTGTCAGTGGAGTCGTCCAGGTGGAAGTTGAGGTCTCCCAAGATGTAGTGTTTGGATTCGACAGCAAGTGGCGTGATGAATTCAGCGATTGGGTCACTGAGGCCAGTTCATGGTCCTGGCGGTCTGTATGCGAGGGTGCCTTTGATGGCGGTTTTGTTGTTGGTGCAGAGCTGGAACTTCATATGTTCACGTGTTAATCCAATGAGCCTTGGACTTGCTCAAATAAGAACATTTCAGCCCAACTGCAAAACCCAAAGAACATTAGACTGGTTTCAGCCTTGTTGGACCTCATCAGTGGCTTATGGCACAGCAAGCATGGAATCTACATCTGGCATACCTTTTGCACCTAGTGTGTCTCAAAGAAAATTTGTTTTTTAAAAGTTGTGGGTCGAATAGATATTAGTCATGTCCTAGTGTGCCTCAAAGAGAATTTTTTTAAAAAAAGTTGTGGGTCGAATAGATATTAGTTATGTGTAATTGCTCTGGGCTTAATTCCAGTCTGCATTTTCGCTCACTGTGCTGCTACAAAAGGGAACCAGTCTAATGCAAATCAGTCTAGGTCATGCTCTAATAAGACCAGCCCACCTCAAACTGCTTAGCCAGGTTCCATCTGAACAGGAACACAAACAAACCCAGACTGGTTCCAGCCATTCGGTTCATCAGTGAAGTGCAGCTTAAGCTAACCACTAGTCTGGGACTCGTTTGGTAAGTGGTGCCTTAACATTTTTAATTGCTTTGTAACATTAAATAATTCATTGTAATTGACCTTCTATGCAAAAACCAGGAAAATGTATTAATTCATTTATTTATTTACGTATTTATTTATTAACGTACTATTTTCATTTTCCGTAAACAAGACCTGAAGGTGACAGACTATTTTATAAATGTATGGTTGCCATGAATAAAACTTGATATTTGATTTACATTATATTTGTTTACAGGTCAGGTTACTGAATAGAAATTACACTAAGTTCAAAAAAGCATTTTGTGTAGAGGCTCCTTAGGCAATGTGTAAGTACAAAACTAAAAGGATGGGGTTTTTAGACATATGGTCTGCCCCTTTGGTCAGCAGCAATCGCCCTTTGCACGGGGCTTCTGCCAGCCATGTCCATACTCATGTGCTGCCCAGATGTTAAGATGAGGTATACCCATCTGCAGTCTAGAGGCTTCATATCTTCCAGCCTAGTAGTTCCAGGCTGACTCCACGATGATAACAATTTGCGAACTACATGAAATTGCCTTACAAGATGACCATGAGAAGTCAGTGTCATAGATGTCGATGGATGAGTAGCCAATTTTTCTTCCAACACGGCCAACACCACAGATGATAGGATTGCATAAAGTGGTCTATTTGCTGGAAATGCCTGCTGGAAGTATTTCTCTTGCCATTGTGACTGCACTCTGTGTATCCAAAGATGGCCACCTCCTAGTTCTCACTTGGGAGTCCCTGGGCATCTGCCACAGAAAGAATCCATTGTGGCCTGATGTCCTCTCCTCTGGGAATTTCCACCCTTCTGCCACTCTTCACGCCCCGCTAAGATCAAGCATGTTATTATTACCGCAGAATATACCGGAGAGCACTTCTGTCAGCTAGCTGGTGGGAGGTGCAGTGAGCACATTTTCTGCGTCTCTGCCTTCTCCCATGCCTCCATCACAGGGACCACGATCCGGAACTAGGTGACACAGCCTGCAAACATTTTGTGTCAGACATGGAGAACCTGCCTGGTTGTGCATCACATCGCGAATCAGCTCTTCCATCACCAAACGAGGATCCAAGGGTCAGCAGGAACTCCACCACAGTAGCAAAAGTCTCCAGGAGTTCATTATAGTATAACATTTACGTTCCCACCTGCCAAGCTGAATTCAGCTAGGAGTCAGGGTAGAACCAGGGATCCACTGGGAATCAAGGGCAGGCAGCAAAGATCTTCTGGTTTAATTGGTCTCCAAATGTCCAAGGTGACGCTCCCGATACCTCATCACCATCTTGAGACCATGTGCATTATGGGTAAACACAGTGGCCCTACGAGTTCCAGGCAGGTTGTGTATGTGGAAGTAGCAGAGGGAAGCGTTTAAGAAGATGGGGGCATATTATCAAGAACGGCGTTAAAATTATCGCTGCTTTAGCAGCAGAAAACTGCAGCTAAAGCGGCGATAATGGGCTTGATAATATGCCCTTGAGAATTCCAATAGAAGCCCATGTTGACACCAGAACATGGGCTTCTATTGGAATTCTCAAGGGCATATTATCATGCCCATTATCGCAGCTTTAGCGGCAGTTTTCTGCCGCTAAAGCGGCGATAATTTTAACGCCGTTTCTTGATAATATGCCCCTTAGAGCCTGCTAATGATCATTACATTTCAAGCACCATTATTGCGTGTAATTTTATTGATCTTCAGTGAGTGTAATATATATGAAGTTAAACACCAAAGACCTTCTTTATACACGTGTATGTATAAATTAATGATCTAAAATATCAGACTTTATAATTTCAGTAACTGAAGTATTGTATTTATCACTATAAAACGATTTTTTGAAAGTTTGGGGCAGACTCAGGAATATAGTTCCATTGAGGGATACAGCCCTTTAAAAAGCACATTTAATCATATTAAGCCTGCGTATTGTAAAAACCAGATTTATTCCTTGTGGTAAAAATGATGTAATTCACATGTCAGGTTACCCTGCAGTTATTTCTGCTTCAAAGATCTGTTTTATCTCCTCCACTCATAGAGAGAAGACGGATTACAGAGATTACCCAAGGAATACCTCAGGCTTTATTGATCGCCATTGAAGTGCATTAGCTTGGTAAAGTATTTAAAACACATTTTGCATGGTCCTGTTAGAAGAGCACAGCATTGATGTCGTCAATGGGACGTACCGCTGCTAAACTTGTGTGTATTGAATCAACCTTTCTAATATCAATACTAAGATTTGTTGTCAGTGCTTTTGTTCTGTGCGATTCTCATCAATTGCCTCTCCCATGAGCAATAACAGTAGGGAACGAGAAGGTGCATGCTCTTCGTAAGCATGTTACTGGTATTTCAGGTGTGTGTGATTATGTGAACGCTAGTTCAAACGTAGTCATACATCCTTCAGTGAGTGTCTAATGTTAAAATGAATTATGAGATTAATATGCACTATATAATTTTGTTTTTTGTAATGAAATATTCTCAACATAGCTGAACAGCTACCGTTCAAGGAGTAACACCAAGGAGTTGGTGTTACCTGCCTGATTTCCAGGCATGGTGTCTCAGTAGCTACCATACTCTGGGGCATATTTACAAGCCCCTAACTCAACGCCACCGAAGCGTCAGAAAAGTTGCGCTCCGGTGGCGTTAGGAGCATATTTACGAAGCCCCTAACGCCACCGGAGCGCAACTTTTTCTGACGCTTCGGTGGCGTTGCTCCATACCCCATATTTACAAGGTGGCGTTAAGCCACTTAAAGTGGCTTAATGCCATTTTGTAAATATGACCCTTTCCACAGCAGTACGCTGCGGCAAAGGGGCGGGCAATGGGTGTTGCAGTGGGCATTCCACCGCAACACCCATTGCTTTTTGACGCTGCCCCATATTTACAAGGATGGAGTAGTGCCAAAAACTAAGACCGGGTAAAACCTGGTCTTAGGATGGCAATACGAGGAGAAATTATTACTTTAACCTTGTTTTTTGCTCTTTCTATGTGTCCTGCATGGCACACATAGAAACAGCAAATCACCTTTAAAGATTGTTTATGTGCAGGAAGGATATTCCTTCCTGCACCTAAACAATCACCCCTGCAGCGCAGGCACCCTTGGAACATGGCGCAAGGGTGCCTGGGCTGGCGCTAGGCAGCTTTTTATAGCACCAGCGCTATGGGAAACGCAGGGGTGTGTTGTATTTTTGAAAATACGGCGCATCCCTGCATTTTAAAAATGTCAGAGCACGGTGTTACCAATTTTGGAGTAGCACAGCGCACCATCAATTTCTTGTACATATCCCTCTCAGTGTTCTCTGCCTCTCTCATTTGTATTATTGTTGATATTAAAGTGACGCAATGACTTTGCCTATCACTTTGGTAGAGTTCTTCTTGCACAGTTGGAATCTTCGTAGCCGGTATCCTCTCCCTGAGAGTGTCACAATGCTCAACAGTGCTTAGTTTGTAAAAAATAAATGAATAAATACTTGGGCCCAAAACATTTTCTTAGCGGAGGGGGCGTGGCTAGCGCCCAAGGAGGATGGCTGCCGGCGCCTGACTCTCCCGAGACGGCGGAGGGGCTTACGGTTCTGACGGGCAGAGAATTGGCTATACGGCTTCACAAAGCACCGGAATGATCGTGGGAAATGAGGCGGAATGATTTGAAGTGCCTTTGAACTTCTGAATTGCACTGTAAGAGCAGTTATTTACTTTGTTAGCGGCCGAGCGTTTCTCACACGGGCTCGGCCGCCATTTTGTCTGCTCCATTACAGGACGTTTCTTTCTCATGCGCATTTCATTACCTTCCCAGTGCTGACACGGAGAATAACGCTGAAGTGCTTGTTATGCCCTTGAGATGCTGTGAAGGAAATAGCATGAAGTTGTAAGAATCCTTATATCTTCCTTCTATGTTTTCTTTTTTTTTCTTCGTGCTTTTGAAGTAGGTGTGCCTCCTTCACAAAACTGGCCGCCATTTTGTATTTTGTATTGTGCGAGGGTATCGTTGCAAATACCTCAACCAAATAATGCTGTACTGCGTTGACCGCTTGGAAGCTTCTTTTTGAAAA